>OY744615.1:18606814-19194314 GCA_963556255.1 Allolobophora icterica | reverse complement strand
AATTAGGCCTACTAACTTATTTAACATGGGTTGATCGCCAGAGATTCAGGGTGGTCGACCAACAGTAGAAGCGAATACTCGGCTGTAGCAGAATATTAAATTGTTTATTCGATGACCAGGAGCACGACCTTCTACAGAACCGACTCCGAACTCCGACCGACCCTTTAACGGTCTCAACGTTACACTTAAAATTTTTACTGTTTCGGTCAGCGTCGTTTAGTCTACATATTGTGCACGTGGATGACTACCAACACCCTGTGTGGCTTGACCACAGGCACGATTCCCCTACTTTGGCCTTCGCTACAGACGCCAGCGCATTCCTGCCACGTACGCATAGCACAGATCTCAGACTTTGTTCATTCCTCTGTCTGTCTTCTATATCGGTGTCTGTCTGACTGTATGTGCGTCTCCTTCTCGTTCTGTATCTCTGGCTCTATATGTCCGCCTGTTTCCATCGCTGTCTCTGTTTCTGCCTCTGTCTGTCTCTCAAATACCTGTGTGTGCCACTCCTGAAATTCTGAACAGTGGCTAACTGTGGCATTTCTGATGATAGCTGAGAAACTTTTTTCCCCACACCTATGTTTTCTGGGTCAAGGACTTCATTTAAACAGTTTATAACATTGTGCCCTTAATTCTTGACCCTCAACAAATTTCAGGGCCACTCCTAAAATTCTGAACAGTGGCTAACTGTGGCATTTCTGATGATAGCTGAGGAATTTTTTTTTCACACCTATGTTTTTCTGGGTCAAGGATTTCAATAAAACAGTTTATAACATTGTGCCCTTAATTCTTGACCCTCAACAAATATCAGGGCCTTTCCACTGAGTACATGTTCAACAGTGTTTGGACCAAAAATTTCCCCCAAAACTTCCTCTAAACCGAAGCTCTTCATAAAATGTCCAATTGATCCCAAGAAACTCATAAGTGTGTGAAAGCCATCCAAGCATACAGCAATGTCCAAATGTGCTTTCATTGCAATTTCGACAGCTTTTACATACAGTGGCTGATCAAATGACATTATATTTGGAGTTTGCATGATTCTGAACAAAAAGCAAAGTAGAATATATACAATCTTCGCCAGATGGATTGAGATCCACAGATAAATGCGAAGACTGAGTGCCTGTATATACACAATGTGGTTGTCACTGACTTCTCTCCAATACAGCACTGCTACCTACCAGTCACATTCATAATGCAATTACCTAAGTAAGTAAGTAATTAGATATCCATATGTTTGAAAGCCAGTGAGGAGTAGTGAGTTTTGAGGTGTTTCTTGAAAGAAAGAGAGGTAGACCAACAGATAAACATCGGTAGTCGGTTCCATTCCTTGGGAGTTGCAACCCGAAATGCACGACAGCCCATGGCAGTGCTATCTAGGCTCAACCAAAAGACCCATAGCCGAAGACCGCAGACTGAGTGGTCGGACATAAGGAGAGAGTAGTGGTTGAAGGTAGTTAGGAGTGCACATTGCAAGGGTTCTATATGTCAAGTATGCCAGTTAAAATCTAATTCTGAAATCTACAGGAAGCCAATGCAGCTGATGGAGCAGAGTTAATGAGTTTGAATGAGAAGATGCTCGCAACACCACGTGAACCAGAGAATTTGGATGCACTGAAGCCTGTTGACTAGAAGATCTGACATGCCTGCAAACACAGAGTTGACATAATCGAGGCGAGAGCAGACAAGAGAACAGGCTCTGATCTGAGGCATGTTTTAGGTAAGAGCAGACCTTATGTGACGTATTGCCCTGATATGATAGGAACAAGATTTGCAAAGGTTTTTTATGTGGGATTGGAATGTGAGATTACTGTCCAAAGTGACCCCAAGTGTTTTGACAGTCTTTGATATTGGAACAACAGTGCCAGCAAGGTCAGTGCTAGAATGAGAAGGGAAAGAGCTCAGTGTCTGGCATGAGCCACACATGATTGCCTCAGACTTTTCTGTGTTTATAGCAAGGCTACTGAAGCAGAACCATGCATGTATTGAAGAGAGGCACTCTTCTAGTATTACTTTACAGGACTGATCCGTTGGTTACAGAGTGATTAAAAGCTGAGTATCATCAGCATGCTGCTGTAACTGGACTCCAAAGCGACTGGCTATGCGACTGATTGGTGAAGTGAAGATGGTAAATAATAGGGGACCGAGAACAGAGCCCTGAGGGACACCAGCAGTGCAGAGAGAAGGATTCGATCGAGCAGTACCAATGCCCATTGCTGAGACCGATTGCAAAGGTAAGAAGCTAACCAATTTAAGGCAGTCCCAGAGACACCGAAGTTCTTACTGAGTCTAGAGAGTAGAAACTGGTGGTCGACAGTGTCGAAAGCAGCACTAAGGTCGAGGCACACCTTTCCTTTATCAACAGATGAGAAGATGTTGTCCAGCGTAAAGGCGAGAGCAGTTTCAGTAGAATAGCCTTCGCGGTAAGCTGATTGGTAAGGACTGAAATTAGATGAAGTAATGTGCTTCTTGATCTGTGTGAGAAAGAGACGTTCGAGAATCTTAGAGATGCTATTAAGGCTGGAAATGGGTCTAAAGTTTGACAGGCTTTTGATGTCCAGGTCAGGTTTCTTAAGTAAAGGCATGACTAAAGCAGATTTAAAACTTGAAGGAAGGCAGCCTTCAGTAAAGACAAGTTGGCCAAATGTGCAGTAAGGTGGGAGAAAACAATGGAACAGGAGACAAGAAGTGATGTAGGTATGAAGTCCAACGGAGATGATTTAGGGATAAAATGATTAAAGAGAGACAATACTTCCAAGTAATTAAGTTACAGCTAGGTGGTACATCGCTAGATAGTGCCAGAAAAGTCAGGGTCAAGCAGTAGGTCATTCCATTTAAGACAGGCAGTACACTGGGCAATTTTGCATTTAAGATTGTCAAGCTTGTTAACAAAAAATGAAGAGAAGTCAGGGCATTGTTTTTGGTTCTCTCGTTCCGAGCCTTCACAGCTGACAGCATCTTTTGAATGCACTTCTTAAGATATTTGCATATATTATAATTTTCGAGGAACTGAAAGTTCGTGTTACTTACTAACTTAGCGAATTACATTATGGGACAAGACTGGTACCTAGCAGTGCTATATTGGCGCAAAGTCAGTGACGACCATATTGTTTATATACACAGGCACTCAATCTTTGCATTTACTGATCCACAAAAGATAGCATCTGAACAGATGAAGCACCAGAATACCTTCTCTGACAAACAGATTGCATAAACCCCAACCAGTTTGAGCAACAGTTAGGCCTACAGATATGATGCCCATACCGTACATAGGTACAGCCATTTAATAATGTAAACCCAAATAAGGTAGATGTCAGGCTAATGGTTAATAATTTTTACGATTTGGGCGAATTTGGGTGAGAACTAAGGATGCCTATGTGCAAATTAAGCTATCCGGATAACCTTACTCTGAATATCGTGTGTAAATAAAGCCATGCGTTGTTTACATCGGCAGGCCGGACAGGACATCAACAACAGGGTAATAAAATTGCCAAAAAACACATTAAACGATCGAAAATTTGTGTATCCTTCGGTTTCTTACATAGTATATACCTTTATCAACAAATGCTGAAAGTTACACGCTTGTTAGAATTTTTCGAAGGTTTTGATGGCGATTTTTATAAGTTTAGCCTGCGCTGATTAGATCGGCACAGCGGGCCGGACATGACAGCAACAATAAACTTGCCCAAAAACTACGGTAAACGATCAAAAATTTATGTATCCTTCGGTTTCTTACAAAGTATGTACCTTTATGAACAAATACTGAAAGTTATACACTTGTCAGAATTTTTTTAAGGTTCTGATGGAAAGTTTGATAAATCTAGCACACTAATGTACTAGTTGACAAGAAAGAAAAACAGACGAACTGAAATAGCTGATTACGATGTTTGTGGTCTTTATCTTGATTCCAAGAATGCATTGTCTTCCTGACCAAATTCATTTTCCTTATACTTTGATGATCCTGTCTTTGTACCATGATACACACAGTCATAAAAACTTTATATCGAGGGTTCTATATCATGACTTGTATTAGTTTTGAAATGAACGAGAAACAGCTTATAGATTTCTATTCATTATTTTACTTATCTATGATTGTTACCAATTGCGTTATGTCAAATGGTTGACGAATAAACGAATATTGATTGATTGATTTAAAGCGATATCTTGATACAAGTCATAGGCGCCGACTTTTGCTTTTGTCTCTGGGTGCCAGTCAGAGGCGGATCCAGAAGGTTTAAAGGACCAACGAAACTTTTTTTAGGAAATCATCTCCGAAAAAACTGATGACCTTTTTTTCATCCAGAAAAATTCATTATACATTATTTCGTCATTTTTCATCGTCTACTACGTGTGTAAACATAAACACATTTTAAATGGGGGTGGGGGCCATGGCCGGATTGGCCCCCTGGATCCGCTTCTGGTGCCAGTGCATATTTTAAGATAATTCTCTCCTAAAATTTGAGGACTTTCTTTAGGAATTCATCCCCCGAAAAAATGTGACGACCTCTTTTTAGGAATACCCCCAAAAATTTAATTTAAGGTCCGAATTCTACTGGGTGCCAGGCCCCACTGAACTTTTTCTCTGGGTGCATTGGCACCCAAGGCCCCCAAGAAGTCGGCGCCTGTGAAACAAGTAGCCATTGTTTTGATACTTCTGTTCCTGTTGCCATTTCCTTAATACCTTGATAACAGAAGCAATATGCGATGCATATCTTTGTATGTGTAGTACAGTGCTACAGTATTCCCCATTCGTTTCCTTCATGTTGAATAGCTTCCATAAATTATTGATTGTAGACTTTGATGTATATGGTCTTATTACAATGGTGTACATTTTTGGCTTAATGTTAGCACTGTTGTAAGGTTAGAGGAGTTTATAAGTGCTATTAATATCAAGATATGCCATTTTACTAATTCCTGCAGAACGAAAGGTATAATTGATTAATACTTTTGGCTGGAATTTATTCAGGTAAACAGTATCAGTTGAGACAGGTTTTTGACTTAGTACGTATGGTATCAAGAATGATCTTTTTCAGTTTAGTCTGATGCAAACAATGGTCTAGGGGAGAGTTGCCATAATTGGACCACTTAAGGGAAACTGAGATTTTCTGAATGAATGCTACTGAATTTCTAAGAGGAAATTATGCCACATGATGGGCTAATATGTCAAGTATGTTGTTAATAAGCAAGGAACAGATAGTATTCATGTAAATATGAAAAATAACTAAAACAGCTTGAGCTGTAATAGGTCCAATCAAGGCAACCTGTTGCCTTAAATGGACCACATGGTTGCCTCGACTGGATCAGTTGCCCTGAATGGAACACATCATATTAAAGATGTGTTTAAAAGATAATTTGCAAAAAAAACACTTGAAACGTTTAAAAACACTTATTGTCTACAAACATACAATAAAAGTCTCTAGCTAAGTGTCAAAATACTGTAAACGTGGTAAAAATCACCTTCACAAAAACACTTAGGCCTACTGTCTAAAAGACATGCAGTAAGCAGTCTTGTTGTCAAGACCATAAACATCAAGACCAAGACCAAGACCAAGACCTTGAACCTCAAGACCAAGACCAAGACCAAGACCTTGAACCTCAAGACCAAGACCAAGACCAAGACCTTGAACCTCAAGACCAAGACCAAGGCCAAGACCTTGAACCTCAAGACCAAGACCAAGACCAAGACCACGACCCAAAAATCACAATCATATCCACACTATTCCTCAGAGGCGTATATATATATATATATAATATAATATATATATACAGGGGCGTCTATCCCCCCTAAGTCATTGGAGCAACGTCCCTTTTCCCCCTCTTCTTCCCCCTCCCCGTTCCTTCCTCCCCTAAAATGGTGGCACACACACTGACAGATCTCCCCCCATTTCTTGTATGGAGCATTTGCTCCAAGGTTTCTATGGTGTAGACGCCCCTGTATATATATATATATATATATATATATATATATATATATATATATATATATATATATATATATATATATATATATATATCAGACACGATTAACCTTGGTATTAACCTGGTCAAACGTAGCCAAACCGTGTGTGTGTACACACACACACACACACACACACACACACACACACACACACACACACACACACACACACACACACACACATTCTGAGATTGTGAGGGCAATGAGGGTGAGGAGTCATATCAAGGCCACCAGTATGAGAGTAGGTCCATATACGGACTTGACCTACAACTCCACATCCCGATATGACTAAGATGTCAACCATAAGACGCAGAGCGAGGGTGCATGATGTAAGATATTTCCAAGAGGAGTGTAACTGTGGCCCAGATATTTGGCGCCTGGCCTGCGCACTGATCGCGGGGGTCAGTCTGCCGGGGTTACCTGTGTGGCTGAAAGTCTAACTGCCTGTGACTCAGTTCGTCTGGCTCTCGGTTGACCAGACAAGAGCTATCTATTATTGGCTATGGGCCAGAGGTGCGACCGTTATTGACCGCAATGGCGCGGAAAAAATTTAAAATTTTAGGTCGGTCTTGGTCTTGGTCTTGAAAAACCAAGACCAAGACTTTGAACCTCAAGACCAAGACCAAGACCAAGACCTTGAACCTCAAGACCAAGACCAAAGCCAAGACTTTGAACGTCAAGACCAAGACCAAGACCAAGACTTTTAAAAACGAACTCGAGCGCACTCGAGACCAAGACCTTGGTCTCGAGGACAACAAGACTGGCAGTAAGTCTCTAGCTAACTGTCAAAATACTGTAAACGTGGTAAAAATCACCTTAACAAAAACACTTAGGCCTATTGTCAGCAAGCACAATGATATACAAAAAAGACGAACAGTCAACAATGAAGTAAGATAGTAGCATGTTCAAGGAACAAATCAAAATAATTAAATAAAACCAAACAAAACCACGAGCAAGCAGGGCACAAATACATATACAAATACTGTTATGCATATACAACAGAAAGAAAATGTTATTTGACATAATGCAAGCCAATGGTAATTATTATTATTTAAAGAATCAAAATATAACATTGCAAGTGCCGGTGTCCTTAAATGGACCACGCGATATTATCGGTCCAATTCAGGACACTGAATGTGGTCCATTTCAGGCAACATGGACTACTTCTGTTTACACTGCGATAGTTCAACGCTCATCAGTCTTAGCGTAAAATCACTTATTGTCGCTCAAACATGAAACCCGGCTATAGCTAAAACAAACATGATTTCATTTTTAAAAGCTTGCCTAAAATGTGTACACTCGTTGTCAGGTACGTCTAAAATTAGATCAGCACCACATGAAAAAGACTTTTAACCGCAATTTTAAAAATATATAGTTTTCCGTCAAACTGCCTGTGTCAACACGATCAATATTCAAGTGCGCAAGAATACAACAATTGAAAACGAGGCTATATATGTATCTAGGGGGTAAATAGGCCGTGGTCCAATTGAGGCAACGGTCCAATCGGAGAAACTCTCCCCTATATAGGGAGACCTTAAATGGCATGGCACCAATTCAAGCAGGCAGCAGACCACCTGGTAAATTTATTTAAAAATTAATAGGAGTGAGGCCACTCGGCCATTTTATAACCATAGGAAAACGTATATATTTACAATTCACTTCGTGGCTTGACAACAGCCTCTCTCACTGGGAGGACGCTGTTATCCGGCATCTGCCATGTGACTTGGTGTGTAGGCCGTTACTGTGTCAGTGGATATGCAAATATATTCATGCAATGTGCAAATGCATGTTGCTTTATCTGATTACAATTTGCCAATACCTGTGCAGATGTGCAGTGTAATTATGGATGTTCATATCTATAAGGCAAATGTCTGAAGGTGTCTTCTCTCTCTCAGTCCCTTTGTAAGTAGTTGAGCTTCAGTGTGATGGAGTGGCTTTAGAGAATTTGGTCCTCTTGACTGGTCACAGGACCAACGGCTGTTCAACTCTCATAGTGACTCATGCTTCTGACTAGGGCACGCCGCGCCGCGCCGACGCCGAAATTTTGTGGGCGCAGCCGCCGATTTTTTTTCGTCGGCGCGCCGCCGTCGCCGACACAAAATGACCGGCGCACCGCCGCCAACACTGTGACGTCGGCGCAGGGCTCTACCTATACCTGCTTACCAATGATTTTCGCTTCCGAAAATATCAGATGTAACAACTACAGAGTGACCAGTAGTGAAGTAGCGATTTTCCGTTAATACAAAATGCGGAAAAAAATTAACATTCTATGCTATGTAATAGAAAGTAAACAATTCTTACCCTTTCGCTACAGATTAAATTCAGTTAAACGTTTTATCATGCAGAAAAGTCCGCTTATACTTAAATATGCATTTAACGAAACATGTCTGTTCAAGCAGGCTTACTTCTACCAGAGGTACTGGTATAATTCTCTATTCAACCAAATGTAACTAAAGCAAATTAGTAGGTTTTATGTGGTCGGGTGTTGTTCCTTAAACAATTAATGTCTGTTTCTTAAACAATTAATGTCTGCTCCTGAACATCATCGTGTGAGCATTGACTGCATCTCATCTGCTTTTTATTGACTCGCATAAATCGCAACAAAACACAGGACGATGGCGAGTACAACAAAAAGATATCTCATCGAAGAGGATTGGCCGTTCTTCGGAAGTTTCCTCGTTTTTAGTGGTACAGCAACGCGATCCATAATCGTCAGGATGGATTTCCTGGCCTCGGGCCAAGCCCCGTGGCCCATGACTCGGTAGTGGGTTGGCGCAGTAGGGCCAAACAATATCGCATACGCCAGTTTCGGATCCGTCAGGAACAGACGAACTACAATCAAAGAGGGTATAGATGTTATGGCCATGGACTAAAACCATAGATACAGTATAATTTCTCTTATGTTTCTATGTGCATGTTGTACATTTATGTACAAACTGTGACACGAACTGCTGTTTATCTTGCTCTGAGACTTCCACCAAGGTCCTCTGCTATTGAGTTCATGTCTTGTAGATTTAATTACACTCGCTATAGTTTCCTTTACGTGTGGGCCTAATACAGAGCTGTGGTCGTTTCAGAGTTCGCAGTAACCTTGCTGATTTGCATCTGCTTGCACCATTCTGCCAGAGAAAAACTTGTCTATGGCGTTCGCTACTTTCAGTTTACTATTTAGATTTTACTAATAAAGTTGTGTTCTTTCCCGATTACATTCTGTAAACAAGGTTATTAAATTTAAATTGCAATAGGACCTGTAAAAGGTGAGAAAGTTAAATTATTTTCTTTTTTCGCTTTTCCCCGTTTGCTCCGTTTTTTTTTCTTCTGAAAAACGACGTTTTTTCCGTTCTTTATATAGGCTAGTTTTTAACGTTTTAACAACTATCATGGATGTTGATATTTTCAGGTCGTTTACAGTGCATCATTTCGTGCTTGTTGTCGTTTATGTGACAGTAACTCGTTATGAATGCAAAATGCAGCTTATTAACAGTGGCATAGACAATGCTGGTAGTACTTACATAAATTAGGCTTACAGCCGCATAGTTCTGCGATTTCGTCCATGAAAGGCTGCCAGTCGACCTGAATGGTGTGTCGAGTCGACTTCACGTAACGCTTTTGAAGTTCTGCCCGTTTCTCCCGTATATCAGTCCACATGCCTTGAGACGATGGTAAACTCAACTCTCCCTGTATTTGGAAGAAATAATAGCGCAACGCTTGCAGTATGCAGCCCTACTAAGACCAATCTGCAATCACTTTTAGTTTAGGACGAATGTCATTTAGTCTTATTGTTGAGTTAACACCAACCTCGTGATTTCGGCAGAATCTAAAGCACTCGCTTATCTATGCATGTAATCTATACATATAGTTTCCTTAACTGCAAATTTGTCCGTCGTAGGACGCTACGTCACAAACGGTTTCTGTTCTATTGTGAAACCGTTTGTGACGTCAGTACTGCCGTCTTGACGACGGCGGTATTGACGACGGCGATCAGATCATTTTAACCAACGATATACACTGCCGTCATAATTATGACGGGCAAATACACTAGTATCCATATAGTGTCCGTCCGACGATATACGCTACGTCACAAACGGTTTCTGTTCTATTTCTTTGTGACGTCAGTACTGCCCTCTTCACAACGGCGATCAGAGCATTTTAGCCAACGATACATATAGGCCTATAATATGACGTTATAATATGACGGGCAAATACTCTAGTAATCTATAGGACCTAATATTATTTCACCATCTGCATCAGTCAACTGCTAAAAAATATCAACCAGTTTAGAAAGACACCGGGTGATCCTTAACAAATCTAGCCAAGCAGTGGGGTTGGTCTAGACTTAAGAAATGCATGTATTTATGTAGGCCCTATGGATGGATTTATGCGCGTTGGCCCCTATGTATGTTAATATAGGTATTCTTAAGCGCTCATGAGAGCTGGTGCCCTTTGCTTCGATTTCGAGTGGCGCTTTAGAAGTTTGACGTTTACGATTACGATTAGCTATATTTGCAGGCGTATACAATATATATATATATATATATATATATATATATACATATATATATATATATATATATATATACATATATATATATATTTGAGAGTCTGTCCAGTAGGCCTGTGTTTGTATGTGTTTGCGTTGTGTCCACGTATGTGTGTTGTGTAAGTATGTATGTTTGTATTTAGAAATATAACTAAGTACCTTTTGACACATTACAAAAATGCTGCATCATTTAATACTTTTCATCTGCAATTGCAGTAAAATTCTGAAAGCAATGATACCGATGCGACATTTCTTCGGCACCTCTCTATGTATACTTTTGTACACTGGCGTAAACTTCTAACAAATATTGGGGGTGGGCATTTTCCCGAAAAATTTCTACATTTCGAACATCTTTTTTGGGGATTTAATCTTTTAAAAAGTTGATGAACTTTTTTTTTAGTCATTCGCCTCTTTTCTTTCTTTTAGGAACTCTTTTCAAACACTAAAAACCACTATCATGAACTTTTTTACCGATTCGTCCTCACACTCACACTGTCATTAACTTTTTAACCGATTCGTCTCGAAAAATTTCGTTTAATTAAATATACCTCCATTTTTTTTTTCGTCTTGATTATTGGGGGGGGGGGCATTGCCCCGGCTCCTCAATTATTGGGGGGGGCACGTGCCCCGGCTGCCCCCAGAGTCTACGCCTATGCTTTTGTATACAGTTTTAATAAATGAAGGTTAAAGGTCTATCTGCAGTACGTTTCCTTGGTGCACTAGTATTCATATGTGGAAATTATTATTAAACGGAGACTCACCTTGAACACGCGAGTGACCCACCGACACTGCATTTCAGACAATGACATGATCCCTCCTATCGGCTGGAAGCAGCCAATCACAGCAATTGTAGACGGTAAGATGTCTGGTGGGAAGGCGTACTTATACAGGTTGACCTCATTATCCCTGACCTTGAACGCCTTGTGGTCGATGAAGGGAAAGCCAAACACATATCCTGTGCAGCAGATGATGGCATCGATGTTTTCAGCAACCGTTCCATCATCGAACTCCACTGATCGGCCATTCAGACGACGAATATCAGGTTTCAAGATGACATTGCCGGCGATCAGTCGGTTAGGCAGATCGTCACTGATCGTAGCATGCTGTGCTGTGAAGCGATGCTCGGGCTTGAGTCCGTAGAGTTCGTGGTCGAACTGTTTATTCAGCCAACTCTCAAACCAGCTATTCACGATGTTGCTGGGTAAAACACGCGTCAGATAGTTCTCGAAACGTGTGAAGTGAGCACAGTCGAATGGAAGACCGTTGTCCGAGACTCTTTTCATGATCCAAGCCCCACGTCTGGTGCTGAGATAAACCTAAACCAGCATTAAATTGAGTCCACGAAGCGAGAACAGTTAATGTAGTTTATGTCTTTTCCAATCTTCTAAGCTATTCTCATCATCTCTTAGGCTAACGGCTTAACTGCTTCATTGGTATTTTCTTATTTCGTATTGTCCAATCACTTATTAGGTTTCACTCTCAACTTTATTGGTCAACCTCTCAAGTAGTTAACGTACTATGACTTCTAGCACATCAAATAACGTCCGACTATGATTTCTAGCACATCCCATGACGTCCGACTATGATTTCTAGCACATCCCAGAACGTCCGACTATGATTTCTGGCACATCTCCTCCCATGACGTCCGACTATGATTTCTAGCACATCCCATGACGTCCGACTATGATTTCTGGCACATCTCCTGTAGATAGACTATGAGAACAGCCCTTCTAACAGTGTATTGTTTCTAATTAATAATATTTAATTATAGTTTAATTATATTTAAACCCTAATTTGCACTCTTACACGATTTAATTAGGTTATTGAAACATTTCAGATGATGAATAAACGTATTTCTCGCAGCAATTTTAAGTAGAGCCTATATTTTAATCATTTTGAACTTCACCGATTTGTATAGCGCCCTAGCACAGCGAGGCTTATTTGAATATGGTATTGGTTTAGCCTATTTGGCAGACATTTTAAAATATATATTATGTTATAATCTAATGTATATTAAAAGTTGTACTCTTACACGAGATATTTTAAGTATCTTATTGACACAACATATTTCAAATGCTGAATAAACATATTTCTTGACGCATTTTAAAATATTTTATTTATTTTAACATGCTCCATAGCCTAGTGGTTAGCGCGTTGGACTATCAATTCAGAGGTTGGCGGTTCAAACCCCACCAGGGCAGAAAATTTGAATCCAAACTTCTTTTCAACTCCCAGTCAACTGAGATATGACGAATATGATGTTGAGATAGACCAGCCCTCATATGCCGAGGCTAAGAAAATGAAGACGCTAACAGACTTTGCATTAGGTTCATAGACAACTTCTGAAATATTTTAAGATATTCAAACCTAGCTCGTATCGGTTGAGTGTGCGCAGCCTATAATTCTATACAACGGGCAGTCAAAGGATGCTACATGCTCTATTGAACATTTTCTAAAGCATCTGTATGACGAGGCATTTTCGATTCATATACATTTACACACATTGGAATATCTACAAATATATACGCATGCACATACATATATAGTTTGAACCCTTGTACACTAATTTCTAAAATTTTAGATTCCTAAGTTGTACGAAATACTGACATGCATTGTAAAATTTCAACAAGTAAGTTGAAAAATAAGCCAGCGCGGAAGACTTGTACACTAATTTGATTTGCATGGGACGATGAATTGCATGATTCAACTGCAACGCTTAGGATGAAACGTCGCACAGTTTTACATCTGACACACTAAATTCCGAAATCTCGACTCTGAACATGTATGAAATACCAACCTGTGCAGTAAAAATTTAAACATTTAGATTACTGAGACGTGCACCATGAAGATTTGAACGATAAACTTAAGACATTTACATGTTCAAAGACATGATGAATGAGAGTTTAAGCTTGCGAATTTTAGTTTGTAAGACTGTTGAGAGCATGTGTGAGAGAGAAGAGGGAGAGAGAGAGGAAGAGGAAGAGGGAGAGAGCGATGAAGAGCGTGAGAGCGGAAGAGGTCGAGGAAGAGCGCGAGAGAGAGGAAGCGGGAGAGAGAAGAGGTTTTAGAAGAGAGAGATAGAGAGAGAGGAACAGCGCGAGAGCGAGAGAGAGAGAGGAAGAGGGAGAGGGAGAGAGAGAAGAGGTTTTAGAAGAGGGAGAGAGAGAAGAGGTTTTAGAAGAGGGAGAGAGAGAGAGAAGAGGTTTTAGAAGAGGGAGAGAGAGAGAGCGAGAGAGAGAGAGGTCGAGGAAGAGCGCGAGAGAGAGGAAGAGGGAGAGAGAAGAAGTTTTATGGTAAAAGTCTTACTTTCTATGATAGTTTGTTCACTAAAATGTCAAATTTTAAGTTTGGCAGACACATGCAACGATAGTTTGAATGCTAAACATACAATTGATACATTGCAAAGATTATGATTGCAGTGGTTTTTATACCAGTTGACAACTTTAAGACTGTAAGGTTGTTGAAACGAAGATTTTTTAGTTTGAGAAGTTCATTAACATGATAAAATTTTCTTTCGATAGATGTGTGAGACGAATGTTAGCTTATGAATTTTAGTTTGTAAGACTGTTGAGAGCATGTGTGAGAGAGAGAGAGAGAGAGAGAGAGAGAGAGAGAGAGAGAGAGAGAGAGAGAGAGAGAGAGAGAGAGAGAGAGAGAGAGAGAGAGAGAGAGCGAGAGAGATGAAGAGGTAGAGAGAGAGGAAGAGTGAGAGAGGAAGAGCGCGAGAGAAGAGGTTTTAGGGTAAAAGGCTTAATTTCTATGATAGTTTGTTCACTAAAACGTCAACTTTTAAGTTCGATAGACACATGCGACGATAGTTTGAATGCTAAACTTACAATTGATACTTTGCAAAGCCTGCGGTTGCAGGGGGTTTTACAGTGGATTTTACCCTAGGTGACAACTTTAAGACTGTAAGGTGAGCGAACCGAAGGTTTTTTAGTTTGAGAAGCTCCTTAACATGCTAACATTTTCTTTCCATAGATGAGTGAGACGAATGTTCTCACTATAAAGTTGTTGCATAGTCTGGTGAGGTAGTTAGAGTGGAGGTTCATATTGTAAAAAATTACACATTTTAGACTGGATAGGTGCTGCTAAGATTAAGTCTTTCCACACTGTACAGTCAAATGTGCTAATTTCCACACCAACATACCAAACTTTTAGTCTGCGAAGACGCAGGACTTGTGAGCCTACAGGCTAAATGACAAGTTTTTGCTACAAAGATACCGGTGTTGAAGGTTTGCTAACGTCTTTCACGTTTGCATATTCAGTTGGATTGAGAGTTTACTTATAAAACTTAGGACTTGCAAGTTGCATGAAGGATTTCTACAGTAAAATGTCGACTTTTATCATGTGAAGCCGCAAGATGTAGAGCTAAAATGATACCATTTATGTTACAAAGATGTGCAAGACATTGCAAAGTGTCATCTCTTACGAGGTAAAGTCTGCTGAGGCAGTCAATGAGGCGAATAGTACATCCCAAACCCGTAAGTCATCCTCATTCGAATTACTCAAGTGGCGTGGGAGTAATCTAATTGGCTAAGGTCAATCAGGTGTTGTCGAAGCAATTTCTTGAAGCAGGTGAGAGATCCCACCTGTTGAAGAGGTGAAGGGAGAGAATTCCATATTTGTGGCCCTATTACCTTAATAGAAAATTTTCTTGTGTTAGTATGAGCGTATGCTGATCTAAATTTACCTGCACTCCTAGTGTCATGGGATATCAGAGCCCGTGTTAAATAGAAGTTTAAATTTTAAGGGTAGTAAATCCCTTGTGAATTTGTACATAAATAAGCCCCCTTGGTAAAGCCTTATTTGGTCCAGTTTCAGTATCTTGAGACTAGAGAGGATTGGGTCAGTATGGGAGCCCCATGGAGCACCAATAATCGCACGAACTGGTCTTTTTTGTAGAGTTATTAGCTTACGAAGTCTGGTGGTGTAGGTGGAAGCCCAAACTATACAGCAATAAGATAAGTAAGGGTAGATTAATGAATAATATAGTTGGAGACGTATTTGAGGTGGAAGTTTATTGGAGGCGCGGTAAATAACACCTGCATTTTTTGCTATCTTTCCAGAGATACTCATGATATGTAAATCCCAGGTTAGATGTTGGTCCACTATTACCCCCAAAAACTTGGTGCTGCTAACTTGGCTAATTATATGATTATTAACATGAAGTTTAATCGAGTTGTCCGGTGGACCAATCTTTCTATGCGATCTGAATACAACAAAGGCAGTCTTATCTACATTCAAAGATAGTCTATTTGATGAGAACCATTCTGATATATTCTTAAGCTCATTATTAATAGTAAGAACAAGATTAGTGTAAGATTTATCAGAGTGAAATACGTTCGTATCATCTGCAAAGAGAATGAATGACAAGACATACGACGCATTCGGTAGATCATTGATAAAAAGGAGGAAGAGAAGAGGCCCTAGATTAGATCCTTGAGGTACTCCAAATTTGACTCCATTGGTATCTGACACGGCACCATTGCAGGAGACATATTGAAGCCTGCCTCTCAGATAGCTAGCAAACCATTCTAGTTGGATGCCTCTTATACCATAATTAAATAATTTATGTAGAAGGATATCATGATTTACCGTGTCGAAGGCCTTGGCTAAGTCCAGGAAGATACCTATAGAATATTCGTTATTATCAATAGAATGGGATATTTTGTTATACATGTTTATAAGTGCCAGTGCCGGGGACTGCCCGGCTTGAAATCCATGCTGTGAATGGAATATAATGTGAGATTTATTTATATAGTCAGATAGCCTGTTTGTCATTAGTTTTTCAAAATATTTCGCGAAGTAAGGGAGTATGGAAATTGGTCTATAGTTAGTAACCTCGTTTCTGCTGCCTTTTTTATATATAGGGATCACTGTAGCTGTTTTTATAGCCTGTGGAACAATGCCCACATTTAAAGAACAATTAATGATATCTGCCAGGGGCGAAGCTATTAGGGGTAAACTAATTACAGCCAATGTAGGATCGATGTCATCAATCCCACTGCTGTGTGTCAATCGGATTGAGGCACCTAGTTGCATTATTTCCTCTGGAGAGGTTGGTATAAGGCCAAAGGAACTTGGTAAGGGAGGATTAAGATAATCTGAAAATGAGGCATGAGCTAGTGGGATTTGTTCAGCTAAGGATTGGGAAACATTAGTGAAATAGTTGTTTAGGGTAGTGGCAATGAATCGAGGATCCTTACTTTCTGTGTTTCCTACCTTCAATGATTCTAATGGAGGATCCCTATCTCCTAATTTGATAATATTGCGGATAAGGTTCCAGGTTTTTTTAAAGTTACCACTATGCTTAGTAAACTCTGCCTGGTAGTAATTTTTCTCTGCAATATTCCTGGTGGCCTTAAAGATATTCCTAAAAGCAGTAAACTTTTTTATTGGCAGGCGTAGGGTTTTTTAAATTTTAAATAGAGTCGAGCTTTTCGATTTCTAGACCTAAGCAGTCCTTGTGTCATCCAAGGCTGTTTAATTTTGTGCTTTTTGTTCTTGATTTGGAGGATGGGGAAGGCGGCTTCATAACTAGGTTAAATTTTTCTAAAAACAGATCATCTGCGAA
The DNA here is from genome assembly GCA_963556255.1 of Allolobophora icterica. Classification (NCBI taxonomy): domain Eukaryota; kingdom Metazoa; phylum Annelida; class Clitellata; order Crassiclitellata; family Lumbricidae; genus Allolobophora; species Allolobophora icterica. Next base: position 19,177,241 of record OY744615.1, on the reverse strand, counting down.
GTTAGCTTCCTTATCACTACATGCTTCATATACAGAGGACCAATCAGTTTCGCCTATATTTTTGAGGAAAATCTTTTTTGGGGCATCATTAATTAATCTACTATTAGCATAATTTGAGGTAGTTTTTGCATGGTGATCCAAATCAAAAGACGATAAGATAGGTAGATAATCCGAGATATCAGAGATAGTAATCGCAGCATAGATAAGCTTAGACCAGGCGCTCGTATATATGTTGTCTATCAAGCTTGCTGAGTGAGTTGTAATTCTAGTTGGTCTGGTAATGGTGGGTAGAAGATTATAGGAAGCGAGGCTATCAAGAAACATACTGGTCCTTTGGTGATTTTCTGCCTTTAACAGGTCAATATTAAAATCGCCCAACAGAAAACGATCATTATTATTGGTAGTTATTTTTGATAATAATAAGTCAATTTCACGATTGAATTCTTCTAGATCAGTGCCGGGTGGTCTATAGATAGTACCTAATTTGCTGGATCCTTTGGTAGATTGGATATTAATAAATATGCCTTCGTATGTTTGTGGTGTATCTATTATGTTATCGGTCTCCAAGATACTGAAAGAGATTCCTTCCTTAATTAGTAGACCCACTCCCCCACCTCTACCGGATAGTCTTGACTTATGGATAAAGTTGTAGCCTGGAATCCTTATGGTATCCTCTATCATGGGGTCAAGCCAGGTTTCCGTGAGAGCAAGGACAGAGACTGGCAGTTGAGCTAGTAATTCCTCAATATCTGCTGTTTTGTTTAATAAACTTCTACAGTTCAGGTGCATTAAGTGCAAGTAATTATCCGTGTGAATTTGGTGTGCAAGTGACTCAACAGGGGTATAGGGACTATCCCAAGATATTCCAGCGTAAAGATTGGTATCGGGGTCAATGTCATTGTCGTTTAAAATAGGATGGTCGTCAGGCTCATGCATTATCTCCAACCTAGGCCCATCAGTCAATTGATAAATAAGATTTGCCAATGATAAGTCTGTGCAATTTATAGCAAGAAATTCCTCGGTACTACAAATAGATGCAAAGGGAAATGTAGCAGCTATGCATTTACTACACCACCATGGATCAGTAAGGGTGGATTTGAACTCCTCCATAAAGCATTTTTGGTGGTATCCATCTCCCCATTCCCCACACTTTATGCACCATCGGGTTCCATATTTCTCGCCTGTTGCTCCGATGGGCAGAGTCTCCAAACATCGTATACACGACTGAGGTCTACTGTTAGCCATATATCTATGCAGAAGGCGACAGCGGAGATAGATTATTTACAGTCAACAATAAACGATTTCAAGAAGAAGAAGATGTCTGTAAAATGAGATGTAGGACGTGATGGGCGCCTTGCAGGGCTGCCGTATACAGCTAAATTCGACTCCTGTAATAACTTGTGATCATCCGTTCATACTGATTTGTAATCATACTGCGTAATTGTCAGTTTGAAAATATTAAACGAAGATTATTATTTTCGATATCTAGGCCTATATTTAGACCATAGAAATATAAGTATCGATGATAGTTCCCATCATCGACTTACAGACATCTTCTAATAATAGATGTCTATGGTAGTTCCAAACAGCAGTTGAATGATCCAGCCCAATAAAAACAGCCAACTAGAAATTGCAGGCCTAGTGCATGCAATAATTATTGTCCTGTTAATTGTTATTAACGAGAAATAAAAGTATTTAAAAAAAGTATTTTATGATTACAATTTAAGTACGAGTATTTAAAAAAAAGTATTTTAAGTAAAAGTATAAATACTGCCATTCCAAAGTATTTTAAATACAAGTACAATATACTTTGATAGTATTTTAAGTAGTATTTTAAATACTAGTATTTAAAATACTTCCCATCACTGAATAGGATAAAGTTCATCAAGCCTCTAGTATTTACGTCAACGTTATGTTTAAGCCTATTTTAGCTTCGGGTAGCCTACCTATACCTGCTTATCACAGATTTTCGCTTCCGAAGTATATAAGATGTAACAACTACAGAGTGGCAAGAAATAGCGAATTTCCGTTAATAGGAGCCTATAATATGCGGCAAAAGTTAACATTCTATGCTATATAATAGAAACTAAACAATTCTTACCCTTTCGCTACAGATTATATTCAGCTAATAGTTTTATAATGTATAAAAGTCCACTTATACGCAAATATGCATTTAACGAAACATGTCTGTTCAAGCAGGCTTACTTCTACTGGTATAATTTTCTATTAAAACGTAATTAAAGCAAATTATTAGGTTATATGTGGTCGGGTGTTCTTCGTTAAACAATTGATGTCTGCTCCTTTTGATCATCGTGTGAGTATAGACTGCACCTCATCTGCTTTTTATTGACTCGCATAAATCGCAACAAAACACAGGACAATGGCGAGTACAACAAAAAGATATCTCATCGAAGAGGATTGCCCATTCTTCTGAAGTTTCCTTGTCTTTAGTGGTACAGCAATGCGATCCATAATCGTCAGAATGGATTTCCTGGCCTCGGGCCAAGCCCCGTGGCCCATGACTCGGAAGTGGGTTGGCGCACTAGGACCAAACAATATCGCATACGCCAGTCTCGGATCCGTCAGAAACAAACGAACTACAATGAAAGATGGTATAGATATGACCATGGACTAAAACCATAGATAGGCATACACTATCATTTCTATTATGTTTCTATATTATATGCAGGTTGTATATTTATGTAGGCCTACCAACTGTGACACGAACTGCTGTTTATCTTGCACTGAGTCTTCCATCAAGATCCTCTGCTATTGAGTTCAGGTCTTGTAGATTAAAATTAATTACTCTCGCTATAGTTTCATTTACGTGTGTAGACCTAATACAGATCTGTGGTCGTTTCACCGCACACAATTACCTACTTAGGCCTAATTTGCAGCTGTTGGTATCATTCCGCCAGCGGATAATGTTTTTCTCTGGCGTTCGCTACTTTCAGCTTGACGACCATAATTATGTAATGGATTGTAACGGACAATATGGGCCCTACGTAGGCCCTACTGGGTAAATTCCTTGACGCAAGACTTATCAAGTCGACCAGGGTTGCCATTACGTTGCCGTGCGAGATAGGCAGGAAGGAGGTACGTTTGTATAGTTTCAGTCGACAGAAGCGGTCTTAAAACTTGCTGATTGTTTCACTATTGCTATTAGTAAATCAATGGTAAATAATGGTTGCAATAACTCATTGATTGATTGATTGATTGATTGATTGATTGATTGATTGATTGATTGATTGATTGATTGATTACACTATTGTGGTTAAAACTTGCTGACTGTTACACATTAGGACTTGCAATTGTTTTGTCTATACCCGTTTCACCTTTAATATCTTGTGTAGTTGCCTCTGAATCTAGTGTCGCTGCACATGCGGGGGGCCCCGTAGAGTAATGGAGAACTCACTGGCGTGAAGAGCTGAAGGTACCAAGATCGAACCCCGTAGACATCCATTAATTTAAGGTTAATTCTGCCTTCCACTCGCTAGGCGGCGGCGGTGGTTAAATGAATAGTAGGCCGTGATATGGCGCCGTAAGTGGCTGCCGCATAAGCAGTTATATTCGACTCCTGTAAAACTGTTATAATGTGCTTCTACTTAATACATGTATGTAAGGCGCCCTGCGAGGCTGCCGTTTCTACTATATGTATGTTCACTGTACAGCGCAGTGCGTTTGCAGGCGCTTAATTAAAGAAAAGTTTATTATTATTATTATTATTATTATTATTATTATTATTATTATTATTATTATTATTATTATTATTATTATTATTATTATTATTATTATTATTATTATTATTATTATTATTATTATTATTATTATAACAAATTCTTAGAACTGAATAGATCCCAAAGGCCACATATTACGACGCCGAGATTAGAGGTCGAATTTTTTCTGTAATTCAAGACCACTGGTCTGTAAGCATATTAACACTAGGCCTATAGTTAAACAGTCATATATAGACTTTTACAGTTCGTTGGTGATGTCGCTTTCCTTCTGGTCTAACTGATCATACATGTACGTTATACGCAGCTAAAAACATTAATACTCTGGAAAATCTGTAAATCTTTTGCGATAACAAACTGACTTTTGTGTTTCGTATAGCTTTACCCCAGGGAAAAAACAAAATTTTGGTCAATATTGAACATTTTCAGTAAATATAAAACCTCATAGAAAACTTTGTTTAGCAAGAAATCGATGACAATCTCTGGCATGCAGGTTGTTTCAAGAAACAAATTTTGTGATAGAAGGAACAGGTTTAATGCAGTTTTTTTTTTATTATCTATCACAAAATTATCCTTCTATCACAAAATTTGTTTCAAGAAACAAATTTTGTGATAGAAGGAACAGGTTTAATGCAGTTTTTTTTTATTATCGGAGGCGTCTTTGCGGACGCCAGCGGTACCCTTATTGCTTCCAGCCTTTTATTGGTAAAGATTTCATCAATGTTTTCATTCCTGTCAAATTTGAAGTCATTGGGGTTCAGGGTTTACCATATACGATCGTCAAACACTTTCCTGTGTCAATAGCATGTTGTCGTTAACACCTAGCTACGCTGTCCAGAAACTTATGCCTACCGTGGTCCGTAGTTCACCATGACCAGGTATATTTACCGGTCTGCGATGCTGATTCTTCATGCAAAAGCTTCCGGGAGGCATGCGTAGTAAATTATTTAGTTCTAACAGCATGCGCACAACCATCTGATCTTTCCCGAAGAGTTAAAAGAAAATTCGCATGTTCATGCCTAGAGTCGTTATGATTGCCATCCCTAGATGTTGATATTTTCAGGTCGTGCACAGTGCATGGTTTCGTGCTAGTTGTCGTTTATCTGACAGTAGAAGAAGAAGAGCAGTCCCTTAAGCTAGCCCTGAGGCAGCCATGGGTATGAAGTGTTAGCGACTTCATTTTCTTAGCCTCGGCATATGAGGGCGGGTGGCCAGTCCTCTCCCTCGCCGTCTCATCTTCGCACTGACAGTGTCAGTGTACTCATCATAGCTGAGTTGACAGTAACTCGTTATGAATGCAAAATGCAGCTTATTAACGGTGGCATAGACAATGCTGGTAATACTTACACAAATCAGGCTTACAGCCGCATAGTTCTGCGATTTCGTCCATGAAAGGCTGCCAGTCGACCTGAATCGTGTGTCGAGTCGACTTCACGTAACGCTTTTGAAGTTCTTTCCGTTTCTCCCGTATATCAGTCCACATGCCGTGAGACGATGGTAAACTCAACTCTCCCTGGATTTGGAAGAAATAAAAGCGCAACGCTTGCAGTATACAGCCCTACTAAGATCTTAAATGGCCCGCCCGAGCTGAAGATCAACCGAATTAAAAATTGCAAGCACAATTCAAAGCCAAATATCTCACTAAAACGTGCTTGGTCGTTTATTGGTATTGTTTTCGGCGCTGAACTATTATAAAGCATGTAATTCGTCCAAAACCCAATATATCCGGTTTGGCACTCCTCAGCAACTTCTAAAACTCGACTTTGCTGTGCTGTCTCAAAGGTTTCCGCTTTTAACTTTCTCGTCTAGCGTTCGTGATCTAGGAGTGACCCTTGACAATTCTCTCACCTTTACTGAACACATTTCCAAACTTACTCGCACTTCCTATTTTCACCTAAGGCGCCTTAGAGCTATCCGTCGCTCTCTCTCATCTCCAATTTTCACTTCAATTGTCCATGCATTTGTCTGCTCTAGACTTGACTATTGCAATTCCCTCCTCATTGGTCTTCCTAAAGTCCGTCTTGCTCCTCTTCAGTCCGTTCTCAATGCTGCTGCTAGATTAATTGCCCGTCTTCCTCGATTCTCTCATATCACCACCTTTATGACAGAAGAACTCCACTGGCTCCCGCTTTCTGCCCGCATCCAATTTAAGGTACTCATCCTTGTGTGTAAGGCTCAACTTGGTTTCGCTCCAAAATATTTATGTGACTTAATTCATCGCCCTCACTCTGCTGCTTCTCTTCGTCCTCTTCGTTCATCTGACCGTTTGGACCTCCTCGTTCCCCCTGTCAGGACTTCTCTGGCTCAATCTAGGTCTTTTGCCTCCATTGGCCCTGCTCTTTGGAATGAGCTTCCTCCGTTCGTTCGTTCTTCTATTCTCTCAGGTAACGTCTCTTCCTCTTTTAAGTTTCTTAAAACTTGCTTTTTCTCTCGGGGTATCTCGCACTGGGAGCGCTTCTGAATGGCCCTCCCGCTAGAAGCGCTTTATAAATATCCAAATACAATACAATACAATACAATACAATGTAATGAATGCTATTATTCACTGGTAATTGCCATAGTAATTTTTCTTACTGTTAATAATTTTGAAAAAATGTTAGTCGCTGCTTTTGAGTTTACTGGTGCGGCCCTCGGCTTCGAGAATAATTGTTTCTGTGGCTCGCGATGTCAAAAAGGTTGGACAGCACTGGTCTAGACTTAAGAAATGCATGTATTTATGTATGGTTGGATGTATACGCGTAGCTAGGCTCCTATGTATGTTTACAGGTATTCACAAGCACTCATGAATGAACTGGTGACATTTGCATGGATTTCGAGTGGCGCTCTTTATAAGTTTGACGTTTACTATTACGATTACGATAGGCTATATTTGCAGGCGTACCCGGTATAGATGTATATATGTATGAGCGTCTGTCCAGTATGTTTGTATGATTGTGCATGTATGTGTCTACGTATGTGTGTTCTTTAAGTATGTATGTATATATATGTTTGTATTTATGTATGGTTGGTTATGTATATATATATATCTATGTACCTTTTGAAACATCACAAAAATGCTGATAACTTTACCGGTAATGGTTTTCATCTGCAGTTGCAGTAAAATACGGAACGCATTGGTGCCGATGTAAGAGCATTAACATTTCTTCAGCACTTGTCCATGTATAGTTTTAATAAAGGAAATTTAACGGTCGATCTGCATTTGATCTCGCCATGGTGCACTAATATTCATATGAGGAAATTATTAGCAAATTAAAGGAGACTTACCTTAAACACGCGAGTGACCCACCGACACTGCATTTCAGACAATGGCATGATTCATCCTATCGGCTGGAAGCAGCCAATCACGGCAATTGTAGAGGGTGAGATGTCTGGTGGGAAGACGTACTTGTACAGGTTGACCTCGTTATCCTTGACATCGAACGTCTTGTGGTCGATGAAGGGAAAGCCAAACACATATCCTGTGCAGCAGATGATAGCATCGATGTTGTCAGCAACTGTTCCATCATCGAACTCCACTGATCGGCCATTCAGTCGACGAATATCAGGTTTCACGATGACATTGCCGGCGATCAGTCGGTTAGGCAGATCGTCATTGATCGTAGGATGTTGTGCTTGGAAGCGATGTTCGGGCTTCAGTCCGTAGAGTTCGTGGTCGAACTGTTTGTTCAACCAACTCTCAAACACGCTATTGACGATGTTGTAGGGGAAAATACGCGACAGATAGTTCTCGAAACGTGTGAAGTGAGCACAGTCGAAAGGAAGACCGTTGTCCGAGACTCTTTTTATGACCCAAGCTCCACGTCTGGTGCTGAGATAAACCTTAATCAGCATTAAATTCAATCAACGAACTGACAACAGCTAATGTAGCTTATGTCTTTCTAATCTTCTAAGCTATTTTCTTCATCTCTTAGGCCAACGGTTTAACTCTTCCATTGCTATTTTCTTATTTCGTATTGTCCAATTATTTATTAGGTTTCACTCCCAACTTAAATGTTCAACATGTCATAGACTGATGCTTTCATATAGAGCATCATTCAAGCACCTCGACTTTGTATGCTCACAGTATCGCTTTTAGTATCGCTATTTTCTTAGAGACAGACCTCATAACTTTAACCTCCCTGATAAAGACTCACGAAACTTTATTTCTCGTATGTTATTCGCCAACTCATACTAAGCTATTACTTCCTCAGTTCTATTTTTCATGTACACCTACAGCGTTTTGCCTGTTGTTATACGTAATAAACGAATATACACATTTTGAATAACAGCCAATGTTGTGTTTTTGGAAACTGACAGGCTACTTTAAATTTACCCAAGTTAGTTGAGGCACTGCATTAAATTTGAAATTGGTCATCGCCGAACACTTGAGTTTATAAAGCTGCGTGGAATGAACTTCTGAGGCAACTTTCATGTGTTGCCTGCAGACTGGGCCGATTTACATTATACTAATCGTTTGAATAAACTGGCTTTTATTACTAAACTATAATTATTTATTTGAACTTAACTATTGTCCTTACAAACTATTATTGCTACAATTAACTACCACGCTTTCTACGAGAGAACATTAACGGTCAAGTGTTGTCATGATATATGTAAGCCTGCGTACCTGGTCACTGAGCTTGCTCAGTTCCACAGTTACGTCTACTGACGAATTCCCGATGCCAACCACAACAACGCATTTTCCTTCGTAACCTCGATGGTCGGTGTAGTCGTGGCTGTGGACGATCTTTCCCTCGAATGTTTCTTGTCCCTGGAAGCGTGGTATTTTCTTCTCGGCGTGGTGACCTGTGCATACCAGCACCCGGTCAAACTCCTCTGTTCTGGTCGAACCCGATTCCAAGTCCGTTATTTCCAACTTCCATCGACCGGTTTCTTGGAAATTCTCCACTTGGCTCACACTCTTGATTTCGGTATGGAACTGAATGTGTTTGATCAAGTCGAATTTTTCTGCATAGAGACGGAAGTAGCTGAGAACCTTCTTGTTGTGCATAAAGTTTGGATAATCGTCTGGAACCAGGAAATCGCTGTAGAAACTCATTTCTTTGCTCGTGTTGATGATGGTGGACTTCATGACGGTTGATCGACCATCTGTGGGATTTTCCCTCCAGTTCCATAGTCCACCAATGTCATCCGTTCTCTCGAAGCAAACGGGTTGCAGTCCCTCATCCAGGCAGCACTTGATGGCCGGGAGCCCGCTGGCGGCTGCTCCTAGTACCGCTATCTTCATTGTCTGTTGTTGTACAGAGTTGATCTGAAGAATTAGTTTAAATTGTTACCCAGACGTAACATACACGTTACTTTAATGCAGTTATAAACAATAATAAACTTTGATATAATGTAATCAATCAGATACGAGTAGGTCTATAGGCCATGCATTTATTCGTTCGGTAGGCATATACATGTACAAGAGTTGGTATAGCCAGGCAATAGCCTACTCTGGGTGATTCTAAGACAGCGACTCTGGAACCGAGACAATGAACTATGAGGGTGACTGTCAACCGAAAGGCGTTGAGTTCAAATCTCCGGCAAGGTAAAATTTATTTCGGGATTTTGATTCCACTTGCGCTTCCTACCCAACTCGGCTACACTGAGTGCACTGCCATGGGAAGATGAGAGGGTCAGGGACAGGACTGTCCACCTACCCTCATAATCGAGGTTAAGAAAAAATTAGGCCCCTGACTCTTCTTAGCCATGGCTGCCTCTCAACGCAAGCTCCATGGACTGCTAAAATGAATTCTCCATAGTGAAAACTCTCGTGCCGTTATTTATTACCCTTTGCAACAACAAGCAGAATATTAGCGACGTCTGCGCTTCGCCTAAGCACCTCCTAAATTTGTCAGCCTGTGCCTATCCATCTACAGTTTCCCTTACATTGTCTCATCGACTTTATGAACAAACTGAGCTGGCTAATGCCAGTCTTGTTGTCAAGACCTTAAACCTCAAGACCAAGACCAAGACCTTGAACCTCGAGGCCAAGACCAAGACCAAGACCTTGAACCTCGAGACCAAGACCAAGACTTTGAACCTCAAGACCAAGACCAAGACTTTGAACCTCGAGACCAAGACCAAGACCAAGACCCCAAAAAATACCATTCAGGCCAAGACTTCTTTTCCTTACACAAAAAATTGTGGAGTCAATATTTTAATGAAAACGTGAGTCGTTTATTTTATTCAAGCAAATGAACTTTAAATGCAGACTGCAGAGAATTCCGAATTCGTATTTACAACAGTCCTTCATACAAACTGTTATTCCAAATGCTTTTGCATTTCATAAAAAAAAACAATTCGCTCAGAATTTTCTGACCAAGAGCCTGAGAAAAATTCCACCACGTGAAAAAATACTTTCCATAGCTAGGTGCTGAAGTCGCTGGCACACACAGTAACTTTTCAAGTACTGGATGTACCTTACAAATCGTGAGCCTCTTTGATATCCTCCCATGGTTTATCAGACCGTCTGGCTTCAGAAACAAGTCTCGACAGGGCTTCCATATACAGCATAACTTAGTTGCTGCTGACACTGGGTTTTCCTGACCAACAAGACTTGCATCCGTTCGTAGGTATTGTTGTAGGTTATGATGCAAACAGGTTTGATAAGTTTTAAAATTCTTGAGTTTTGTTAAATGACTGTTCAAATTGACAGCCGAGACCAAGACCAAGACTTTGAACCTCAAGACCAAGACCAAGACCTTGAACCTCAAGACCAAGACCAAGACCTTGAACCTCAAGACCAAGACCAAGACCAAGACCAAGACCAAGACCAAGAGTTTTAAAAACGAACTCGAGTGCACTCGAGACCAAGACCTCGGTCTCGAGGACAACAAGTCTGGCTAATGCTGCCACATCCGAGAGCCAGTCATCCGCCTTCGTCAACTTGTCAACTGGCAGCTTAACATGGTGAAAAAGGAAGCGCCCAATAGTGCCACTCAACTGCACAGATCAACGACCAGGGTCCTCGAACCACGACCGGCCGCAAGCTTTCAACATGTCAAGATAAATTTGGCCGCATCGACATCACGTGCCTTGGAGGTTGAAGGCCTGCGTTCGTACCTCATCGGCCGAAGGTATGCAGCTCGCAAAAACCGTAGCTGTCAACGTTGTATAGGCAATCGAGCCATCAATCCCTGTGGCAGACGACCCACTTCGTGCCCCCGCTATCGCTGGTATCCAGTTTCATAGCATCACTTAACCATATTCGATAGATCATCCTGCACAAACGCATCTACAAAAGTGGTGAAGGCTGCCAGTCGAATTGTTGATGTCTTGGTTGCGCAACGGCGTCTAGTTTTTTAACGGTATCATCGAATCAGCAACTGCAGGAGGCAAGGACTGAGAATGCTTGGCTGAAGGGTGGTGGCACCTGAATCCTTCGAGACAGAAAAAAAACATAGACACAACCCTCCTCATGCCAAGACAGCCGTATCTTATGGGAAATGTGGCCTGCAGCCACTGGTTGCTGTCAAGTTCAACAGTGACGATGGATTACAAGGCTGTCTCGCGTGGCTTTTTCAAGTTGTTCCAAAGTTCGGTTGTCAAACAAGGAGAACAGAGCGCAGATGGTTGAACCCAGCAGCACCGAAGGACGATCTGAATTAAATGAGAGCTTTTTTAGACCTCCTGCTGTAAGATCATTCAGTATCCTATACGAATTGTTGATTGCAGAGAGGAAAAAACAGGATGTAGAGGCAGGCAGAAAAGTAGTGATCTGTCAGGGTCTACCCGTTGATGACCTATTAGCAACGGTATAAAAAACTAGCCAAGCCTAGGAACAGGGGAGGTAAATAAGTCCTAAAGGAAGAAACGCTAGAGCTCAAAGATACATTAGTTGGTTCGAAATAAAATCATGATATCGGAACTCTACCGGGAACGATGAAGAACAAAAGATTACGATCAGGGACGTCATTGGGGGAAGGAGGCCTTTGTTCCCCCCCGATTTTTGGAAAAAAAATATGTGAAAAAGAAAAAGAGACAGAAGAAAAGGGGGGAAAGTGGGGGAAAGAGACTCATTTGCAGCATTGGGTTACACTTTTTCACATGTAGACTGAACACAAACATGGGCAGCGATACCGGGGTCGAAGGGACAAGTGTACTGTTGTTTCCCAATTGGTGACCTCTTTTTTGCCCCCACCCCACCGGCAAAAGCTTAAATAACGTCCCTGATTATGATACTGTAATAATATTAGGCTTACTATGTGTAGAATCCCATACTATTTTATAGTGCGGGATTCTTACCACCTCATTTAGCTCCGTACCATTCGCCGCTGTCTCTCCTTGCATGCTATCACTACTTTAATTCACACTCTCATCTGCACTAGGGTGGACTTTTGTAACGCTATTTTTACTGGACTTTCACTGGCCAAATATTTCGAGCTTCAGTCTGAGCTTAATGCCGCTTGCTTGTCTGATTGAAGGTGTCCTCAGATTTGGCCAGTACCTTCCTTTATGAGGGACACTTTGTACTGGTTCCCCTTCCAGCAGCGTATTCAGTTTAAGATCTTGAGTCTTAACCACAATTGTCTTGTTGGCTCTGCTCCATCATACCTTAGGGCTTCTGCAGTTCAGTTTCATCGGTCCCTGGTCCTGGCACCCTTCGGTCGGCTGCCCATGTTTGTATGTGTATGGATTTTTATAAAGCGCACAGAGCTTCGAGTCACAAATGCAAGCTTACTGCAGCCCACTAGGCCTACAGCTTTAGATGTACGGCGAAGTCTCTACCGCCAATTTGTAAAGCATAAATCTTATGTTTACGGGTTCAGGACAAAGTCCATGAGTCAATGTGTAAGGACTCGACCCAACCACTCACGTCTAGTCTAATCTAAAGACTTCTATAGCGCCAGTGTCTTAATGCTCAAGGCATCGGTCGATGGTCGTTACTAAGGAAAATCGTTGTGCAAGACAAATTCCAGGGCGAGTCCAGTCGACAACCAAGAAGGGATTCCGAGAAGACACAGAAACAACCTACGAAGGAAAAGATAATTATGTAGTCGAGATTCTACGGCCAGACGCAGATACAGACCAGGTCACACACTTTACCCAGCCAGACTAGACTCAGCATTACCACAAAAATTCTGATCGGAATCAGTCAACCATTTATTTACAAGAGTTTGGCCTTCAACCAAACAAAGGATTGACGTCAACGCTGATTTACACTATATCGATCTATAAGTAAACTGATCTTCAAAAGCAAAGTGAGCACATGATAGTAGTTAGCAAACAAAGAACTCTATGCGGACTTACTACAAATGAAAATGCATGTCTTCAAATAGGCCTATGTGAATAAGTGGAGAGGTTATCGATTAGAGTTCCTTTGTGTGGTTGATTGAAACATTGGCCATTATCATTTGTTGTACAGCCTATCTCAGGGGTGGGCAAACTTTTTGCACATTGGGCCACATTAAACGCTAAAAAATTCGGAGGGCCGGTAACAAATTTTTAACTTTTATTAAAGACTAACATGAAAAGAAGTTTACTTATTTATAATATATTAAATATACTTTGTTACTAGTGAGATGTATGCAACTGTGAGCATGAATTAACAATTTTCCCATAATCGCAATTTGAGTTCAAGTTTAGATCTGAATTTTTGTTTTTTTTATTTTCTGAAGAATTGTGGGGGCCGGATAAAAAGTGTTGGCGGGCCGTAGTTTGCCCATCCCTGGCCTATCTCATCCAACCCGACCCTATCGACGTGTGGACCCATGAACAACTTTGATGCAGAAGGAACCTACATGGGGTTGAAAGCAATGTTACATAGAATAGAATTTTAATGTTTAGAGATTTTCAACTTACGCACGCCTATCTTAATGTTCCAAATAGAGTTGGATGTGTGAAAATTTGACCTGCATGTTAAAAGAGTATGGGTTCATTGTATCAGAATAGATTCGTCCAAGGTTCAACAGCACATATATTGTGAACATTTCTGCAGAAATTTTGACTTGAAAAGAATAATTTATGCGTAGGCCTATACGACAAGGGGCTGCCGGACGCCGAAACCACATAACCCGATAATCTTAACTTTGACAATCGATTGTCGTTGATCCATAAATAACCTTTCTAAATAATGTATTTATCCGGCAAAAATACTACTGATAAAGACTGAGACTTTGTATTTCATTGAGGGTTGAACATTCCAAATATCAACCTTTGTTAATGAATTGATCGGATGATAACCTTTACCGTCGCTGCCCGTTTGAATGGGTGCCACGCCACTTACGATCCCCGTGTCAATCAATCAATCAATCAATCAATCAATCAATCAATCAATCAATCAATCAATCAATCAATCAATCAATCAATCAATCAATCAATCAATCAATCAATCAATCAATCAATCAATCAATCAATCAATCAATCAATCAATCAATCAATCAATCAATCAATCAATCAATCAATCAATCAATCAATCAATTTCGTTTACCCTATCCATGATGACATGTGCACAACTTGTTACAGAGTTACAATAATAGGCTCTACTATCATCATAAATGAGCCCGGCCTACGGGATTTATATGCTAGTAATTTTGCAAATAACCACAGAAGGGTTGCTTCTGTTACTAATATAAGGGTTGCTAAACGCAATGTATCAACTTATTCACGAGCGCTGGACTGGTCAGTTAAAAAAGCATTTATTCGTATACCGTCCTATTAACAATATTTAATTGAGTTACTTACATAGAGCTGCCAACGAAGTCTTCAACGGTAAGGGCCAAGAAAGCCAAATCAGCGGACGTCTTAAGTGAGGAGAAAAACACTAACGAAAAGATCTGAACTGATCGAAACCAACAAGCGATCTCACGTACCGAAGACAGTTAAGGCAGAATGCACATGAACTGCCTTAAATATAGTCGTGCTTTGGAGCACCGCTAGACGTCGTCCTTTCTGCCTCAGCGTCAAGGCAGCTAGGCTGTGTTAAAGAGATCACGTGCAACAGTAACGTCAGCTACAATTTTTCACATTATATAAACAGGCCTACAATGTTTACACTTAAAGGAAGATTTACGATTATAGCGCTAACTCAAATTATATGCAGACTTGTAGTCTTCGAGACCAAGGTCTTGGTCTCGAGTGCACTGGAGTTCGTTTTAAAAGTCTTGGTCTTGGTCTTGGTCTTGAGACCAAAAGTCTTGGTCTTGGTCTTGAGGTTCAAGGTCTTGGTCTTGGTCTTGAGTTTCAAAGTCTTGGTCTTGGTCTCGCAAGACCAAGACCAAGACCAAGACCTGCTGTCAATATGAACAGTCATTTAATAAAACTCAAGAATTTAAAAATTTATCAAGCCTGTTTGCATCATAGCCTACGACAAATACCCATGGACGGATGCAAGCCTTGTTGGTAAGGAAAACCCATCGGCAGCTCAGCAACTAAGTTATGCCGTGTCTGGAAGCCCTGCCGAGACTTTTTCTGAAGTCGGACAGTCTCATAAACCATGGGAGGATTTCAAAAAGGCACACGATTTGTGCTTGAAAAGCTACTGTTTGTGCTAGCGACTTCAGCACCTATGGAAAGTATTTTTCACATGGCAGAATTTTTATGAGGCCCCACAAGGCACGTCTTGGTCAGAAAATTCTGAGTGAATTGGTTTTTATAAAATACACGCAAGACCGCAGTTGGAATAACATTTTCTATGAAGGACTTGTAAATACGAAATCGGAATTATCTGCAGTCTGCATTTAAACTTAATTTGCTTGAATAAAATAAAACACTCACGTTTTCACTTTAAAATAGCGAGTAGTCCGACTTGACATTTTTTTGTAAGGAAAAAAGAAGTCTTGGGCTGTATGTAATTTTTGGGTCTTGGTCTCGGTCTTGGTCTTGAGGTTCAAAGTCTTGGTCTTGATCTTGGTCTCGAGGTTCAAAGTCTTGGTCTTGGTCTTGGTCGCAAGGTTCAAAGTCTTGGTCTTGGTATCGAGGTTCAAAGTCTTGGTCTTGGTCTTGGTCTCGAGGTTCAAAGTCTTGGTCTTGGTCTTGAGGTTTAAGGTCTTGAGAACAAGACTGATTATATGCAAAAATTTCAGCGTAAATCGTGGTATGGTAAAACATTAAACCCTATAGCTTACAGCAACGAAATGCGGAGGAGGCATGGCAAAATGGAATGGACCTTGTGAATCGCGACTTTGAAACGGAACCTGGTTGCGGTTTGCCAGCCAGTTTTGGATTAATAAACGAAAATATACAACAACGTTTATATTTAAATATTGATTCTAAATGCAAAGTTCGTGTACAGGGACCTGGATTTGTTTCCGCCTTTGAGGGGTTCTTAGAAGGCACCATGCATATCATGAGTAGGTAAAAAAATTCCGGTTTAACCCCAATGGGTCCCATCCAGACTGCATCACCGAGCCACAGAAACTCTGAGGCCATAGCCCACTCCACTCGCCCCTCCCCAGCAGCGGGGTCGATGCCCACGCCCGCAAGGCCGCAGTTCGGGTTGAGGCACCGCAAGAGACTCGCAAACGACGTACGCTCCAGCATCATTTTACAAATTCCACAACAGGGCTTTCATATATGTTACGTTGTACACTCTCTTCTCACAAGCAACATGGTGCATGAGGGCTCCGACTCGACTCCGAACAGTGTTTTTTTTTAGAGAAAAACCAGATTCCAATAGGCTCCGGAACTGAACAATTATGGAAGGACTAACATTCCTAGAAAAACGGGATTGGGAGTTGGGAGGGGTCTCAATAAACACCGAAAACAGTTCACAACAGTGAAATTAAATTAAAATAACTAAATTATTGTTTTTATTATTAAAATAAATAAATTATTTTTTAGTTCTTCAAAAAAGGTGTCGGCGCGTTTCGGCTGAAAAAAGCACTGACTCCGACCCGTTAACAGTCTCACCGTTACTGTCGCTTAGCCTACATATTGTGCTCGTGCAGGACTCCCAACACCCTGTGTGAGTTGACCACTGCAGGCACGATCCCTTACCTAGGCTACACGGCGTACACGCGCCAGCGCTCTTCTGCCACGCCTACGCGTAGCATAGATTTCTGACATTGTTCATTCCTCTCTGTTTGTGAGTCTTGTATCTCTGTGTCCGTGTGTCTGACTCTGTGTGTCTCCCTGTCTAATGCACAAGGCATCAAACAATGACACACCAAGCCAAGTCGTAAATCAGGTCAATATCCTGTCCACTGAGAGTCTGAGACACATTAAGCGACTAATGTGCGAACCATAAAGTGAAAGGAAGGGCTAACGATATAAAATTATATATATATATATATATATATATATATATATATATATATATAACCTAAAGTAGGCCTTATAAGGCGTCGATTTTCAGAGTCCAGGGTAGATTGAGGATTTTAAAAGACTTAGAAATAAATTATAATAGTAGAGGGAAGAGAGCATGTTTCAGGTATGATTTCCGAGACAAGGCAACTATGTTCGGCCAAGTCCAACCGTCCGAGCTTCGTTTAATAGAAAGAAAGACGAGGGAATTATATTAGAAATGAAAGAAGGGATATCAGAAGTTTTAAGCCACGTTTCGTTTAGGGTATTTAGATTCGCGTCGAAGATTAGGGCCTAAGATTAGGCCTACTATGTCAGAGGAGACGGCGAAAATTAAGAAAGATTGAGAACGGGTGTCGTGCCGTGCATATCTGCTCGCTCACAACGTTGATCTGTCTTTTCTCCAAGTGAAATTGATAACAGAAATGGCACTGAAATTATTAGTACAAATTGGGGTTGGCATTTTGCACACGTGAAAATGTATTTAGACGCATAACAATGTAAATTTCGAACGTGCTGAAGTTCATTGGCTCAAAGTTTGCGTATCGGACTTACCTGTGGTTTCTGCTAAGGATTTTGTGCGTTTGGAAGGTATTTTGCTTGCGTGACTGTATCAAACTCATATTTCTTCTGATGTGCGATCGAGTCTGGACTATATGGACGCCGTCTGTTGCTGGGTGCTTTCATGTCGTCGGAAGACGATCGACTTAGGTCTTTGGAGTAACCTCGACCGTTAGTCCCTGGTGGCGCTTCAATCGACCGACCGGCAGGCGACGAATGCCATTTCTGGGTACATCTGGCACCTCAACGAATATCGGGACGTGCGTCATATTCTATCAACGAGGGACTGCTCCACGTCAGCGTCACCCTGTGCTGCAAGAGCTGTCACCTGGGCCCGCGTGCATAGCCAGGTCGTAAGTCCCAGTCCGGACTAGATTTGGCTCTAAACCCGACTAGCAGATAAGATCGGTGTGCATGTCGACGGCATAGTGCGCTTAGTCCAGACCAAGGCTGCGCCACCGGACAGCCAAGCGTAGATTCACTAGTCCAGCCTAATACGAGCAGGAAGATGGCGGCGGTCATGTTGTTCGTCGGTTTAGAAAAAGTTTGAGACGTCAGAGTTGATTTCGAGTGGATTTCGGCGATCCCTAAACCTGGATCGCTGAAATCCACACGACTAGTTCTCGTAGGGCCTACAATGAACTTTGTGATGCTTTTCGCTTTCGTCGTCACGAATTGTTAATAACTTGTGACGAATTGGCTCAGTACGTTGAATCGACGCACCGCGTAAGGGCTCTGACTAATCATAAAGCTGCCTGTACCCTTAAATGTAACAAATAGGCATATAGTAATTTACATTTAATGTTATACAATGACGATTGACGATTTTCTTGGCATGTTAACAGGGGTGGTTTGCCATTGCCTTCCCCTGGTTTTGCCTGCCGTGCCCGTTCGTTCCCCTTCCCATGGAAGGGTATTAACGGTCCGCACCACGTGAAGGTGGGCACGGAGGACTTTGGTTCATCAGCCCAGGTCGGATCCGAGTCTACGCTCTTAAGAGACGTCGGTCAGGTCGCCTCCCTGCTTTACTCTGAACCAGAGTGACTGATGAACCTTTGCGGAACCTTTAATGTTATACAATAACTTCGAATAGGAAGCAATGGAGAATGTGTGTCATGGCGATCGCTAGAGCTCCAGGAGTTGACAGCACAAGGTGACAAGGTTATACAATGTCAAGTTTCCCATGGATCTTTCGTGTAGAATACACAACACTCAAATTAACCTGATTTATTACTGACCGGTCGGTGATTTCCATTCCATTCAATTAAAAAAAAGAACAATCAGTGAAGAAAATCAGGCAATAACAAAATATGCAATAACGGGACCAATGCCCCGCTTAAATATGGACGCACATGTACCATAGATAATCTAAGATGGAACTTGGTTGATCAATTAAAATGTTTTAGGAGATCAAACCCAAATCAAGTCATTCAGAACGGGCATAAAAGCCTACAAATACATTTGCGCATGCGCGACCACCTATAATCGCATAACTATTGACGCTGGGTTTTACCACAGTTTGACCACGCCCGTTTTGGTCTCCGACTAGTTAGGCCTGTCTTAAACTAAACCCATGCACGCCGCTTGTCGGTGGCCTCTAGTCACAGCCTAGCTGGTCCAGACTAAGCCGTTTACGACTGACTAGGTTACGACCGGTCCATACACGCAGGCCCTGTTGTCGCTCCACCCTATCGACTCAACTTGGTCCAGATACTCTGAACATCCAAGTCATCTTTAAACTGTCGACAGAAACCCGTTGCCTGGCTCAACATGTGTTCACGGGCCTGCCACAGGTGACTTCCTGTCAACGGTGCATCAAATGTTTTACTAAATGATCTACACTGTGTCCCGATGAAAAGTAGACCCCCCAAAGTGTCATAACTCGGCCAAAACTTGTAACATTTGCCTGAAATTTTAAAAACAACAACAGTAGCCATATTACCACCAAATCGTAACGCCGTTTGGAAATGCTAGTGAGTTTTTATCAAGTTTATGAACGTTTGAGATGCAGTACTGAAAGGGGAAATTTCCAACATACAAGAGCCATAAGGAAGTGAAGTTCAGCTGCAGCTGGTGTTCAAAATGTCCTCCTTGTTCACGAACACGACCGTAGACGTGGACGCCACTGTTTGATGGCCCGGTCGATGATCACGTGGTCAAACAGCTGCCACTCTTCAATCAGACGTGCCCTCAGGTGATCGACGTCACGAATGCAGGAACGATAAACGCGCTCCTCCTGTACACTCCAGATTAGACGGTCAACTGGATTGAGGTCTGGACTGTTGGGCGGCCACAGCTGCGGGGATATGATGTCGGGTGTCTCCCGGGACAGCAGAGCAATGGTCTCACGTGCTCGGTGCGCAGGGGCACTGTCTTGTTTAATGTGAAGTAGCCGCCCGATGAAAAGTTGACCCCTAAACGTTTGTCAAAATTTGTATGTTGGAAATTTTCCCTTTTCAGGACCGCATCTCAAACGTTGATAAACACTTATGTTTTATAAGTTAATTAAGTCCAGTTGAGTTTATATTGCCGTGGTTGGGCTGGGAGCGCTTCTGAGTAGGTAACTTGAGGGGCGCTAGGCTATATTAAATTTTCAAAATGAATGAATTAATCTAGTTCTTAATGACATTTAACATCACATAGGCTAGCGCAGAGAACGCCTCTGAGTTGCTGAGGACTTTGAGCGGTGCTATATAACTGTCCAATTACAGTTACAATTAATAGTTTATGGTTTACGCATTGGCCTTTGTGAAAAAGAAATAAGACCATGGTTCGTGACGTATGTAAAGCTGATAATTAGTTTCATGTTAGGCCAGCCCATAAAACCAGGTTTTCCCGATTTGTGGGCCACTTACGAGTCTTATGGTAGCCGAATTAATGGATTCAGCGCACGACCTGTAACGTGGAGAGAACGGGTTCGAGCCTCTACACGGGCGGTCACTGTGAACCCGAGCAGTTCCTCACACACAATTGCTCAGCGTCATCGATGTTGTGTCGTGTGGTCATGTGTACATTTCTGAACTTTGGAAGAAGGGCAATATCAAATGCAGTTGTATTGTATTGTATATGGCAACTCTGTTTAGTGTTAATGTCTCAGGTGAAAGGCCATTTCGACCCCAGAACCACGCTTCTAAGGCTTGTTTGAAAGAGCCCAGTCAAAATGAGCGACAGCTGTACTTTGCCTGCCCAGTCTTCATGCATCTATTAGCCTAGTTCTAGTTGTCATGGCCAGGTCATGCATAAAGTGCAAGAAATGGCTGAACTGGTATCCACAAGGTTCGCACAGACCTGTAAGTTAAAACACGTGCCCACAAATTAAGAAAAACATATTTTAATATGCATCCAAAATCTTAAAAAATTAACGGAATTTATATCCACTATAAAGTTTAATCGTAGACGTTGTTCAAATTGTTCAACTTCTAAATTGTTAAATTTCTGAACTGCTTGTAACCGCTGCATTTCAGCTCTATAGTGCGCTCCTGAAGAGGGGAGGGGCGGCGGAACTCAATCTTTCGTCACTGCTCTCGTGAGACAACGACACGCTAAAGAGGCCTATACTGTTACATATTAACAAATTCCATGTAGGCCTATTGATGAGTGCATGCCGCAGTGGGTTTTTCCAGATAAATCACTGTAAAAATTACGTATATAAAGTTTCAATGTGATAGGCAGATGATCTTAGATAATCTTGACATTATCATTGTGGAACCGACGAATAGACGTGGACAAATCAGGAAACAAGTCCCAAAAACCTGCATATATAGCATTAGAAGCAGTTAGACACTTGATCAGTTCATTTAGTGAACCTCGTCCATCATGGCTAGCGATGGCAGTTAAAGGAGTGGGATAGAATAAAGGCTTTAGTAGGCCCTATTTACGACCACGTTCCGTTTAAGCCTAGTTTAGCATAGGGGGCATATTCATGTTTACCACAGATTTTCGCTTCCGAAATGTAAAGTTGCAACAACTACAGAATGACAAGAAATCGCCATTTCCGTCGATACAATATACGGTAGAAAAATTAACATTCTATGCTGTGTAATAGAAAGTAAACAATTCATACCCTTTCGCTACAGATTAAATTCAGTTAAACGTTTAAAATGGATAAAAGTCCCCGTCCTACTTAAATATGCAACTAACGAAACATGTCTGTTCAAGCAGGCTTACTTCTAGTGGTACGTGTATAATTAACTATTCAGCCAAACGTAACTGAAGCAAATTATTAGGTTATATGTGGTCGGGTGTTCTTCGTTAAACAATTAATATCTGCTCCTGATGATCATCATGTGAGAATTGACTGCACCTCATCTGCTTTTTATTGACTCACATAAATCGCAACAAAACACAGGACAATTGCGAGTACGACTACATAAAGAACTCTTATCGTGGAGGATTGGCCATTCTTCGGAAGTTTCCTTGTCTTTAGTGGTACAGCAATGCGATCCATAATCGTCAGAATGGATTTCCTGGCCTCGGGCCAAGCCCCGTGGCCCATGACTCGGTAGTGGGTTGGAGCACCAGGACCAAACAATATCGCATACGCCAGTTTCGGATCCGCCAGAAACAGACGAACTACAATGAAAGAGGGTATAGATATGATGACCATCAGACCATGGACTAAAACCATAGATACAGCATTATTACCATTATGTTTCTTTGTGCAGGTTGTACGTTTTTGTAAAAACTGACACAGACTGCTGTTTATCTTGCTGTCAGACTTTCACCAAGGCCCTCTGTTACTGAGTTCATGTCTTGCAGATTAAATTACACTCGCTATAGTTTCATTTAGGTGTGTAGGCCTAATACACGACTGTGGTCGTTTCACAGCACACAGTTACCTTGCTAATTTGCATCTGTTTTTACCATTCCGCCAAAGGAAAACTTGTCTTCGAGTTCGCTACTTTCAGCTTTACGACCATTTGTTATGTAATGTAATGTAACAGAACACTTACATAATCTAAGCTAGTATCTTCCTATTATCTTACTTCTATAGAACTGCCCCAGTTTGTCCTTCACCCTTCACACAGTCCTTGAGCGCACAATACTCACTGGGCTAAATTTCTTCTCGCAGGACTTATAAAACCGAGCAGGGTTGTCATACGTTCCTGTGTGAGGTAGGTAGGCAGGCAGGTAAGTTGGTATAGTTTCAGTTTACAGATGCGCTCTTAAAACTTGGTGACTAATACACTGTTACACCATAATGGTTAAACCTTGCTGACTGTTACACTATTGATATTACACCATTACGGCAAAACTTGCTGACTGTTCTACTTTTGCTATTACATTATCATTTCTGAAACATGAAGGGTGGTATACTATTGCCATTACACTATCACGGTAAAAACTTGCTGACTGTTTTACTATTGCAATTACACTATTACGGTTAAAACGTGAAGGGTGTTACATTATTACTATTACACTGTTACGCTTAAAACTTGCTGACTCTTCCACTTTTGCTATTGCAGAAGAGGGTCCATAGAGTAGTGGTAACATCACTGGCGTGAAGTGCGGTAGGTAGCGGGATCGCCTCCCGCAACCCTCTCAAGGCCCACACAGCCTATCATTCGCGAGATGGCGCGGTTGTGAAAATAAGATGTAGGACGTGAAGGGCGCCTTGCAAGGCTGCCGTATACGCCTACAGTTAAAATTCGACTCCTGTAATAATTTGTGATCATCCGTTCATACTGATTTGTAATCATACTGCGTAATTGTCAGTTTGAAGATATTAAACGAAGATTATTACTATTATTATTATTATTAATACGGTTAAAACGTGCTTAAACGTTACACTATTGCTATTGCATTATGTTTGACCAGCTCAATCTGCCATGCATTCGAGGATGGCAAGTTTGAGAGTTTCAAAGAGTCCTGTCGTTGGATCGTTATGGTCGTGATTGCAATGTAGATGAAAGATCAACCCATTTCACCTGGGAATCGCGTTTCTACTATCAAAAACCTGTGTACCAGAGGCATGCAAACAAGAGTGTTACCTTTACCTGTTGCACCTTTAATATCTCTTGTGCAGCTGCACATATATATATTCTTAGACCATAATAGACCCAAAAGGCCACAGGCCACATATCACGACGCCGAGATCAGAGGTCGAATTATTTCTGTAATCCAAGACCACTGGCCTAAATTAACGGTCCACTTAAAGAGTCGCATGGGCTTTTACGGTTGGTTGGTAATGCCTCGCTCTTTCTGGTCCAATTGGTCCTACGTTATACGCAGCTAAAATTAACACTCTTGAAAATCTCTCAGTAATTTCTGACAAGAAACTGACTTTTGCGTTTCAGATAGCTTTACTCCTTGGAAAATATTAATTTTAGTAACATTGTCAGTTAATAAAGGACCTCCTAGTACAATTGGTTTATCAAAAAGCTCGAGCACAGTCTTTGGAATGCAGACTGTTTCAAGAAACAACTTTTTAATAAAAGGAACAATGCATTTTTCGCAGGTATCATTGCGAACGCCAGCGTTAATCGGATTGCTTCCAACCTGTTTGTTGTTAAAGGATTTTATCGATATAATCATTCGTGTCAAAACTGAAGTTTGTAATTTGAGTTTGGGTTGAGGATTTAATATAATTTTCTATACGATCGTCAAAAACATTCCTATGTTAATGGCATGTTGTAATTAACACCTACCTACCTTGTTCGCAAGCGTAGGCCTATCATGTGGTCCGTAGCTCATCAAACCAGATATAGTAACCAGTCTTCAGTGCTTATTCTTCATGCAGAAGCTGCCGGGTGCATGCTTAATAAAATTATAATTTATATAACTAGTTCCAAGTCATGCTCACGACCACCTGATCGTCCCCCAAATCGTTAAAAGAAAATTCGCACATCCTTGTGTATGAATGTAAGTATGTATTTGGTCAGTATGAATGCCATCCATAGATGTTGATATTCTGCGTCGTGCACAATGCATGGTTTCGTGCTTGCTGTCACTCATGTGACAGTAACTCGTTATGAATGCAAAATGCAGCTTATTAACGGTGGCATAGACAATGCTGGTAGTACTTACACAAATCAGGCTTACAGCCGCATAGTTCTGCGATTTCGTCCATGAAAGCCTGGTAGTCGACCTCCATCGTGTGTCGAGTCGACTTCACGTAACGCTTACGAAGTGTTTCCCTTTTCTCCCGTATATCCGCCCACATGATTTGAGACGATGGTAAACTCAACTCTCCCTGGATTTGAAAGAGATATTTATTAGCGCAACGTTTGAAGTAAGTATACAGTCCCATAAAACCAATCTTTATTCACTATCAGTTTATGACGAATGTTGTTTAGCCTTATTGTTGAGGTACACCAGCCTTTGATTTTGACACAATCTAAAGCATTTGATTATTATCTACTATTTGTGTGGCCGTCCTAAGACGGTTTAAAAAGAATTTGAAAACAGTGCTATGTAAGAAACCGCGGATCCAGTGAGACACGCGGCATAACTAAATTGCCCGTTTAAACCCGTTAAGCTCGTTCGTTTCAGCCTCTTCGCCAACTCAGTAAATTGGTTTAAGTCGGTTTTAAGCCGTTAGTTTCAAAGAGCAGCTCTTTACGGTATGTTTTAATTTACGTTGAATTAAGTGTGAATCGAATGTCCGTTTGAATTTCGCCATTTGTAAACAGTAACGTCATTGGTCATAAATATCTATTAGGCTAGTTGGCAGGGATCAATGAGAGGAGCGTAGCAGATAAGTTCACTTCGCCTCATTTCTGTTCGTTCATATTATCAATAGGACCTAATATTCCACCATCTTACAGCCGTGATCCTCGGCCCGTGGCCTTATGGTTGCTCCGCGTATGCACTTTTCCACGGCCCAATCCAGGAGCTTTGCTTATGTGGGTCCTTCAGCCTGGAACAGTCTTCCCCAGTCCCTCCGCCAAGAGCTTTTTGTCCTCTCTCCTCTTCAGTTCCGTAGACGCTTGAAAACCTTTCTTTTTGCCGGTTTTGGCAGTGATGCGGGTCGAGAGCGCCGCTGATTTGAGTGGCGCTATATAAATGTTCAATTACAAATTACAAATAACAATCTGCATCAGGCAACTGCTGAACAACATCAACCAGTTTAGAAAGACACAGGGTGTTACTTAATAAATCTAGACAATCAAATGGGTTCGTCTAGACTTCAGACATGGCTTCTTAGTCTTATTTTAGACTAGCTGGATTACCCGGCGTTGCCCGGGGTTATAAGTTTCACACCACCACCACCACCGCCACCGCCACCGCCGCCGCCGCCGCCGCCGCCGCCGCCGCCGCCGCCGCCGCCGCCGCCGCCGCCGCCACCACCACCACCACCACCACCACCACCACCACCACCACCACCACTGCTTGGCAATCTTGGCAGTCGCCCTCTGGCGGCGGTTGCTTCGCAGTCTTGGAGGCCCTTGTGGCGTCTGGCGACCTGTGGCGGAGACTGCTTCGCAGTCTTGTATACGCCTTCTGGCGTCTAGCGACCTCTGCCGTGGAGTGACTGCTTCGCAGTCGCCCTCTGGCGGCGAGTGCTCCGCCACCACCACCACCACCACCACCACCACCACCACCACCACCACCACCACCACCACCACCACCACCACCACCACCACCACCACCACCACCACCACCACCACCACCACCACCACCACTGCTTGGCAATCTTGGCAGTCGCCCTCTGGCGGCGGTTGCTTCGCAGTCTTGGAGGCCCTTGTGGCGTCTGGCGACCTGTGGCTTCGCAGTCTTGTATAC
Organism: Allolobophora icterica; assembly: GCA_963556255.1. NCBI lineage: Eukaryota > Metazoa > Annelida > Clitellata > Crassiclitellata > Lumbricidae > Allolobophora > Allolobophora icterica. Next base: position 19,150,995 of record OY744615.1, on the reverse strand, counting down.
GCCTTCTGGCGTCTAGCGACCTCTGCCGTGGAGTGACTGCTTCGCAGTCGCCCTCTGGCGGCGAGTGCTTCGCAGTCTTGGAGGCCCTTGTGGCGTGTGGCGACCTGTGGGGGAGACTGCTTCGCAGTGTTGTAGACGCCTTGTGGCGTACAGCGGAGACTGCTTCGCAGTCTTGTATACGCCTTCTGGCGTCTAGCGACCTCTGCCGTGGAGTGACTGCTTCGCAGTCGCCCTCTGGCGGCGACTGCTTCGCAGTCTTGGAGGCGAGACTGCGAGTCTTGGTGGGCGAGACTCCAAGTCTTGGTGGGCGAGACTGCTTCGCAGTCTCCCGTGGACTGACTGCTTCGCAGTCGAAGAGCGTGACCTGGGCGTTGGCGTGTTAAAGAAAACGCCAGAAATCTAGCCCTCACTGCCGGTCTGTAGTCGGCCTCGCCCTTAGTAAAGCAGACTGGATGTTTGATATACTGTAAATAATTTAGATCTTTGTCTTTGAACATACATGTGTTAAAATTTTGCTATAAAACGATGAATATACTTCGAATCGATCGTCATTAAATTTTGTGCGAAAGTAAACAACTTATGCGCATTTTTAATGACGTTGGGAATACCGGCGCCATAAATAGAACCGCGGTGTCGTTATGCGCATTACTAATGATGTTGGGGAATACCGGCGCCATAAATAGAACCGCTTCGCAGTGGAATAGGCGAGCTTGCGCGTGATGGACGGTCGGGTGGGTAGAGTTTTGGGGCATTTTCACCATGGTAGGGTTGAAAACGGGGGACGCGAACCCCTCCACTGGGTGTCCGAAGCCGAGGCCGACACAGTAGTGAAGGTTTCGAGTGAAAAGGTGCAAAATTGTAGAAGTTAATCCCGGTCAAACAGACAGACAGACAGACAGACACACACACACACACAGAATTCTCGCTTTATTAATATAGATTAATATAGGAAGATATCACAGTTAACAATGACTTTTAAAATGCAATGCAGATAATCCACGCAAAACAGCATACAATAATATTACGCGCCAATACTTCCCAAACTATTTATATTTGTGCGTGTATGTATGTATGTGTGTATGTATTTGTGTATGGACGGGACCCGATAGCGCATTGGATAACATCTGGCGTAGAGTGGGAGAGGTACAGAGATCGAGTCCCATAGGCGGACATGCTTTATAGGCTGCAATTTGCGCCGTGTATTGCAGGCTGTCTGTTCTGTTAGTAGTTAAGATTTATCGCATAACATGTACATGTACAGCGCAGTGCGTTTGCAGGCGCTTAATTAAAGAATAAATATTATTATTATTATTATTATTATTATTATTATTATTATTATTATTATTATTATTATTATTATTATTATTATTATTATTATTATTATTATTATTATTATTATTATTATTATTATTATTCTATAGGTATATATGTATGTATGCATGTATGTTTATGTTTCCGGTCAGAAAACATACTTGTACAGGTTGATCACATTATCCATAATTATATATATGCATTGTATCGTGTGGGAATGTGCCGTACGGACTGGCCAGGTAGGATGCCTGATTGGTCTGTACATAGGATGGGTGATAAACCTGTTGTATTAAGTAGGAGTGGCTTCAGTCTATAAGAACGGCCGTTCTACGTAGTTAGAGATAAATCGATTTTTGCTCGTCGACCTTGGGTTGACGTTTCTTTGAGCTCGTTTGCTTTTGTCTCCTTTTATGAATGACGTTTGTATTATTTGATTTTGAACTTAGCGTTAAAAGTCTTATGTTAGATTTGCCAGTTTTATTTGTATTCGACTTTCTAGGCTGGTTCTTGTTTGGCTGTTGTCGTGTTACGCTAGCTTTCGCTGTTCGCCGTTTCTTCTTGTGAAAAGGTATACAGTATTCGCATGTACACTGCTATTAAATAGTATTTTAATACAACCTGGGACTCCATTCCATTTTAAAGCAGTTTCTTTCTAGATTAACACACCACAGCATGAATGCATGTATTTTTTTTAGGTATTTACCAGCGCTCATGAATAAGCTTGTGTCCTGTGCTTTGCTTTCGCGTGACGCTTTAGAAGTTTGGAGTTTAAGTTGACTTGTTGTCTTCGAGACCAAGGTCTTGGTCTCGAGTGCACTCGAGTTCGTTTTTAAAAGTCTTTGTCTTTGTCTTGGTCTTGGTCTTGAGACCAAAAGTCTTTGTATTGGTCTTGAGGTTCAAATTCTTGGTTTTGGTGTTGAGGTTCAATGTCTAATCTTGGTCTCGCAATATGAACAGTCATTTAACAAAACTCCAAAATTTAAACATTTATCAAGCCTGTTTTCATCATAGCTTACGACAAATACCTACGTTCGGATGGAAGTCTTGTTGGTCAGGGAAACATATCGACAGCAGCAACTAAGTTATGCTGTGTCTTGAAGCCCTGCCGAGATTTTTTCTGAAGTCAGGGAGCATTTGAAAAAGGCTAACGATTTGTACATTTACATCCAGTGCTTGTAAAGCTACTGTGTGTTCCAGCGACTTCAGCACCTATGGAAAGTATTTTTTCACATGGCGGAATTTTTATGAGACCCCACAATGCATGTCTTTGTCAGAAAATTCTGAGCGAATTGGTTTTTATAAAATACAAAAGGCATTTGGAATAACATTTTGCATGAAGGACTTTTGTAAATACGAATTCGGAATTCGTTGCAGTCTTCATTTAAAGTGAATTTGCCTGAATAAAATAAACGACTCACATTTTCATTAAAATAGCGAGTACGTAGTCCGACTTTACAATTTTTTTGTAGGGAAAAGAAGTCGGGCTGCATGTGATTTTTTTGGTCTTGGTTCAAAGTCTTGGTCTTGGTCTTGGTCTCGAGGTTCAAAGTCTTGGTCTTGGTCTTGGGGTCGAGGTTCAAAGTCTTGGTCTTGGTCTCGAGGTTCAAAGTCTTGGTCTTGGTCTCGAGGTTTAAGGTCTTGACAACAAGACTGAGTTTAAGATTACGATAGGCTATGTAGGCGTATAATTATATCTATGAGTGTATGTCATTTATGTTTGCGTGTACATGTATGTGTCTATGTATTTGTATTGTGTAAGTATTATGTACTATGTATGTATATGTACGTATGTATTAAAATACTCCTCTAATTACCTTCTATAGCTTACAAAAGAGCCGCAAAACTTTAATACTTTTCATCTGCAATTGCAGTAAAATTAGGAAAGCACTGATGCCGATGTAAAAACATTATTTTCTTCGGCAAGTGTTTGTGTAGTTTTAATAAATGAAGGTTAAAGGTCTATAGGTGGAACAGGGGGAGCGGAGACCATTTTTCAACATGTGGGGCCTTTCTCACAGTTTAGTTTAGTTACTGTTTCACAGAAAACTTTTATAACCGGAAGTTTATTTACTTTATTTATCGTCTCAGCGGTCTCATTCGTCTGCTTTTTATAACAAAGTAAAGCATTAAACTAAATGAAAATCAAATAGGCCTTCTGTGATCTGGAAACTGAATTCTGGCAGTTTACCTCGTCTTTCAATATTAATAGATGAACAGTGCAATCGTATGAAATCTATCGCATTCGCTCTAAAAAGACTTTGCGATCCCAGTTAGAGACTCGATCAGTTCATTTAGTGAGCCTCGTCCAGCCGGGCAGAGTGGCAGCATATTCTAGTATAATTATATTGGCTAGCGATGAGATTGAATTCGGACAGTCAATTGAGCGGGATAGGATAATCGTTCATTGAGGCTATAGTATTTACGATAACGTTGTGTTTAAGCCTATTTAGCTTGGGCACCTATACTTGCTTACCACAGATGTTCACTTCCGAAACGTATAAGATGAAACAACTACAATGTGACAAGAAACCGCGATTTTCCGCTAATACAATATACGGTAGAAAAATTAACAGTCTATGCTATGTAATAAAAATATAAACAATTCATACTATGCTTCGCTAGAGATTAAATTCAGTTAAACGTTTTAAAATGGAGAAAAGGCCACTTATACTTAAATATGTATTGAACGAAACATATGTCTGTTCAAGCAGGCTTACTTCTACCAGGGGTACTGGTATAATCCTCTTGTAATGAAGCACACCTTGCTACATAGTGTAAGGAGAAAATTGTTGGCATAGCCAACCGATTGAAAATATCATGGCACAGAAAATATGCAGATAAGGTATCAGTGTGATAGGCAGATGATCTAAGATAACATTTGTATCACCATTGTGGAACCAACGAACAGACGTGGACAAATCGGAAAACAAGTCCTAAGCAGCTGTATATAGCATTACAAACAGACACTCGATCAGTTCAGCTAGTGAGCCTCATCCAGCCGGGCAGAAGGGCAGAATATTCTACTATATGGCTAACGATGAGATTGCAGTCAAATGAGTGGGATAGGATAATCGTTCATTGAGGCTATGATATTTACGACCACGTCGTATTGAAGCCTATTTTGGCTTGGGTACCGTTAATGCTCAGAATAGATTTTCGCTTCCGAAAAGTATAAGATGTAACAACTACGGAGTCACAAAAACCACGATTTTCAGTTAATACGGTAAAATAATTAACATTCTATGCTATGTAATAAAAAAAACAGTTCACAGGCCCTACAATGTTTCGCTAGAGATTAAATTCAGTTAAACGTTTTATAGTGGAGAAAAGTCCACTTATACTTAAATATGCAGTTAACGAAACATATATATGTTCAAGCAGGCTTACTTCTTCTGGTATAATTCTCAATTCAGCCAAACGCAAAAAGCAAATTATTAGGTTATATGTAGTCGGGTGTTGTTCGTTAAACAATTAATGTCTGCTCCTTATGATCATTGTGTCCTTATGATCATTGTGTGAGCATAGACTGCACCTCATCTGCTTTTTATTGACTCACATAAATTGCAAGAAAACACACGGCAATGGCCAGCAAGACGACAAAAAGAAATCTCATCGAGGAGGAGTGGCCGTTCTTTGGAACTTTCCTTGTCTTCAGTGGTACCTCAATGCGATCCATAATCGTCAGGATGGATTTCCTGGCCCCGGGCCAAGCCCCGTGGCCCATGACTCGGTATTGGGTTGGCGCACTAGGACCAAACAATATCGCATACGCCAGTCTCGGATCCGTCAGAAACAGACGAACTACAATCAAAGAGGGCATAGATATTATGGCCATGGATTAAAACCATAGATACAGTATCATATCTATTATGTTTCTATATTTTATGTACAAACTGTGAGAAGGACTGTAATTCATATTGTTTTCAGACTTCAAATCAAATCAAATAATTTTATTGAAACCATATATGTACAGTCAAGGCAAGCACAATAACACTTTTAAGAAGCAGTTAGGTAACAAGGGTAGGCCCAGAAGGGACACCTATTTGCTATGAACAAAGAGTTATTACTGGTTTAAACAGCGCGGTAAACGCCTTGATTTTATTAAACGTTAGTTAAGCATGCAGTCGATTTCTCCTGTCATGACTCACGTAGTCTTCTTCTTTGGTTTTCTGCCCTTAGGCAGGTTCGTATGTCCAACGGCGCCATTCCTCTCGATGTTGAGCTTCCGCTTTCATCTGTCTGTAGCCGTCCCTCTTCATTGTCCAGTCTAGGAACATCGTTCTTGGTCTTCCTCTTGTCTTTTTCCCTTCCATTCTACCCTCGATGATATCTCGTAGCAGGGAATTTCCTCTCATTATATGGCCAATCCATCTTCTTTGACGCTCTCTGATTGTCCTCATCATGGATCTCTCCTCTTCCACCATTTGCAGTACTTCGTCATTTGTCTTGTGCTCTGTCCAGCTGATTCTCTCCATTCTACGCCATATCCACATTTCGAAGGCTTCTATCCTTTTGATGTCCTCCCCTCTTATAGTCCACGTTTCAGATCCGTATAGAACCACACTCCATACCAGCGTCTTAACCATTCGCTTCTTCAGATTCCTATTTAATTTTCCTCTCAAGAGCTCCTTTCTTTTATAGAAAGCATCTTTTCCCATGGCTATTCTTCTTTTTATCTCCGTATGGCACTTCACATCCCTCGTGACCATACTTCCTAGGTAACAGAATCTCTCAACTTGTTCGATGACCACTCCATTTACGGTTATTCTAACTTCTTTTTCTTCTCTTTTGCTTATCCTCATGACCTTTGTCTTCTTGGTATTTATTTTCATTTCGTATTCTGCTGAGATCATATTCAGGCGATCCATCATTCTCTGCAGTCCTTTTTGGCTTCTTGCTAACATTGCCTGATCATCCGCAAATCTCAGCGCTTTCACCAACATACCCCCAACCTTTATTCCCTCGTTCACTTCTTCCATCGCCTCCCGTACAAGCTCTTCGATGTAGATGTTGAAGAGTATTGGAGAGAGCGGGCATCCTTGCCTCACTCCTCTGCCTATTCTTCCCGGCTCTGAGTATTCACCATCTATTCTTATTTTTACTTTCTGTCCCATGTACAGGTTTCCAATAAGTCTTCGTTCTTTCCAATCCACCCCTATTTTTCGTAATGCATGCATTAATTTCCTCCAATCCACCCTATCGAAAGCCTTCTCATAGTCGACGAAACACACATAGACGTCCTGGCCATGCTGGAGGCTTCTTTCCGCTAGTATCCTCACTGCTGCAATTGCATCTCTTGTTCCTCTTCCCTTTCTAAAACCAAATTGATCCTCCCCCAAGCAGTCATCTGTTTCTGCCTTTGCAACAGAAACAGAGACTCACGTAGTGACAACGAAAAAAAGAAGCGAAAGAAAAAATTAATCAAAATCTAATAAAGAAGGAAAACTAGGACTGGAGAACAACAACGCTTAACTAAAGACTTAACTAATGCGTAGTAAGTAATGTACAATAAATTATGAACTTGAACTATCATCAATAAGATACAATCGTAGCGTTCTTTTAAACCCTTGCAGAGTTTTTGCCTGCTGGATTGAGGGAGGAAGTACATTCCAAACGCCTGGTCCTGTGATTTTGACAGAGAATTTACGGGAGTTGGAGTGTGCGTAAATATTACGATAATTTTTTGAAGACCGGGTAAAGTGGGAGTGGATGTCCGATCCAAGGCGGAAAAGGTCTTTAAATTTTAGAGGTAAAAGGTCATGGACAAATCTGTACATAAAAACTCCGATCTGAAATGTTCTTATCTGATGAAACTTTAGTAATTTAAAGTGTAGGAATATTGGGTCAGTGTGTGAGCCCCATGCGGCTCCAGCGATGAAGCGTACTGCTCGTTTCTGTAATACTATCAATTTCCGGAGTCTTGAGTTATACGTTGAGGCCCAAACAATATTACAGTACGACAGGTACGGATATATTAAAGAATGATACAATTGGATTCGTACGGAGGGGGAGCTTGTTGGAAGCTCGATATATTATACCTACGTTTTTGGCAATTTTAGTTGAAATGCTTTTAATATGATCATTCCAAGTCATGTGTTGGTCAACAAGAACCCCAAGAAATTTGGTAGAATTAACCTGAGTAATGATGGTACCACCTATGGAAAGCCTATGGATAGCTAGTTATCAGGGGGACACATTTTCCTATGTGACTTAAACAAGATAAAAGCAGTTTTTTTCTAAATTTTAAGAGAGTTTGTTGGCCGAGAACCATTCCGCTACAGATCTAGTTCAACATTAACAATCTGAATTAATGTATGGTAAGATTTGTTAGAGCAGAAGACGTTGGTATCGTCTGCAAATAAGATAAATGACAGAACAGGAGATGCATTGGGTAGATCGTTGATATAGAGGAGAAAGAGTAAAGGGCCTAAGTTCGAACCTTGAGGGACCCCAAATTTTACTTTTCTTAGGTCAGATTCTGAGCCATTGCATAGAACATATTGAAGGCGATTTTCTAGATAGCTAGTGAACCATGCTAATTACCTCGGATACCGTAAGAAGACAGTTTTTGCAGGAGTATATCATGATTCACAGTATCGAAAGCTTTTGCGAGGTCTAGAAAGATGCCTATGGAGTAATCATTATTTTCAAAAGATTCCGAAATTTTGTCGTACATATTTATTAATGCCAAAGATGGTGAATGGCCCGATTTGAATCCATGCTGAGAATGAAATATAATGTGGGATTTTTCAACATAATTTGTAAGCCTATCAGTCATTATTTTTTCATAATATTTGGCAAAATAGGGAAGGATGGAAATAGGTCTATAATTGGTAATGTTATTCCTATTTCCTTTTTTATGAATGGGAATCACCTTAGCAATTTTTATTGCTTGGGGTACTACCCTGTGTTTAGAGAGCAGTTAATAACTTCAGCTAACAGAGGAGCAATAAGAGATCAGCTTGGAGCAGCTATACAGGGGTCGATATCGTCAGTCCCCTTACTGTGGGTAGTATGAATAGTAGTACTCAGGTCTCGAAGTTCCTGTGGGGAGGTTGGGATTAATCCAAAGGAGCAAGGCATGGGCGGATTTAAGTAGTCTGTAAAAGAGAATTGGGATTTTGGAACTTGCTCAGCTAATGATTGGGCGATGCTAGAGAAGTAGTCGTTTAATGCACTCGCTATAATCTGAGGATCCTCACTATCTTTGCCACCAGTTTTCAGCGATTCTATTGTTAAATCCCGCTCACCCGTTTTTATTATAGAGCGGATGAGATTCCTTGTTTTTTAAAGTTATTGCTATGTTTTGTTAACTCAACCAAATAGTAGCTCCTTTCTGGTCGTCTTAAATTTGTTCCTATAGGTCGTGAATTTGTTCTTATTTGCAGGAGTAGTTTTTTTTACATAGTTCAGGTAAGTATAATTGAGCCTTCTTTTCCTTGACTTAAGGAGCCCTCGTGTCATCCAAGGATGTTTAAGTATAATTTTATTCTTACTCTTGTAGGGGATATAAGGAAATGCTTTATTATAATTATTTTTGTATTTTGTTATACAAGTTCATGTCTTGTAGATTAAATTACACTTGCTATGGTTTCCTTTACTTATGTACTCCTATCACAGAGTTCGTTCTAGGAAGGCCAGTGTAAGGTAATTGTAGAACCCAGAGTAGAAAGTCATACTAAATAGGTGATAATATTCATTTTAAAGAAATAATCCGTCAATCTGATAAACGTAATTTCCAGCGATGGCGTAATAGTATTTTGAAAATAGATTTCTACTTTCAAAATAGAAAATACTATTTTATTTTGTATATTCAAAATACCTTTGAAAAGTATTTTGTAAAAGTATTTTGTAAAAGTATTTTCAAAATAGTTTTAAAAGCATTTTGGAGAATTAAATTACTTTTCTTAAAAACTTTCTAAAGTACTTCTCAAGAATAGATTTTACAAACCTTCTGCCAAAATTGTTATTTTAATGTTATAAGGTTTAAGTCCTCGACCAGAACGCAACGTTTAAAAAAATTAATAATCTTCTGGGAACACCAAATACTTGAATTTGTTGTATCACGATGTAAATTTTTTCATCAATACTTTAGTCTATACCAGAATTGCAAATGCACACATCTGTTGTAGTCATGGTTGTTTCTAGTCGAAATTGACAAAATAATGTCTGTGCATCAGGAATCTATTCATAATTGAAGAAGGCAAAAGATTTTAAATTTAAAATACTCATATGTATGTTACATGCTGTATTCAACATCCTCAAGTAAGCTTAAAGATAGGTCCCATTAAAAATACTGCATGTTTGAGTAAATTGCCATCCTTGAAACCAGCAATGTTAAGTAAAATTGCAAAATAGCCTACCTAATCTCCGTCAACCTGTGTCGAGTCTCCAAGAGACATTTAGCATAATTGAAAACAACATCATATTTCGTGATGTTAAATTTCTGACCTTCGAAACCTCATGCAACCACTTCCCTATAAGTTTTGGAGGTGTTTGTCCCTGGGGCCTCCCAAGTGGCACCAGTCGGTTGGTTTATAACTAACCTAGCACTGGCAGCACTCCTACATTTTCTAGTTAAATAACTGGTAGACCTGGTCAGAACAGTAACTGTTGCTACTTCTCTTCCAGGTGACACCAATCCCAGGTGGCCTATCCCCCTGCTGAATCTTCATTAAGTCTACTTGTTCAGACCAACAACTTCCTATATTGGTTCAGGTTGGTCATAAGACAGTTGTATAGATCACTGTACAGTACACTAATGCAAAGTAAATGTAGGCCTACACACTATTGAGCAGCAATACAAAATGCAAAATGTGGATTTCTCAAAGTATTTTAAAAAACTATTTTCAAAAGTATTTTCAAAATACTATTTGATTTTGTCTTCAAAAACTACTTTTGAAAAGTATTTTGCCCATCACTGATAATTTCAAAGAAAAATTTGTCAGCTGTCCGTATTTTCAGTTTAACTTTGAAAACAACACCGACAGATTCGTTTATAACTAGGACATTTAGTAAGAAGTTGCAGTAATGTCAGGTATCTCACCTAGATTTTGGACTATCCTTGGACTACCAAGTAGACCAAGTGGTATCAGCTCAGTCTTCCATGCATTTTGTGGATGGTAAGTTTGAGAGTTTCAAAGAGTCCTGTCATTGGATTGTTGTGGTCGTGATTGCAACGTAGATGAAAGATCAACCCATTTGACGTAGGAATCTCGTTTCTGCTTTCAGAAGCCAGTATACCAGAGGCATGCAAGCAATTGTTTTACCTTTACCTGGTTCACTTATTTAATATCGGTTGTAGCTGCACCTGGCTCTTGTATAACTGCACATATCAAATTCTTAGAACATAATAGACCCCAAAGACCACAGGCCACATATCACGACACCGAGATCAGAGGTCGAATTATTCTGTAAGCCAAGACTACTGGTCTGTAGGCCTATTAGTAGTCCAGTTAAACAGTCGAATAGGCTTTTACACTTCGTTGCTGATGCCCCTTTCCTTCTGGTCTAACTGATCATACGTTACACGCAGCTAAAATTAACACTCTTGAAATCTGTCAATAATTAATTGGCGGTTACAAACTGACTTTTACGTTTCAGATAGCTTTACAACGGAGAGAATTTAAATTTTTGCCAATATTGAACATTTTCAGTAAACTAAGGACAGCCTAGTAGAATTGGTTTAGCAAAAAACTCGATCACAGTCTTTGGCATGCAGGCTGCTTCGAGAAACAAATTTTGTGATAGAGGGAACAGATAATGCATATTTTTTATCGGAGCGTCTTTGCGGACGCCAGCGGTAATCTGATTCCTTCCAGCCTTTTATTGGCAAAGATTTCATCAATGTAATCATTCATTCCTCGTAATCGTAATCGTAATCGTAATCGTAATCGTAATCTCCAAACTTCTAAAGCGCCACTCGAAGACCAAGCGCAGGACACCAGCCTATTCACGAGCGCTATAGTCATAGTTCAAGTCATTGTGGTTCAATGTTCACTATATACGATCGTCAAAACTATCCTACATGTATGTTAATAGCATGTTGTCGCTAACACCTGGCTACCATGTCCGGAAACGTAGGCTTATCATATGATCCTTAGCTCACAATACTAGGCTATAGTAACCGGTATGCCGTGCTTATTCTTCATGCAAATGCTGCCGGCACGCATGCTTAGTAAATAATTTATATACTTCTAAGGCATGTGCACGACCACCTGATCGTTCCCGAACCGTTAAAAGAAAATTCGCGTGTTCTTGTGCACGAATGTAAGCATGTATTTCTTCTTCGTCTTCTTTGGTTCTCTGCCCTCAGGCAGGTTCATACGTCCAACGGCGCCATTCCCCTCGATATTGAGCTTCTGCTTCAAGAGTGTATTTAATATTTAGTCAGCATGAATGCCATCCAAAGCTGTTGATATTCTGGGTCTGGCACAATGCATGGTTTCGTGCTTGCTGTCACTCATGTGACAGTAACTCGTAATGAATGCAAAATTCAGCTAATTTACGGTGACATAGACAATGCTGGTAATACTTACACAAATTAAGCTTAACGCCGCATAGTTCTGCGATTTCGTCCATGAAAGGCTGCCAGTCGACCTGCATCGTATGTCGAGTCGACTTCACGTAGCGCTTACGAAGTGTTTCCATTTTCTGTCGTATTTCCGTCCACATGACTTGAGAAGATGGTAATCTCAAGTCTCCCTAAATATCGAACAAATATAGTGTAACGCTTGCAGCATGCAGCCCTACTAAAACCAATCTACATTCACTCTTAGTTTACGACGAATACTTTTCAACTGCAATTGCAGTAAGATTCGGAAAGCATTGGTGCCGATGCAAGAGCATTAACACTTTTTCAGCACTTGTCCATGTATAGTTCTAATAATTGAAGTTTAATGGTCGATCTGTATTATATCTCGCCATGGTGCACTAATATTCATATGTGGAAATTGTTAACAACCGGAGACTTACTTTGAACACGCGAGTGACCCATCGACACTGCATTTCAGACAAAGGCATGATTCCTCCTAACGGCTGGAAGCAGCCAATCACGGCAATTGTAGAGGGTGAGATGTCTGGTGGGAAGACGTACTTGTACAGGTTGACCACATTATCCTTGACCTCGAACGCCTTGTGGTCGATGAAGGGAAAGCCAAACAGATATCCAGTGGCGCAAATGATGGCATCGATGTTCTCAGCAACTGTTCCATCATCGAACTCCACCGATCTGCCATTCAGTCGACGAATATCAGGTTTCACGATGACATTGCCGGCGATCAGTCGGTTAGGCAGATCGTCACTGGCCGTAGGATGCTGTGCTGTAAAGCGGTGCTCGGGCTTGAGTCCGTAGAGTTCGTGGTCGAACTCTTTATTCAGCCGACGCTCCAGCAGGCTATTGACGATGTTGCTAGGGAAAAAACTCATCAGATAGTTCTCGAAACGTGTGAAGTGAGCACAGTCGAAAGGAAGACCGTTGTCCGAGACTCGTCTTATGATCCAAGCTCCACGTCTGGTGCTGAGATAAACCTTAATCAGCATGAAATTGAGTCAATGAACGAGAAAAACTAATGTAGTTTTTATGTCTTTTCCAATCTTCTAAGCTATTTTCTTCATCTCTTAGGTCAAGTGTTTAACTGTTCCATTGCTATTTACTTATTTCGTATCGTCCAAGGCTTTGAATTTGAGATTGGTTATTGCCGAACATTTGAGTTTAGAAAGCTGCGTTGAATAAACGTGTCTTTCTGACGCAGCTTTTATCTAGAGATTGGAGCACTGGGAACGCCTATGATTAGGTTGTACTGCGAGAGGCGCTTTATAAATTCGTAAATACAATACAATACAATGCAAAGTGGCATAACCCAACTCTTTTGTGCACACGTCATAAAACTAACAAACGTAAAGTGTGAAAACATCAAAGCATAAAACTGGCAGCCAAGACAACGGCGCTCATCCCACCTCCGTCGACTCTAGTCTATGATCGATGTTAAAGTAACCACGATAGAAGAGTTCTTCTACAAGAACACCGCCCAGCTTCTCGTCCGATGTAAACAGCAGTCTTGTTGTCAAGACCTTAAACCTCAAGACCAAGACCAAGACCTTGAGCCTCAAGACCAAGACCAAGACTTTGAACCTCAAGACCAAGACTTTGAACCTCAAGACCAAGACCAAGACTTTGAACCTCAAGACCAAGACCAAGACCTTGAACCTCAAGACCAAGACCAAGACTTTTGGTCTCAAGACCAAGACCAAGACCAAGACTTTTAAAAACGAAGTCGAGTGCACTGGAGACCAAGACCTTGGTCTCAGAGACAACAAGACTGGTAAACAGTTGACCATTCAGAGTCCATAGGACGAGTTGCATCAAGACCGAAGAACAGCAACGGACAGTACGCGTAGCACCAATTCGACACGGTCCCCGATAGTAAATTAAGGTTGGCATAGCTGCGGCTTCCAGACCTCTCACGGCCCATCCGAGTGGCAGAAGAGCGACATTCATTCGCCAGGTGGCAGAAGTAATGACTACATGACGAATCTGGTGCCCTGCGCGTTATAAACAATGGAACCGTCCAATGGCGAAGGTCGATGGCCAAGAACTTGCGAAACGAGTTTCAGTCCAGACCAGCGTTGTCCGCAATTAAAATCCAAGACTAAGACCGAGACCAAGACCGTACGGTCCAAGACCAAGACCTTGTGGTCCAAGACCAAGATCTAAGCCTCAATACCAATACCGTAAACGCAATTCTCAATTAGAGTGTTACATGATCTAATTCAAATCGAATATTTACTACGTTTATTAAGTACTAAATCACACAATGTTTTGTCCTCAAGTCTTGCCCTGTGAGGTCTCATGAAGAGTCCACTACAGTTAAACACACTTTCAACAGGTGCAGGTGTTGCTGGGATAAAAAAAAAACTTTTCAGTAGGAGAAAAAGTCCACCAAATACTTGATCTGCAACGCTTGCCCAACAACTGATTTTGGATCGAGATTGCATCAATGTAACTATATATAGTCACCAAAGCACCAGCATCCGTGGATAACTGCTTCAACGTTTCCTTGTCGCTTCTGATATGTGCATAAGCCTACTGTGCAATATTATGGGCTGCTGGTTACCTCATCAAGTTGAAAAAATTAATAATTTTTCAGGATCAGCAACACGAGGCATTAACGGTGTTGGAAGATAACATCCCTCTTCAGCAGGGTAAGAAATCTCGAAAAAAAGGTCACCTTGTCACCTTGTGCTGTCGATTCGTTGAATCCTAGCGACTGTCATGGTCAACCTTCTCCATGTGCTCCGATTTCTCGTTGCCTCTCTCAGCTCCGAGATGTTCATCTTCAATGCCTCCTGTATCTCGTCCATCCATCTCCTCCTTGGTCGTCCTCTCCTCCTTCTGCCCTCCCCACACGCCAACATCATCTCCTTTTCCAGCCCATCTGCACGCATCACGTGTCCAAAGTATGACATCTTCTGCCTGGACGCTCTCTGCCCCAACGTCAAACTCCCTCTCCAGTGTCCTATTTCTTCCAGGATATCCTCGTTAGTTCTCTTCTCAGTCCAAGAAACCCTCAACATTTTCCTCCAGATCCACATTTCACATGCCTCAATTTTCTTCTCCAATGCCTTGGTTTTTGTCCATGTTTCGCATCCGTAAAGCACCACTGGTAAGATCATTGCTTTAACAATTCTTGTCTTCGTTCCCAAACTCACTGATTTGTCCTTCCATATTTTTTCCAGTCCCTGCGTTGCCGTCTTCCCCAATGTAATTCTCCGTCGTATTTCTCGTTCGCATCCACCTTCACTCTCCATCATGGCCCCCAAGAAACAGAAGCTTGATACCACCTCTATCTCCTCTCCATCTACCTCAAAATAACTCCATTTCTCAGTGGTCCATGAGTTTTGTCTTCCATGACAGTTTTCTTGGCAGATTTACAGAGGTGGTTTGCCATTGCCTTCCTCTGGTTTTGCCTGCCGTGCCCGTTCGTTCGCCTCCCCTTGGGGAGGGTACTAACGGTTCGCACCACGAGAAGGTGGGCACGGAGGTCTTTGGTTGGTCAGCCCAGGCCGGGCCCGCACCTCCGTCCTGGAACGTCGGTCAGGTCACCTTCCTGTTTTACCTCTTACGAGGTGACTGACCAACCTTTGCGAACCGAAAAAAGGTAGAGGGGTCTATATAAATAATAAAAATTTACTAAGCCGCAATTAATTTTTTTATTCGTTACGTTTATAAATGAAGTTAATGAACTTCCATAATACGTCAGGATTCTGCAATGACCAACAGTCAACTGCGATGCAAACATGACATCGAAAAAATTGTACAAATTCGAAATTAAAAGGAATTTTCAGTCGCAATTTTAGTTGAAGTATTAATAGGAACAATTGTACCAATAAGCGTCAGACGTGACTAAATTGCACCAAAAGATGAAATATTGATTGTTGCATTGTCTCGAAGGATAACCCTACCTCTAAAAAGTATATCACAATATCCACCTAGGCTACATCAGGGTACCGACTGGATAATAAATAACACTACCCACATGTGACAAGGCAGTATTGCGTGCGAATACTCATAATGAAGTCGTTTGGTGTAGGACTTTCGGTAATGAATTTGAGGGGTCAAGACGACCCCGGGGGTTGGCCAAAGGCTTGAAGTAAAGGGTCAAAAAGGAAGCTGGGTTCCAACTCCCCTCAGTTTCCAGACCTCCCCGGCAAATCGGACACTGCTCTACTGTTCTATTCAAACAGGATGGGTTATTTAAACTTCCCGAAATTTACCAAATGAAATTAGTTGTTTTTACGTTTCGCAATCGTCATTTTAGGCCTAAGCTCCCTAAATGCTTTGATAACTATTTCAATACTACTGAACAAATAATTATATCAGTATGAACCCACACGAAAAACATTATTGGTCTGATACCCGAATTCATTCAGCAGTGGTACAAGGTTCTAAACATTGGAACTCACTGTCCATATAATTCAAGACTATATCGACTCTCTGATTACCGGACGAATTTTATATTGTTTTTAATATCTTGCAACTAAATTGCATTGGTATTGTTTTGTTGTGATGCATCCGATATGATCAATATATTATTCAGAAATTGTATTAGAGACTATTCGATACACGCCATGTTTACATAAGTTGTTTACTTTGACGGTTTCTTTCTTGCTATCACTCATTCTTGTGATTATTATGTAATAATCACAAGAATGAGTGATAGCAAGAAAGAAACCGTTTTTCACGTGGCAGTAATACATCTGAGCTTCTTCCCCTTCCAGAATTCATCCTTGTAGTTTAACATACTTCCAGTGTATTACTGCCACGTGAAAAACTATGTATCGTTGTGAATAAACTAACCTAAACTGATGTAAGCCTGCATACCTGGGCACTGATCTTGCTCAGTTCCACAGTTACGTCTCCACCAGAATTCCCGATGCCAACCACAATTACTCGTTTGTCTTCGTAACCTCGATGGTCGGTGTAGTCATGGCTGTGAACGATCTTTCCTTCGAATGTTTCTTGTCCCTGGAAGCGTGGCATTTTCTTCTCGGCGTGGTGACCTGAACATACCATCACCCCATCAAACTCTTCTGTTCTGGTCGAACCCGATTCCAAGTCCTTTATTTCCAACTTCCATCTACCGGTTTCTTGGAAATTCTCCACTTGGCTAATTCTCTTGATTTCGGTACGGAACTGAATGTATTTAAGTAAGTCGAAGTTTTCTGCATAGAGGCGGAAGTAGCTGAGGACCTTCTTATTGTGCATAAAGTTTGGGTAATCGTCTGGAACTCGGAAGTCGCTGTAGAAACTCATTTCTTTGCTCGTGTTGATGATGGTGGACTTCATGACGGTTGATTGACCATCTGTTGGATTTTCCTGCCAGTTCCATAGTCCACCAATGTCATCCGTTCTCTCGAAGCAAACGGGTTGCAGTCCCTCATCCAGGCAGCACTTGATGGCAGGGAGACCACTGGCGCCTGCTCCTATTATCGCTATCTTCATTGTCTATTGTTGTACAGAATTGATCTGAAGAATTAGTTTAAATTGTTACTCACACGTAATATAACGTAATGCAGTTATTAACAATTATAAACTTTGGACTAATGTAATCAATCAGATACGAGTAGGTCTACAGGCTGTGGATTTTGTTCGTCCGGTATACAAGAGTTTGTATAGCCTACTCTTGGTGTCAGAGCCACTCTGGAACCGAGATACTGAACTATGAAGATTTCAGTGAACTGTTGAGTGATCGGGTTGTCGTTTGGACACATAAGATGTTGCAACACACAAGTGGAGGCGCGATATCTTACATGTGCCGTTTGTATTGAGCAAAGAACCACCAGCCAAGAGGCTACACATCTGGTTATCTGGCTCCATCCCTTTGCCCTCAAGCCATGTATTGCGTTGTCTGCCCAAAATTGCCGGCCAATTGCAGGCCTCGATTTAGCTGACAATAATAATAATAATAATAATAATAATAATAATAATAATAATAATAATAATAATAATAATAATAATAATAATAATAATAATAATAATAATAATAACAGTTCACATCCATCAGTGGCGACAGACGCGAAGCAACCTTTCTGTTCCAGCGGTTGTCCATAAACATTCAACGCTACAACCTTGTCTCTTTTAAAGGTACATTTCCTTCAAACCCTGAAGACGAGGCCTGACCCTCCAGACAATAAATCTGCTCTTAAATAATTTTTTCAAAATCCTGAGGGATCCATGATACCTCGGGTAAAAAAAAAAAAAAATAATAATAATAATAATAATGATGATAATAATAATAATAATAATAATAATAATAATAATAATAATAATAATAATAATAAACAGATGATTAGGGCCATTCCGGACACTTTTTTTACATTAGTTAATATTTTAGTCCCTGAGGGATCCTGTATACCTCGGGGCAAATAAAAAAATAAATGATAATAATCTGTTCTTTAAGCGCCTGCAAACGCACTGCGCTGTACAGTGAACATACATACAGTAGAAACGGCAGCCACGCAGGGCTCCCTACATACATGTATACAGTAGAAGCACACGATAACAGTTTTACAGGAGTCGAATATAACTGTTTTAAGCGGCAGCCACACGGCGCTAATCACGGCCTACATTCTTTTAACCACTGCCACCTAGCGAGTGGAAGGCTGAATAAACCTTGCGGGGTCTACCGGGTTCGATCATGGTACCTTCAGCTCTTCACGCCAGTGTGTTACCCATTGCTCTACGGACCCCCAAATGGGACAATTAGCTCCTCTACCAATGCTTATAGCCATGTGAGGACCAACACCGGTAATATCCGTGTCGATCTACCCCAGGTGCACATAGTTTACTGGGGTGCACGATAGTCTATAGGTTAGCGTGCTAGACTGTCAACCGAAATACCTGGGTTCAAATCTCCAGCAAGGTAAAATTTATTTCGGGATTTCTGTTCCACTTGCTCTCCATAGCCAACTCATCTACAATGAGTGCAGTGGTTAGAAGGCCAGGGAGAGGACTGGCCACCTACCCTAATAATCCGAGGTTAAGAAAAATTAAGCCCCTAACACTTCATAACCATGGCTGCCTTTCAAGATAAGCTCTATGGACTGCTAAAAATATCTAGGAGGCCTCGATGTACATTCTCAGTAGTAAAAGCTTTAGTGCCGTTATTTATTACCCATTGCATCAACAATTCAACATGCAGAGAATTAGCGACGTCTACGCTCCGCCTAAGCACCCGCTAAGCTTGTGCTCACCCATCTGCAGGTTCCCTAATATTACGTCGCGGACTTAATGAACAAGCCTAGCCGTGCTGAGCTGCCTATAGCTGCCAGCTCAGAAGGACAGCCAACCGCCTAGGTCGTCAACTGGTATCTTACCATGGTGAAAAAGGAAGCGCCCAATTAATTGTGCCACTCAGCCGCACAGATCACCGGCCAGGTCCTTGAACCACGACCGGCTGCAAGCTTTCAACATGTCAAGGTAAATTTTAGCATCATCAACATCACGTGTCTTTGGAGGTTGAAGGCCTGCGTTCGTACCACATCGGCCGAAGGTTATGTAGCTCTCAAACCGGTAGCTCCAAATTATAGCAGGCGACTCACTTCGTGCCTCCGCTATCGTTGGCATCCAGCTTTACAGCATCATTTATCCTTCTTCGGTAGATCAAAGCGCACAAACACATCTAGACAGCGGACAAGGCTGTCGGCCGCCTTATTGATGTCCTGATTGCTCGACGGCGTCTAGTTTTTAACGATATCAACGTAGGCCTACTAGCAACTGGAGGACAAAGACTGAGATGCTGGGCTTACGTTGAGGGTGGTGGCAGCTGAATCCATAAAGGCAGGAGACAGTGTCACAACCTTCCTCATGCCAAGAGCGCCATATCTTGTGGATAATGTGGCCTGCAGGCTGCAGCCTTTGGATGCTGTAAAGTTTTTTAAGTTACAAAGTTTGGTTGTCAAAACAAGGAGAACAGAGCGCAGATGGTTGATAAAATGAGAGCATTTTTCAGGACTTTGACACGGCAGGCGGTCGAGGGTTTGAATAACATCACTGAAAAAACCCGAAGTGCTGCTCGAAAACTGCATCTAATGCCTGTCCTTTGAGAAGTGGTGCCATATCAGGGTCCGTTATTCACAATCGCAGACGATGGAAATCAGACGGGAAGTAGAGATCCTCAAAGCCACTACCAGAAGAAAACAGTTCGCAGTTGCTGCGGTTCAAATGAAAGCCCATTGTAAATCCAAGATCACAAATTAAATCGTCCTCGCCAGTTACTGTCTCAAGGTGACATCCGAAAATAAGATCATCGAGATTTCCTAAGTGAAATGCTGATTATTAGAGACATCTAAAATAGGATGTAGAGGCAGGCAGAAGAGCAGCGAGCTTTGAGGGTCTACTCGTTGATTACCTATTTGCAACGGTATGGAAAACCAACCAAATCTAAACCCTCGACCGCCTGCCGTGTCAAATTCCTGAAAAAGAGTATGTCACATAGTCTTGGTGGACGAAACGCTTTTGTGCAACGATATTTATAAACAGTATTACTACCATTAGTATCCTTGCATTGAAACAAAATCAGGATATCGGAACATTACCGGGAACGATGAAAATCAAAAGATTACAAGACTGTAGTAATAGTTGGCTCTGTTCCATCACACCACGACCCGAGACTGAGGAGACTGAAATCAAGAAGTCCCTAGGGGTATGTTCCATCATACCTTAGGAACTTCTTCATTTCAGTCTCCTCGGTCTCGGGTTAGTGGAAGCCTTCGGCTGGTTGCCCATGAACTCCTGAATGTCCCTTGTACATGCATGCATACTGCTACAGCTCAGTCCAGGGGCTTTGCCTATGTGGGGCCCATCAGCTGGAATCGCCTTTTTCGACAGCAGCGACACGAGCTCCTCAGTTTGTCCCTTCCACAATTTCACAATCGCCTGCAGACTGAATTGTTCGACAGTTATTTTACCGGTTGGGGTCAGTAGCGTCACTGATGAGATTTTTCTTGCAGTGACGCTTTATAAATGTCAGATTACACTAGCCTTTGCATTTTCTTCTAAACAAACCAAACCTAATACCTGATCCAATACTCCATATGAAAATACTTGCGACCTCACTAAATTTCAATTAAAATTGCTGTAAGGTTGTTTATAAATATATAAACTTGAGCGCCTCTGAGTAGTTCCCTTGAAGTGGCGCTATATAAATTTACGAATGAATGAATATATACCAGATTATGCATAAGATAAATCTTGCAGGTTAGAAGTCAGTCGGGTGTAAATCACAGCGCTCGTATTATTATACAGGGATCGGTTGGGACCGGAACGCACCGGAACGGCGTTCCGATTCTTGTTTGACAACCTGTATTTTTTAGACAGGATTCACAGGAACATTTCTAGATTAACATGACGTCTGACGCCGGCGTTGCGGTTATTTTTTGCTTAGGACGGGATCCATGCAGTCGTATACCCATGAAGGTCCTCCATTACCTTGCTTCCGGAATTCAACATCAGTAAACTACAATCCACCTCCTAACATAATTATGTACTCTTCCGCTTCATGATGTCCAGGTTATATTCTCCTCTTATCTGAAAGCGAAATTGGATCAATTTGATAACCATGTTCGCAACCCTTTTGTGAAGTCCTCTGTTACTGTTGAATTACATGCATCAGTGGTGCAAAATGTTTTTCAGTCAAGGGCCACTGAACGATTTCTTAAACCCTTTGAGGGTAGAGGCGCCAAACAAATGCGACGACTCACCTTAGTTCAGATGAACGCATGCCAACATTTATGAAGATGACGTGCAGTGTTTAATCTAGACGTCTTTGTGTAAATTCGTTGGTCCCCCCAGAAACCTTGTTTCCCCTCCCAGAAGAGGGGACTAGATTAAACACTGGATGACGTGTGCAGTAAAACACATGTAAAGTAAACATACAGAGTTATAGAGAAGGGCCCGGGACTCATAGTACTTCTATATTGCCAGGGGCGTCTACACTATATAGAAACCTTGGAGCAAATGCTCCATCCAAGAAACAGGGGAGGGAAGATCTGTAAGTGTATGTGCCATCATATTCAGGGGGAAAGGAAGAGGAAGGGGAAGAGGAGGGGAGGGAGGGTAAGTTGCTCCAATGACTTAGGGTGGATAGTTTTCTGTTGGACCTCGAAGGCCGTATGACGACTAGTCGTGGGCCGGACATTGTGCACCACTGTTACAGGAGGGGAGGGAGGGGAAGTTGCTCCAATGACTTAGGGGGATATACGCCTCTGTATATTGCTACAATATTGATGGTTTTGTCCAAGGACCACAGTGCGCAAGTCACTGTAGACTTAATGTCAGTGCCGGTTCTTAAATAGTCGCGTTGTCTGTTGGACATCGAGGGCCGGATGACGACTAGTCGCGGGCCCGACATTGTGCATCACTGTTACAGCATACTTCCCCAGAGTCCATACTGCAAATTTATAGCTAAGCGCAATGTACCAACTTATTCACGAGTAATCGTAATCGTAATCTCCATACTTCTAAAGCGCCACTCGAAGGTCAAGCGCAGGACACCAGCCTATTCACGAGCGCTAAGATTAGGCTACTAGTAAGAGTACTAGATTGGTCAGTTACGAAGGATCTATTCCAACGACCCTATTAGCAACATTTAATTCAGTTACTTACACAGACCTGACAACGAAATCTTCAAAGGTTAAAGCCGACGAAGCAAAAGCTAGCAAGCGATCTCGCGCTCCGAAGACAGTTAGGGCACAACGCTTATGCGCTGCCTTAAATACAGTCAAGTGCCATTAGCATAGGCTAGCTAGAGATCGTCCTGCAGACCGCCTTAGCGTCAAAACTGATGTATGCTAGGTCCAAACATATTGTAGGGGCCTACATCATGTAAGCAAGCTTACGGTGTCTACACTTAACGGAAGATCTACGATTTTAGCGTTAACTCAAAGTATGCAACCATTTCAGCCTAAATCGTGGTGTGGCGAACATTAAACCCATAGCTTGCACCAACGCAAGTCTCTGTGTAGAGGTTCTTATTAGGCGCTACACATGCTCAGTAATTAGAAAATTCCGGCTTAACACCAACGTGGCCAATCCAGATACCTTCACCGAGCCACATATTAAGCTCCCACGTCACTCGCCCTCCCCAACAGCGGGGTCGATGCCCTAGCCCGTAAGGCCGCAGCTCGGGTTGATACACCGACCGAGATAGCACATTCAATTACCACAATTGCCAACCCTTCGAAATATTCAACCCCAACATTGGTGTTGAGTTGGTAACCGACGGGAGAGGGTGGGGGATAAGTAGAGATAAATGCCCGGTGCCTTTGAAACTGATGCGGATTAGGTTGGCAGGCCGAGGCAGGAACAATGAACGCATCCTGTCGTGGAACCTCTGCGGATTAATAAGGACGGTTTCACAACGTTGTTCGTGTCTGACTTCGCGCATGCTCCTACCATAAACACACTGATAAAGGGGTAATATAGAAGTTCTTAGATTGGATGAAGTCTCCTACCGTACCCGCAAGCTTCTCTTTACTGGTCTACCAGTAAAACCACCGTTGTTACCAGTTTGACATCAATAATCTAAGAACAGTCTTTGCACGTGCCCTCGCTAGTACATCTTACAAAAAATATGCGTAATCACCTGACGTCAAACTGAAGTATAATCTGCTCAAGCATTGTGATAAACTCTATCTCTCAATAAAAGAGGCCATTCTCAATGGAGTCAAACTACAGTTTAAAGTCCTAGTTACAGTTTTATCCGATGGAACACAGATAATCGACATTAACTATTACAAATGTCTGAACTCTTTGGCTAGAGCTCTACAGTCTTGTTTTCCTCGGGACCAAGGTCTTGGTCTTGAGGTTCAAAGTCTTGGTCTTGGTCTTGGTCTTGAAGTTAAGGTCTTACCAACAAGCCCTAACTGATTAGTGTTAATATTTACTAATTTATTTAACATGGGTTGATCGTCCGAGATTCTGGGTGGTCGACCAACAGTAGAAACAAACACTCGGATGTAGTAGAATTGTTTATTCGATGATCTGCAGCACGGCCTTCTAGATGAGACTCCCAATTCCGAACTCCGACCGACCCATGGGCGTACGAAGGGGAGGCAATTTGTCCTCTGGATTTTGCAAATATTTTACTAAAATGGAATCTTTTGATTATTGTCGCGGTCGACTCCTTCGATCGCAACGACGAACCAACGAAGGAACTATTAAAAGATCTTTAATTAAAAATAAAGTCGATTAAGTGTAAAGTAAGTCAACTCGTCTATCAAATATCACAATCGTAGACAGCACACAGGTTGGCTGGTCTCGATTGAACGTCATACGATCAATGTTTCAACGTTTACAAATCTTCGTCAAAAGGCCCTTAATGTACAGCAGGTCTATCTTATATAGAGTTCTCCCGGATTCCAGAACGTTCTGTGACGTCACTGTACTTTTCCCTGGAAAGTCCTACTGAACACGTATATCCTTGTTGCATGCACCGAATTAATGTTGACAGCTTGCTGCAGAATTTTCCGTGCGATGTAAACAAGCTTGTTGACGCGTCGGTTTTCTTCCCTTGATGCATGCACCCGCGTAGACCACGACATTCCCTCCGCCCTCAGATGATGACACGTCTTCAGCACCATCCCGAACGGGTCATCACGATCAAGCCGGGCCTCCAGACTCCATCTCGATACAGCATATACAACCAAAACAAAACACATCAGTTAGTCAACTTATCCACACAATTTGCGGGCTCGATCCTTGTGTGTCGGGCCATTTCCCCCCTTCACCATCCGAGTCACAACCGAGAGAGGAAATCAGCCACCGTGTTCTGACGTCCAGGACGATATCGAAAGTCCACGTTAAACTCTTGCAATGCTAACGCCCAACGAGTCAGTTTCGCACTCTTAGGGCTTGCATCTGTGAGATAAGACAAAGGATTATGATCTGAATAAATGATTATCTTTGATAAGAATATCCATGACTTGAATCGTTTAAGTGCCCAAATTACTGCGAAAGCCTCTCTCTCAATTGTAGACCAATGCATCTGTGTATCTGTAAGTTTAAGGCTAGCAAAAGCAATTGGTTTTTCTTGACCTTCTTCGGTCCACTGAAACAAGCAACACCCGACCGCGGTGGCACTTGCGTCAACACTTAAACCAAATTCCTTAGTGAAATCAATGGTATGCAACTGTGTAGCTTTACTGAGATCATCCTTTAACTTATCTAGTGCTTCTTGATGCTTTTGCTCCCAAGGCACCTTCGTAGGTATGTTATCTCGTGTCAAATCAGTTATTACCCGTGCTTTTTCAGCTAAAGCAGGTATAAAATTTCGAAAGTAACTGAAAAAACCCATAACCTTTCTAACTTCTTTCTTTGTTGTTGGAGGATGGATATCATTGATCGTAGCGATCTTACCTGGATCAGGTTCAATACAACCTGACCCTACTATATGGCCAACAAACTTTATTTTGTTTTGTGCAAAATTACATTTTCTTAAATTCAAAGTGAGTCCTGCTTCCTCAATAGTTTGCAAGAATTTCTCTAGATGTTCTAAATGGTCATTCCAATTCATTGAAACCACTGCCATATCATCGACGAATGGTTCGGTAAAACTTCGCACTGGATGTAAAACTTGGGTCATAGCACGAATAAAGGTATTGCTAGCGGACTTGAGTCCAAACGGCATTCTTGTGAACTCAAAAAGTCCTGCATCACATACGAATGCCGTAAGCCATCGATGTTCTTTCCGAACTGGAATTTGCCAATACCCCGATTTCGCGTCGAAAACACTAATAAACTTTGCCCGTCCCACCTTTTGTAAGACGTCAGCAATGTCTGGGGTCGGGTAACAATCACCTAGAGAATATTTGTTAACATGGCGATAATCAATTGCCAATCGAACGCCATTTTGACCTTTGGGTCCCTTTAAAACGCAAACTACCGGACTGGCCATTTCACTTTTCGATGGTCGAATGATGTCTAATGCCAACATTTCTTCTATCTGGCGTTGTACTTCAGGTTTAAGTAGCTCAGGTACTTTATATGCCCTTAAACGCTTAGGAGTGAAATCATGAGTTATCTTAATTTCATGTTCTAATACTGGACAATACCCAGGTTTATCCACAAATACTGCCGTGTGCCGATCCAAAACTTCAAAAAGTTGCTTCTGTTCCTCTTGCGAAAGATGCGCTATAATCAGAGGATCAATTCGCTTACTCGGGCTTATTTGTTCACGTTCTTCCTGATCTACAACCTCTACTATACCAAACTCTTCATCTTGATCAACAATTACTGAACAGCTATTGATCATCGCTTGTTCGAGTCGTTCATGGTATCGCTTGATCTTATTTGCGTGTAAATGTCTTTGTTTTCCCTCTATTTCTACTATATAAGAATATGGGGATTTAACCTTGACTACGGTAGCAGGTCCTTGCCATCGACTATAAAATTTAGAACTACCAAAATCTGGTGCTAATACTGCTACTTTATCTCCAACTTCGTATTTTCTGTCAGTACTACGCAAGTTATAATAATCTGCATACCGCTTTGTTTCTATATCACTATAGTAATCTGCATAAACTTTCGCGAATTCGAGGTTTTCCTTCAGTGATTGGAGATACTCTTCGGGTGATTTACCTAAGTTAAGAGGTACTTTTCGTTCGCCAGCCCACGATTCCTTCAACACACTAAGTGGACCCCGAGGAAGAGTTCCATAAACCATAGTGAATGGCGAAATATGAGTCGTGCCTGAAGGTTTTTCTCTAAGGCTCCACAGAACAAACGGTAACAATTGGTGCCATCCACGAGGATCAGATTGAGCAAGCTTAAAGATCATGGTTTTCAAGCTTTGGTTGCATCTTTCAACCAATCCAGCTGCCTCAGGATGACCAGGGGTATTAAATCTGGGACTACAACCCATTCGCCGCAAGAATTCTTTCGTCAAACGACTGGTAAAGTTGGTACCACAATCAGAACTGATGATCCTTGGAATAGAAAAAGTTGTAAAAACTTGCAACAGAGCTTCACAAACTCCCTTTGCATTCAGCGATCTAAGAGGATACGCCATCGGCCAACGAGAAAATTTGTCCACCAGAACCAGAGCATAATTGTACTGGGGTTTCGATTTGTTGGATTCTCCAGTCACTACCATAGGGCCAATACAATCCATATTTAGATGGTTAAAACAGAGTTCATCCGCCCTCGGAATAGGAGTGATCGGGACTCGATCTGCCACTTTAACTGGAGTTCTTAGTTGACAAATTTGACAAGACGCACAATATTCGCGAATCCTCTCATCCATTCTTGGAAACCAAAAGTTTAATTTGATCCTGGCTCTCGTTGCCTTAAAAGCCATGTGCCCAGCACATGGGGCATCGTGTGCTACTCGCAAGACAACCTCGATTCTATCTTCCGGTAAACATAATTGATTAACCTTATGTCCCATAATTTCCCCTTTGTGGTACAGGAGGTTATTATCTATAAAGAAATTATTTTTATTCTGTCTCGCTTGTTGCCAGCAAGGTATAAGACTGTGACAATTCTGTTGCTCACGCAATAAAGTATCATTATTCGCTACTCCCTCATCAGACTTGAACTCTGTTGACTCAACATCAAGAAAATTATCTGAATCATCAACTAGTTGCTCCTGAGAATATTCATTCACTTCTGACGGCAAGGATTCGTTGCTGTTACTTTTCTCGATATTAACTTCTAAGTTATCTTCTTCTGCCCCTCTGTTTATTTGTACACATCGATCTACGCCAGCTACCATCACTACATATTGCGAACTATCCCTTAATAGGTCCACAACATGGGGTGTCAGAATAACCCGTTCATTTAGTTCAGGGACTGCAGCGAACATGACGCACAAAGATGGCGCAATGTTTGTCGTTCCTTCCATTGAATTAGCTAATTTCATTTGTAGGTATACTACATCTGCCTTACATCCTTCTCCATGAAAACCAATTATATTAATCAGTTTAATCACGGGTAAGTTTAGTGACTCAATTAATTTCTTATCAATACAACAAATTTCTGCTCCTGAATCAGATAATGCTGGCTGAGAAGGGAGATCTTCAATCTGTACATTGATATACGACCTCTCGTGTAATCCATCAATACTATTCTCGTATACCCTTACAGCAGTTTCCAACCCTATTGGTTTAGAATTATCCAATAAATTCCCTTGCTTTACCTGTTCAGGTATCTCATGCAACACGTTGACCTTCTCAACAACTAAGTCGATCACTTCTTCAGTTGGGTTCCCAAATATACAAGTACTCACCTTTTTAGAACTTGGTTTGGTCTGGCACTCCCTTGCCCTATGACCCTTCTGATGACATAGGAAACAGAGACCCTTTACCTTGGCCTCCTCCTGAGACACCCTCGCACCTATCTTGGCTTCACCCCTTATTTCCGGTTTGGGAGACTTGGGTTGAGCTGTCTGGTTATTGACTTGAACATGTGGTTGACCTTTCGTCCAATTGTTATACTTCGGTGTCGGATGACTACGACATACTAAGTCATTCCCACCATCATGCGACGCTACATAAATGTCAGCCGCATTAGCTATGTCTTCACAGCTCAACCACTCCTCTTTTTCTTGGGCCAAGATATAATCTAAACAAGCCTTCGACAAGGACTCCTTAAGCCGATCCGCAACCAATAAACTTACAAGTTTATCAAACTCATCAGTTATCTTTCTACTTTTCAAATAATACATAAGAGCCACACGCAATTTGGATGAATAGATCGTAAATGATTCGTCCGATGCTTTGTGCAACGACCAAAATCGGGCTCTAAGATTTGAAGGGCTTATCTTAAACTCCCGTAGCAAAAACTCCTTCAGGAATTTGTAGTCATGGAGCTGTGCTTCAGTAAGGCGCATGGTTAATGCCTTAGCTCTTTCACTTAAAATGGCTAGCAATAATTTTGCTCTAACATCTTCATCCACCTCATACACATTAAACAAACCATCCAAGTGATCAAAGAAACCTGGAATTTCTATAGGGTCGGAAGGAAATTTCCAAAGAATATTCTTGAGGGCATCACTATAACGCTTAGTACGACTTGCTAAAGAATCTCTAACATTTCGTTCTTCCTGCTTTTCCTTCCTCTCCCTTTCTTCTTTCTCTTTCCGTTCCTTCTTTTCTCTTTCTTCTTTCTCTTTCCGTTCCTTCTTTTCTTCCTCTCTCCTCTTTTCCTCCCTTTCTTCCTTCTCCTTCCGTTCCTCCCTCTCTCTTTCTTCCTTCTCCTTCCGTTCCTCCCTTTCTCTTTCTTCCTTCTCCCTTTGTTCTTTCTTTTGTTCTTCATATTTACGGATTTCGAACTCCAGACGGCGCTTCTGCAGCTCGTAATCCACTCCTGTTGGAGATATTGGACTACCCTTAAATTCCTCTTCCTCTTTTCCAATCTCCATGGCCCATTCTTCCATTAATTGATTTCGATCCCATGACATAACATCATCTTCGTCCCTTCCTGCCTTCATAAGATACACCCTAAGGCGCTCAGACGACATTTTGCGAATATTCGCTTGCATCTCTGTTGTCAACGCTTCCATTTTTACAAACAGTCAGTCAACAACAATCAACAAACAAACAAAAACAGACACCACGCGGCAAACCCGCCACACAAAAGGAAAATTCCACAACCCAAAGTGCAACTATGCAGTATCCAAAGAAGTACACTCGCCAAGTACGCAAAAACTATACAAGCTCACGCAAGTCTGGCCTCGATCACAACAATGGATCAAATTTCAAAGAAATAATCAGCAGATATTGAAAGAGAAATAATGGCTGCCTCCCACTCGGCTGCAACTCCACTCTCTTTTCTCCTTCTCAGCCACGACAACACCTAGGATCTTACCCGTATGTTGACTGCTGTCTTCTGCTGTCTCAGCCGAACGACGCACTTCGTCCGTCCGACTGTCGTATGCCGATTCACCCGTCTCCCACGGTAGAAAGGCGTCTCGATCCGCTCGCTGTCTGGAACAGACCGTCTCTTGATCCTCCGGGTTGACTCCTTCCTCCGCCGGCTCGCGTCTTCTTCACCGGATCCAACACCGATGATCCCACTTCTGACACCAATAATGTCGCGGTCGACTCCTTCGATCGCAACGACGAACCAACGAAGGAACTATTAAAAGATCTTTAATTAAAAATAAAGTCGATTAAGTGTAAAGTAAGTCAACTCGTCTATCAAATATCACAATCGTAGACAGCACACAGGTTGGCTGGTCTCGATTGAACGTCATACGATCAATGTTTCAACGTTTACAAATCTTCGTCAAAAGGCCCTTAATGTACAGCAGGTCTATCTTATATAGAGTTCTCCCGGATTCCAGAACGTTCTGTGACGTCACTGTACTTTTCCCTGGAAAGTCCTACTGAACACGTATATCCTTGTTGCATGCACCGAATTAATGTTGACAGCTTGCTGCAGAATTTTCCGTGCGATGTAAACAAGCTTGTTGACGCGTCGGTTTTCTTCCCTTGATGCATGCACCCGCGTAGACCACGACAATTATTATGATAATTACAACAGTCCCAAAGCTATTTTCAATGCTTAAAACACATAATTACTTAGGTAAGTCCTTGACCATTATTTATTTTAAAAGTTGTCACGTGTTCTGTGTACGTGAATATGCAAAAACGTCATTTTGCTCCCCCTAAAAAGTTTTGGCGCCCTAGAAAAATTTCTGCGGACGCCCATGGACCGGGTCATGGGCGTCCGCAGAAATTTAATAGTCTCGACGTAACACTTAAACACTGTTTCGGTCGGCGTCGTTTAGTGAGACTAAACTTTAGTCTACACCTGTGGTGCGCATAAACGTTAGTCTACACCTGTGGTGCACAACCTTTTTCGGCTGAGGGCCACTGAACGATTTCATAAACCCTTCGGGAGCCTAACAAGTGTGACGACTCAGATTAGTGCAGATATGAGAGAGAGAAAGAGAGACAGACAGACAGACAGAGACAGAGACTGAGAGAGACAGACAAACAGACAGAGAGAGAGAGTCAATAATTTTCTTGCGACTGACTTCGAGGACTAGTACTAATACCAATGCACAACCTTTTTCGGCTGAGGGCCACTGAACGATTTCATAAACCCTTCGGGAGCCACGCTAGTGTGACGACTCAGATTGGTGCAGATATGAGAGAGAGAAAGAGACAGACAGACAGACAGACAGACAGACAGACAGACAGACAGACAGACAGACAGACAGACAGACAGAGACAGACAGACAAACAGACAGAGAGAGAGTCAATAATTTTTTGCGACTGACTTCGAGGACTAATACTTGTATTGCCAACATATTGTCAAAATAGAGCAGACATCCAGTGAATAGGCCTTAATAAATGTATGCGACAGCCAACGTCAAGTGAAGCTACTGAAAAAGTTTCTAAAAAGTTCAGCCGAGAAAGTGGTTAGAAGATAATAATGCCATAGAGCGACTTGAGGCAGCACGAAATATAAGTGCTTCAAAGCACTTTAAGCTCTTTAGTATACCAATTTTGTAAGACAGCAGTTTGAGTTACGCCTGTTGCAAAAATGGGTCAAACAGTTTGCTATGTACAACGCTGTCAAAGCTTTTGTAGATATCCATAGAAGCCATACATTTTTAACCGCCCTTCTTGCTGAAATGCTGAGAAGTTGTTCTTAGCGCAAAACAGCTTCTGCTCAACTCTCTAATCCTTATCATTAACTTTTTCTTCCAAATTCATCTAATCTCAGTATTCTTGCTTGCGGTGTTCTTCAGAGTTCTGTTCTCGGTCTTCTGCAGGGCATATTTTAACATGTCGACTGGTGGGAATCATGGGCGGCGATCCCGGGGCGGTCGAAGGGGACGAGACCTCCCATCTTGAAGAGTGGGACACACCATACATTTGTCCCCCCACATTTTGAAGAAACGCCAAAGAAAGGTCAACAGCTTTTTTCGTGAAAAATTTGTTTGACCTCTTTTTGACCAGATCAGTTCAAAACTCTTTTTTGACCAGATCAGTTCTAAATTGTCCCCCCACCTGTCAAACAAGATCGCCACCACTAGTGGGAATTCCCAATCAGCTCATTCAAATTCCCCACCAGTCCTTGCCCACGAGTAAAGTTTGCTCTTTTTAGTCTAATATAATTTTCTATATCATTTGTGTGATCTTATGATATAACGTAAAAGCAAACCACAGCAGACGTGAAATCTTTATAATACATGTATTTCTTGGTCACCAATAGTCTGCTCTTTGCTGTTGTTTACATCTTCAATGTGCTGATATTTCTATTTTTCATTTTAAAGTGAAAACTAGACATAAACTAAAACAGTAAAACTGAATATTATTTTGGTTAGTGGTTACGATAAAGCTAATCTCTAAAGATTGGGATTTATCCAATTTACGAAATAATAATAATATTGGCTAAATTACAAGCATGCCGAATAGGGCCTACAGAAAGAACTAAGAAACTCAGAGAAGATTTGATTTTGGATAACGCTAAGAAATGTCAAAAGCTTTCAGATTTATTTGGCCAAACTCGACAGCAAACAATTACAACCAGTCAGCAAACAACCAATCAGGCAGCAACTGTTACGTACTCCTTTACCTCTGCGAGTCAAGAACAAGTCAATCTTTAACTGTTCATGCGAGTCAGGGATCAACCGAATGCGAATCGTCATTGTAGCAAATGACGTAGCAAATGCAGCAAGTCAATCGTCAATGATTATTGTGAGTCTGGATGCCATTCCATTAAGTTAATTGCGACCTTGTCACCGCATTCAATGCAAACAGAGAGCAAATAGTATCACATCACAAGTTGGTTATACCATCATGGAACTAGTACGAACTCTGACACAATCAATGCACGACTTCACATTGCCTTGATTCGAGTGGGAACTGCTCAATACGGTCCAAGAATAGCCGTTGTAGTTTAAATATTTTCTTTCTGCCAGTAATCGAAGAGAACGTGAGCCCAGTTTACACATTTACTCAAACAGAGATTCGTTCAGAAATGTTTCAGAGAGGCTCGTCACTTCTTCTAGTTTCTTTTAAACATTTATTTTGTTTCACTAATCAGTGCTATTCTATTTTTTCTTGTTCTTCTCTTCAGTTGTGCAATGCCTGTTGTTGGACTTGAAATAATTCTGTATAAAATTAGAAATTGTAATTGTTTCATTTTGACAATTTGCTTTAAATCGATAATTTGACTGCTTGAAAGTTCAAATATCTAAAATATATGTCTTTTTCCAAGTTTCTCTTATTGGGTGCTTTTTGACTTAAAATTACGCGCGAAAAAGGCCCTTTTCCAAAATATCCGTACCAGTGAAAATTTCTTTAAAAATTCCTTTGGTACTCTACATTTCATTCTTTACACCTCCCCACTCAGCTAACAATAATTTTTTATCATCTGTTGACTACCACCCATGTGTGCTGATGACACAACTCTTGAATCTTCGCCGCCCAGCCACCCCGCTCTACTCGATCATCATCCTATGTTGCTCAATTCCGTCTCGCAGTCACCACTCGCCTCAAGTTTTCCAATGGATCCATATACCACACTGCACATCGATTCTGGAACGAATTTCTGCATGAATTCCGCAAATTCTCAGTTCCTCGGCCAATAACGCCACTGCGTTAGTGCCAAATGCCTCAGGCACCTCTACTTATCACTTCACGTGCTTCTCACTCCAAACTGAAGTCCTGCCTCTCCAACAATTCCTACCCGAATCCATCTGATCATCCGCCTTCGACGTTTTCTCGTTCTCAACGAAACCCGCCTTAGCAGCTGATATGCCTCCTCTCTCTGATCTCCCTGGAAACCGCAATCGGATGCAGGCCCGAATTAAGGGGGTGCTAAGGGTGCTGCATCACCCGGACCCGCAGTTTTAAGGGTCCCGCATTTTCAGAAGTACGCTAATTGTTTTTTATTGTACTTGTAATTGGGCATCGCGCTGATTGTACTTGTAATTGGACCTCGCGCTATATATAGGCAATGACAGCACCCGGGCCGGCACTAGCCTTAATGCGGCCCTGCTCGGATGTCCACTACTCATCACTCTCTGGTACGACGCAGCGCTCGTGAATAAGCTGCTGCTTAGCCTTAGCGTGGAGCTTTAGTAATTTACAGTTTACGGTTACGATTACGACACATCTTTTCAAATCGTTCCTCGCTCACTTTCAGACGCAGGATGAACAAACGCTCGCATGTAATACCAATCCAAGGGAGTCTGAGGCAGGAAGCAGGCAGGCAGGCAGGCACACACGCACACACATACACACACACACCACGGACGCAAAAAAATTTCAGCTAACGTCAGTAGGGCCCAGATAGCGTGTCCTCTGTTAATGTTTTTGGAGGGCTCAGTTTCTACGCATTTTAGTACGGAGCTGCATGCATTTAAACTTCAGCAACACACTCAAGGTCACATCTGTTGTTGATGAGACCGAATCGAGAGTCTCAGAGAGCCGGAGCTTGCAAATGTAGTTCATACAGCATACAGCATCTCAGAGAGTCGGAGCTTGCAAATGTAGTTCATACAGCATACAGCATCTCAGAGAGCCGGAGCTTGCAAATGTAGTTCATACAGCATACAGCATCAAATAAAGAACAGAACAAGAAGACATTCGCATAAAGAATATCTAGCAATTAAATAAATCCGAAGCCCTTTACTTCAGCATGTTAAGCAGTTGTGTGTCAATGTTGTGAAGTGTAAAGAAGAATGCGAGGAGGAGAACGAATTCGCGAGAAAATGAGTTTGCCGAATAAGCAAGTAAAGGAACTGAAAGAAATGAAGCCGATAGGGATTTACTCTTAATTGATGACCAATAAAACAAGGCAATTCCTGACAGTCAAATATATTGGTATCAATGGCTCAGTTGAAGGGAACAATGATATTCCACACTAAATGCATAATTGACTACAGAGAGTGAGTGACTTTCTAGGTCTGAAAGGCGTCTATGAGCATTTCAATATTAGAATACTAGCTTCTAGATTAAACGAAAAGATACAAAAACTTTAGTGTAGAAATGAACGAAAGAACCAGTTCTTGTACAAAACCATATCATTCATAGTCAATTTAAATTTAAAAAAATGTATCGACGCAATAGTCTGTTTTTATGATATAACGTACACGCACACGACTGTGCCTGTCTACAGCCATTCATCGGCCTTTGCCCTCTATTGCCCGTAAGCTAGTCTGCTTGTAGCATAAATATACGACTCTTAGTTCTTTTTTAGCGATTTGCGATCCAGCCTGCATTACAAATTAGCATATATGCGTATGTGTCAAATGTGTCTAAATAATTTCTGGTTAAAGTCTACATGTATACCTTGAATCGAGGTCTGAAAGGCGTCTATGAGCATTTCAATATTAGCCTACTTCCACTACATCATTCTGTGTCTGATATTACAGACAAGTCTTAGTCTGTGAACCTATCTAGGGAGGAGATGAATTCATTTCTATATGACATTTGCCCTTAACTTTATTTTTTAGGGGAGGGAAAGATACTGCTCAGTCACTTTTGTCCTTCGTTCTCGACTTAGACTATCTTTTTCAAACTGCTTATCTACAGTAGGCTGTCAATCTGTGGGAAAACTGATCTGGTAGATTTTGACCTGCTAATGGCTCAGTTGTGTCTTGTGCATTAGACACCGACACTATAGAAGTTGGAAACTAAGTGTGAAATCTGTTACTAAAACTGAACGACAGGTGACTGTAAAGTCACTGAATTTTACCTCGGATCCAACTCAAAGAATCCTCTTCGGTTGACTACCATCTTTACGCTGAGGACACACAACTCCACAGCTCATTCTCCTTCTGCATTGCTCAATTACTCGATGTGTTTAATCTAATCTCTAAATGGATGCCCTCCAACCCCTCTGCCCCAACCCCATCTAAACATAATCCTCGTCTCTCGTTTTAAACTCCGACTTGCCTGTGCGCAATCTTGGGATTACCCTTGATACACGTTTCTCCTTCTCTAGTCACATCCTCTTGCGCACCTGCTTCATGCATACTCGTGACCTCTGCTGCACTTGACTCATGCTTAACTTTAAAACTGCATCCACTGTCGCTAACTCCGTTGTCCAGTCGAGGCTTCATTAGTTTAATGCCGCCCTCCTCAACCTCGAATCCACCCAACTTAGGCATCTACAACCCATCCAAACTCACACACCCGAGCTGTCATCAGGACACGCAAGCATCACCATACCACTACCGTTCTCAAATCGCTCCACTGGCTGAAAACCCTTGAGCACATCAGCTTCAAAGTCCAATCCCTAACCTGTAACTCCCTACAATACTCCCAACCAAAGTACGGTACTTCTGCGAGCTCTTCACCGTCCAGCCACCCCGCAAAAGCCGATCAGCCTCTTATCTCACTCTCTCCCGTCCCCCAGTCACAACTCGCCTTAAATTCTCCAACCGACCCATATATTCAACGCTGCACCTCAACTCCGGAACGATTTTCTTCTGAATTCCGCACATTCTAAGTTCACTCGTCAAACCACCATTCTCATTCTGTGCCTCAGGTTCCTCTGCTTATCACCCCACAGACTGTTCATTCCAAATTCCCATATCTTCAAGAATTGAAGTTTACGATTACGATCAGTAATACGAGGGAAAGATTGTTTACCATGCCTTATACATGTCATTGAAAAACAGTGAACCAACCAACTGGAGAAATTTGAAAGCAACGGTCATTTACTGATCGTGCCAAATGTGGCCGACATTAATCAGCAACGCGTGAATGGTACGAAATTTATTCACTTGAACAGAATTCGGCGATAGCTTACGGGTGTCGAACCGCGTCTTTCAAAGATCTCATATTCTTAGAGCAAGATTGTCACCAGTCATCTACCCCCGTCTCTATAGTGGCCATCCATTTATTATGTACGCGTGGAGGGAGTTAACCCAAATGCACATGCTTGCGTACGGGGTCTACTGATAATGTAGCCTACG
Organism: Allolobophora icterica; assembly: GCA_963556255.1. NCBI lineage: Eukaryota > Metazoa > Annelida > Clitellata > Crassiclitellata > Lumbricidae > Allolobophora > Allolobophora icterica. Next base: position 19,114,240 of record OY744615.1, on the reverse strand, counting down.
TACGTATAGGAAACGGGGTGGGGGTAAATCCGATAATTTGTCTATAGTTTAGGACCCTAGATGACCTACATTGTACATAAAACCTTATCAAAACAAGGCTATCATCTGGTTCGACTGAGTTCAGTCGGCATTTGAATCTTTAGCCCAAAGTTTAGCGGATACTAGACAAACTTTTAAAAGTTATGCAGCTTAATATTTCATTGATGCGGCCAGACAATGGTGGTTGACTATCACGTTAATAGTATTTATCCTCTTTTGTTTCCGCGCGGATTAAATATAGACCGTTCTATATTTTTCGGGGGTGGGGCGTACGTATGCAGGTGGGGGTGTAAATAAGTACATGTGCGTACAGGTAGTGGGGGTGTCAATTCTTCAGGATTTCTTCGTACGTGTAATGGATGGCCAGGAGCGGCGATCCGGGGGATCGAGGGGACAAGACTCCCACCTCTAACAGTGAAGGACACAGTATACAGTTATTCCCCCGAATTTTGAAGAAACACCAAAACAGGTCAAAAAATTGTTGACCTCTTTTTTGATCAGATCAGTTCAAAAGTGTCCCGTGTCCCCCACCTGTCAAACAAGATCGCCGCCTCTGTGGATGGCTCACCTCATCCTGCTCTCTCACTCTACTTAACGTCTTTGACGAAATTCAGTCTTGTATGGCGGACAACAGATTGCTCTTAAACCCATTCAAAACTGAGTTCCTCTTTTTCAACTCCACAACAACTGATAAAATTCAACTCTACGGATTCTACCCACGTGGGCAATTTTCTGTCGTTGTCGTTGTTCAGCCCACAATTTGGACACTGTGTTAAACTCAAACCTTGAGTTTAATTTAAGTGAATACATTAATTCAATATGCAGATCTTCCCATGACACTTATGCAATATCCACAGGCATGGACGTTAGTCACGTTACATTCCCTTGTCTGCTCTGATTTATTTGGCTAATGTCATAGACTCCAGTCGTCTCGACTACTTAACTCGATTCTTGTTGGATATATTATTGAAAGCCAATTTGATTAAGCCTCACGGAGCCTAAAATACCTTGGCACTCGAGACCAAGGTCTTGGTCTCGAGTGCACTAGAGTTCGTTTTTAAAAGTCTTGGTCTTGGTCTTGAGGTTTAAAGTCTTGACAACAAGACTGCACATCTCCGATACTTAAACCGCTACATTAGCTGTCCCTAGAATAGTGAATAACTTTCAAGACTGGGCTTATTGTAGGCCTATAAAAGACTGGGCTTATTGTAGGCCTATAAAAGACTGAATTTCAGTCGACCTTATAATTTTCTGTCTTTGCTGACACAACTATGTCTACAGATTTTCTCAATCTGAATACTTGTATTAGCTATTAATTTCAGTCAAGTAAAAGTGCATTTCTGTGCAACAAAAAGCCAGGCCCGTGGCCAGAGGCAAAATCAAGACGAGGCAAATCTCCTCCCATTCTCGCCCCTGCCCTCCCCTCCCGTCCTCTCCACTTCCCTATCCTTACCCCTCCTTTCCCCCTCCCCAGCCTATCCCTGTCTCCCCCGTCCCGCCTTATCGCCACCGTAATTCCCATTCCCAAGCTTTTCCCATCCCATCCTCAACCCCTTCCTTTTAATGGGGACTGTGGAGATCCGGGGAATATCACCTCCGGAAATTTTTTTATTGTAGACGCTAGTAGTTGAGTTTTAGAGCATTTTAAAGCCAACAAAAGTAACATTTTGTAATGCCTAAATATGTTTTGGAATGTTCTGTAAAAGCCTGTCTGCAGCTATGATCATACCTGAAGCCGAAGCAAGTTTTGAAGTAGGCTAAACATTACATTTTGTGGATTTCTTGCAGGACTCTAATTGTGTTGTTCAACTTGTTCTAACTTCTAAGGTGTATTAACACATTTCATTTAACTACATAACAAATACTATTCAAGTTGTGTTACACAAAAGAATGTAATATAACAAAATAAAAAAGTTAGTTCTTAATATTCGACAATAAAAACAGAAACGTAGTCGTTTTATAGGTTGTTGACTCATTATGATCTTGTCCTGTAGCCGACTAAGTCTTCTGATCCTAGCTTATTTGAAGTTATTTCTTAAACTTAATTCGTAATAATTAGGATTAAAATAAACAGTTAGGCCTAGCTAATCTTTTAATTATGTTCGATTACCGGAACCTACGAAAGAAAGCAGAATGACGATTTGAAATTGTATAGGCTGGTTCCATAGTTACCTACACTGTTACTGGAAAAGGTGTAGAAGGGGTGGGATTAAGGTGGGATAGGGTGTGATGTGAGACATTTTACACCCCAGCATTAGGCAACGTGGGAACTTAGTAAGTAAGCGTGGGTTTTCCCACCTTACATCATAGGGTGGTAATTATAACTCAATGCTATATCACTGAAAAATTATAATGCTAGTATTTGATCATGTAAACAGGTAACTGTAAACTTAACTAAATTATACGTTCTTATAATTAATCAACGAATAAGTGAAAAATTAATTAATGTTATAATTTAAATAATTTAAATAATAATTCATTGCAAAATTTATTGTTATAACCTTCGATGAGCAATGATAAACAAGACACAACCTTGTGACAATTACATAAAAATATGTGTTTGCATATTGCGTTTGAAAGTAAGTAAGTAAGTAAGTATGTTCTTTATTGAGCCGCTTGCAGACGCACTGCGGCTTACAAAACACAAGCATACGAAACGAGGCGCAATAAACAGAATAAGGAAAACCAATAGATAAGTTAAATGATGATAAGTTGGTGAAGATGAAATTAGGTTAGATTTAACTAATAAAGTTTGGATTAGGTATATACCTTGTTACCTTGTGCTGTCAACTCCTGGAGCTCTAGCGATCGCCATGACACACATTCTCCATTGCTTCCTATTCGAAGTCAGGTCCCTTAGTGCTTCCAGATTCATGCCAGTTACATCGTGAATCTCATCCATCCATTTCTTCCATGGTCGACCCCGTCTTTTTTCCCCTCACCACAAGCCAACATCATTTCCTTTTCTAGCCCATCAGATCGCATAACATTCTTATAATGAAACTCCTGCGGGTCATCATATCGGCTCTAGGGATTTTGCGGACGTGCGGGCGCGGGCGGAGATCATAAGTGCACGCCCTCACAGGGGGGGAGCAGAGCATGGAGAAAGTGACCTTGGTTACTCAGAACGGCAGCGAATAAGGCATTATCAGCCTTTTGACAAAGGACATCGTAGGGGCCAATATCGGAGGGCAGGTACCCCAACCAATAGTTTAACAAAATTGCATGAATTAAAAAAATTACTTCAGAGTGAGTTTCGAACCCACCACCTCGTAGATTCACAGGATGCGCCTCAACTAACTAGGCCACGCTGCATTAGCAATTGCTGCAGCATAAAAATTATCCATTAAAAGGAAATAATTCTAACGGAAAGAAAAATATTTCAAAATATTTAATTTAAACTAGTATATTAAGTCAAATGTGACTAAATTGGATTCATCGTAAAACGATACCCGCACGTAGAATTTATGACTGGGCCCGCTATTTTGCTCTCAGGCATTTGATGTGCTTGTACGCAAAATGTAAGTAAGTTAATAGTTTTCTTTACAGCCATGATAACTACAGCGATTAGGAATTTGTTTAATTATTCTAATAAGCAGGTAATTATGTTATTACATTATGTAATGTTGTTCACATATGAATACAAACGTGGATAACCGTATTAAAAGAATCGCACCAACGGAATCTTTACCCCGTCTTTATCGAACATCACCAACGGGGTCTGCTTCCCCGTACTTTCGAATGGAACCAACCGGGTCACTCTCCTCGTACACGTGGAACGGTCACCAGTGGGGTCTGTTCCCTGTCTATTGCACAGACCTGTGTGTTCATCGAACGGAACCACCGGGTCCTTACCCGGACTATCGAACGGTCACCAGCGAGATCGCCATCCCCGATTTTACCGATACAGACCTGTGAGGCTTTTATTTCTCACGATCGGTCATTCCCCGAATCAGCCTTCCACCATCAGACTCAGTACCTGTCGCGATCTACAACAGGGTGGGCCCAGCCCCGTTGGATCGGCGTCACCAGCTCCGGTCAGACCGCGTTTGGAGCGGCTGTCACTCTGGAGTCCACTGATTAGCCTTGTACCGGACGCCCGTAAAAATATATTCGAAATAGAACCCAAACCGGACTCTGTCACTGACCAAGTAATACTAAGACGTACTATTTATACGTAGAGTGCAGGGTTGCCACTTTATGTAATAGGCAATGCAACGTGAGGCAGCCTATATTCAACGTTAACGCACGTATACCGTGTCTAGTTTCTTATATACTATCCCATGCACACCTTCTCAAGTTAAGGTGTCTAAGAGAAAAAAAGATCGTCAAGATTATACTAAACGACGCCCTAGCTTTAGGCTTTAATTATGGGACCGGAAGGCGTGTTCTTTTATTATAATTAATTATTTAAAGCGCTAAAATATCTATAAATAAAGCCAGCTTTCTGTGTGTCTGTGTGTGTGTCTGTCTGTCTGTTTGACCGGGCTTAACTTCTACAATTTTGCACCTTTTCACTCGAAACCTTCACTAATGTGTCGGCCTCGGCTTCGGACACCCAGTGGAGGGGTTCGCGTCCTCCGTTTTCAACCCTACCGTGGTGAAAATGCCCGAAAACGCTACCCACCCGACCTCCATAACGCGCAAGCTCGCCTATTCCACTGCCAAGCGGTTCTATTTATGGCGCCGGTATTCCCCAACGTCATCAATAATCCGCTTAACGACACCGCGGTTCTATTTATGGCGCCGGTATTCCCCAACGTCACTAATAATGCGCATAAGTTGTTTACTTTCGCACAAAATATAATGACGATCGATTCGAAGTATATTCATCGTTTTACAGCAAAATTTTAACACATGTATGTTCAAAGACAAAGATCTAAATTATTTACAGTATATCAAACAACCAGTCTGCTCTACTAAGGGAGAGGCCGACTACAGACCGGCAGTGAGGGCTAGATTTCTGGTGTTTTCTTTAACACGCCAACGCCCGGTTCACCCTCTTCGACTGCGAAGCAGTCAGTCCACGGGAGACTGCGAAGCAGTCTCCCCCACAGGTCGCCAGACGCCACAAGGGCCTCCAAGACTGCGAAGCAGTCGCCGCCAGAGGGCGACTGCGAAGCAGTCACTTCACGGCAGAGGTCGCTAGACGCCAGAAGGCGTATACAAGACTGCGAAGCAGTCTCCGCTGTACGCCAGAAGGCGTCTACACAAGACTGCGAAGCAGTCTCCCCCACAGGTCGCCACACGCCACAAGGGCCTCCAAGACTGCGAAGCAGTCGCCGCCAGAGGGCGACTGCGAAGCAGTCACTCCACGGCAGAGGTCGCTAGACGCCAGAAGGCGTTTACAAGACTGCGAAGCAGTCTCCGCCAGAGGTCGCCAGACGCCACAAGGGCCTCCAAGACTGTGAAGCAGTCGCCGCCAGAGGTCGACTGCGAAGCAGTCACTCCACGGCAGAAGTCGCTAGACGCCAGAAGGCGTCTACAAGACTGCGAAGCAGTCTCCGCCAGACGTCGCCAGACGCCACAAGGGCATCCAAGACTGCGAAGCAGTCGCCGCCAGAGGGCGACTGCGAAGCAGTCACTCCACGGCAGAGGTCGCTAGATGCCAGAAGGCGTCTACAAGACTTTCGAAGCAGTTTCCGCCACAGGTCGCCAGACGCCACAAGGGCCTCCAAGACTGCCAAGCAGTCGCCGCCAGAGGGCGACTGCCAAGATTGCCAAGCAGTCGTTGTTGTTGTTGTTATTGTTGTTGTTGTTGGTGGTGGTGGTGGTGGTGGTGGTGGTGGTGGTGGTGGTGGTGGTGGTGGTGGTGGTGGTGGTGGTGGTGGTGGTGGTGGTGGTGGTGTGAAACTTATAACCCCGGGCAACGCCGGGTTATCCAGCTAGTGGCAAAAATAAGCTAAAACAAATACTGGCTATTATGATATCACGCTAGCGCTTCCATCTACAGATCGGACACAGTTGCATTACGTCGCTGGAGAACGCTTCAACCTTCTTTCAAGCCTTGTGGCCTGTTCGCCACACTGCTAGTAGTTGATTGTGTAAACAATGTGTAAACTTAACTAAATTATACGTTGTGAATAAATAATTAATCAATGACTTCATAATTTTTTGGCAAAAATCAGGGAATAATTCATAGCAAAAGTTATTGTTATAACCTTCCATGAGCAATGATAAACAAAGCAATCATGTGACAATTAGCCTACATAAGAATATATTTTGTTACAACATTGCGTTCCAAGAACATTGGTTTCAGAAAAATTGAATGAATTTTAAAAATTCAGCTTAGAGTGGGTTTCGAACAGGGTACCTCCTGCATTCAAAGAAACCCCTCTACCGCCCTCTAATTCCGCAAAGAAAGCAAGAATAATTCTAACCGAAAATAAATATTCCCAAATAAATATTCAATTTAAACTAGTATATTAAGCAAAATTTCATTATTATAGTTAAGATTTCCAATGCTTTGAAATATATAAGAGTAAAAAATTAATGCAGCAGTAAAAAAATGAATAAAAAAAATTAGGCTCAGGGTTGGTTTCGAACCGAGTACCTCCTGCATTCAGGGAAACCGCTCTACCAAGTCGGCCAAGCTGCCGTACCTTTGTTGAAGCATAAAAATGATCTATTAAACGAAAGCAAGAAAAATTCTAACCGAAAAGAAATATTCCCAAATAAAGATTCAATTTAAACTAGTATATTAAGCAAAATTTCATTATTATAGTTAAGATTTCCAATGCTTTGAAATATATACGAGTGAAAAATTAATGCAGCAGAAAAAAATGAATAAAAAAAATTAAGCTCAAGGTTGGTTTCGAACCGGGTACCTCTTGCATTCAGGGAAACCGCTCTACCAAGTCGGCCAAGCTGCCGTACCTGTTGTTGCAGCATAAAAATGATCTATTAAACGAAAGCAAGAAAAATTGGGGGTAAAGGGCCCCAGTTTAAAAAGTGGGGTACAGGTAGGCTACCGCTTGTGCACTCCACAAATTACGCCTGTGCCTTTGAAGAACATTAGTTTCAGAAAATTGTATGAATTAAAAAATTCACTTTAGAGTTGGGTTCGAATCCACACCCTCGTGAATTCAAAGGAAGCCCTCATCTAACTCGGCCATGTAAATGTAGGCCTAAATGTAAATGTACGCGATTTTCTATATCGACCGTAGGCCTATAAATTATGGCCTCGATCCTGCTAATTTTTCAATGAATTGATCGGGTGAGGGACTTCACCGCCGCTGCCCGTTTTAATAGGCGCCATGCCATTAAGGTCCCCGTGTACGGACCGTGGTATCCCGAGATTTAAATCTGTAAAATAAGCCGCCTTCGGGAAGCGAACCGTGAACCGCATGCTCTCTAACACAGAAGCTCTTGAGACGCAGCCTACGCTCTTACCGATGTAGCTAACTGGGCCAGTAATGATGAACCAGTAATTACTGCAGGATAAAAATTATCTATTAAAAGAAAATAATTCTAACGGAAAGAAAAATATTTCAAAATATTCAATTTAAGCTAGTAGGCCTATATTAAGTAAAATTTGACTAAATTGGAATCATCGTAAAATGATACCCACCCGTAGAATTTCTGATTGGGCCCCGTTAGGCCTAGGCCTATTCCAACTTATTTGCTTTCAGGCATTTTGTGTGTTTGTACGCAAAATGTAGGTCATAGTTTTCTTTGCAGCCATGATAACACCAGCGATGTGTTTAATTATTGTAATAACCAGGTAATTATGTTATTACATTATTGTAATGTTGTTTACGCATGAACACAAACGTGAATAACCCTATTAGAAGAAGCCCATGAACACACCAATTCAACTTGCTCGGACATGGAACAATGTAGGCCTAATAAACTAATAATAATAGGGCCTAATAATAATAATAATAATAATAATAATAATAATAATAATAATAATAATAATAATAATAATAATAATAATAATAATAAACGGGCATGTAGGCCTAATGGGCGCCCGCTCCAGAGGGGGGGATAGGCTACGGGTAGGCCCCCTATCGAACCGCGAATTTTCAAGATCTAATTTAATGCTCTTCATGAGTGTTACCATTCATCTATCCTTCTACCAATTATGGTTTGCCATAGATGATAAGACAGACATGTATAAAATAACAGTTGTCATTGTCAAACGCACAATCATATAAACAGGGACGCTTCTTAGAAATCTAGACACTTGGCAAGACATCGAGGGAAGTAGAGGTTCAAATGGGTTCGCAACAATGATTGGCTTTAGTCGAATGGGATTGGATCTGCCTTATGTGCGTACTATGGTGGGTTCGAATCCAAGGATGAAAAAAAATTTTGGGGAGGAGAATATAAATGTTTACACGAATAAAATTTTAAAATTTAGTATTCACTATCAATAATTCTTTCCATACGGACCTTTTAACATCGTAACTTAGGGATGAATCTGATATTGAAATAGGATATCGCAGCTGAACAGCTCAATGCTATCGAAACAGTCGTCGTGGCTGGTCGACAGCTTTATTTGAAAGTCGGTACCAAATTCTATACGCTCTGAACCTTCGGACTTAGGCCTACTTTAACGTCATTCAGAGCTAGTATAGCCTTGTCAAGTTGCTTTAACTTTCACCCCTCCATAAACTGGCCTCTCCACATGTTTGAACACGCATCTCGAGCTGATTTTTGATTAGGGCCTACATTATAACGAACGGCACTGAAGAAGTCATCATAATTTTATGAAATATAATATTGCATTCACAAATTAGCCTACCGTCAGTTATATTTACAAACTTGTAGAAAAATGGTAGCCTACGTCCCCTCTTGGGCGTCTTGGCAAGACTTAATAGTTTGCATTATCAACAATTAACTGTGAGCCATGATTATTAGGCCTATTCGTTTATTAACTCCACACGTTGTCACACCGCAACATGATGTTCGTGTCTGTAGGCCTACATCGTAATTATCGGAACTAATAATTATCGTAATTTCAAAATTGCTACAGCGCCCAGAGAGCGAAAAATGCTCAAAATGAAAATTAATTTATTTCTAACTGTCATAAAAACAATGTCCGCTGTACAAACCCTATTTGTGTGCGTGTAGTAATTGCGCTAAAGGAACGCTACATACGGGGCTTTGCTAGGTTGCGTTAAGGGTAAGCGAGAAGTCGAAGGGTGTGTGGAAGGAGCGCCATGTGTAACTCGTGTACGAAGACCAAATTATGTGAATGTTATAATTCGGGTGAGACATTACTCTGTTGTGTTATCGAGCTTTTGTATCTTAAGTGCAGTCGTGTATTGAATGTAGAGTGAGGTATTTGAATTGTATGTAATTTGCGGTTTCCTTCTGTTTTATGGTGTTGTGATCACGGCCAGATTTACCACTCGGAGGACCCCATGTTCATTTTCAAGGCCGGATTATCCACTCGGGGGCCCTATGCTAATTTTAATAATAATAATAATATTTATTCTTTATTTAAGCGCCTGCAAATGCACTGCGCTGTACATGTACATGTTATGCGATAAATCTTAACTACTAACAGAACAGACAGCCTGCAATACACGGCGCAAATTGCAGCCTACAAAGCATATCCGCCTATGGGACTCGATCTCTGTACCTCTCGCACTCTACGCCAGATGTTACCCAATGCGCGGGGACCCTTGTCGTACTGCGCATGGAATGATGGGGACGCCGTAAATACATGAAAATCAACTGTAGCAAAGCAGGGTCAATTAATGTGCCGTGCAGCTCAAATTAGTAGGCCCTAGTCAATGCACGGTGCACTCAACACTGCATTTTGGGACTCTGCCTAAGGTAGTTTCAAATGTTACTTACAGTATATTGCCAACATACAGTTAGCGTAAAATGGTAAAACCGTAGTTTACGTTGCTAAATTGATAGTGGTTGGAAAATACGAAGTTTACGTCGCTAAATTGTTACACGTTAGGTCTATTACCGCATATGACAATTGTTTCATAGTAAAACTAGAAGTTTGATTATTGATGAAAATATTACTGAAACTAGAAGCTGGATGATCGATGAACATATAACTTAAACTAGAAGTTGGATGAGCGATGAAATCATTTCATATTAAAAATCAAACTAGAAGTTGGACTGAAGACATGACATTAATTTAGCAACGTAAGCTACGGGCCTGAAAACATGTTGAATTTAGCAAAATAAACTACGGTTTTACCGCGTACAATAATTATAATCAAACTTCAACAATGTACTCTTCATTGTTAACAGCGCAGAAACACTTGCGACTTTTAGCTGCTGCAAACTGTGTGTAATAATGTTTATCAAATGAAATGAATTTAAGTATAGGTGGCCTATCAGTCTCAAAATACGCAGGGAAATTCTATCTTTTTGGCTACTCATAAGCGCACATCGGAAGCAGATGTTACTGAACCTTGAGATGGGCTGAAAAGCAACCATTTTTCTTAGTTGATGCTGACCATTCGGTGGCCAAGAATAAAACAGCTTATTACTGAACTGGCGATTTTGTCCCTTGCACAAACTTGACACTGCTTTATAAATGTCATTTTGACGTTGGGTAATTAATCGTTGGACTCGGACGTGTTTCTGCAGATTTCTGATCTCCCTTTCAAGCCAATACTCAATAGTGGCCGCTGTAACTGGCAACCATTCATAGGTATCAGTCGAGTGACAAGGAGGTTTTTGTAAGCAAATAACGTGGGAATTCCCATCTTTACCTACACAATAAGGTGGGCTATTTAAGAGGTCAAGGCGTTCAGAAGATCGGAGAGGACACGGTGAAGTAGCAGAATTAGGCCGAAGAATTAGATCACACAAGTACTGTGGAGCAAGACCTAATTGAGACTTAAGCACAAGAATAAGCACTTTGAAGTGAATATGGGCAGAGAGAGGTAGCCAATGGTGTTATTCATTGATTAGTGCAGTGTCTTTTTGATATGGCTTGTGAACCAAGCCATGTTTAAAAAGGGATAATGCTGATAAAGTCAGTTTTTAGCACTATACTGCAGGTCTCATAAAGCGCTTTAATTTATATGGCATGTTAAGCTAATTACATTAGGGCACATAACACCACTTTATCATTCATGTTAAGCAGTATGGCATGTAAACCAGCAGCACATAAACAAATCCACACTTTAGGGATAAAAAGTTTGCCATAGCTTTATATCACATTATCACGCTACTTTGCATTGTTATAATGCTTTTATTCTACTTATGCGACTTTTCATTGCTCAACTACGTTTTGCATTGCATCAGTGTTATGCTTTCTGTCTTTTGTGAGGTCATTTCGGTTCTCTGATTGCAGTACCAATGTTGTGCAACCAGATCCATGTCATCCGGTTGCTAAACCATGTTCCATAATGCAGTTTAAGGAAAAGCGTTCCGGTCAATGTTTACTGTTCAGCTCAAATGTTCCTTTAACGTTGTTAAAGTGTTAAACTCACGCTTTTGCAGACTACCAGCAACTGTTGAAATAGATGTGTACATGGCATCAGCTGATACATCTCTTTGTTTTGAAACAGCATTCATAGATGTTCATATTGGGGTCTGCAGGTTTACTTGTACCCGACCTGTAGTACCTCTGATATGGTACAGGTCAGGCAGGTATTTCATGGGTTGGGTACGGGTGGAAGCATTGCAGGTACGAGTAACGGACCTGTGTACGACGAGTAACGGACCTGTGTACGGGTTCAGGTCCAGTAGCATGTCATAGGTCATTATGTGTAAACATTAGATTATAAGTTGTGAGATAGCAACTAGTCTCAATATGTGTGTTAATAGATTTATCATAATGTAAAATAATGAAAATAGAGTAACTCTGTTGCGTTTGTTTTCTAGTTTGCTTGCTTATTTGTTACTAAAGCTTTTAGTTCACCATTGCAATTTGCTCAGTGATGGTTTAGATGTAGCATTCTAAAACCCAATATCTTTTGACAGGCTTTTTCAGCTAATGAAGCATGTGACATAGCATGGTTCAGATGTTGAGATATTTTTTGCAGTTGCTCTTGACTATAAGGTCAAGACAAAAACTCAAGGTCAAGACTCGACTGAATCTGAGAAACTACACTTTCTGTGACACAACAACGTAGACTCGAGTGAACTGCTGGACGTGTCAGTCGAGATGCTGGACAGAAATGGAACAATGGTGGCACATGGAAGTGGATTGCCTGCGCCGCCGACAATTTCAGATGCACATCTGTGGTGGCCATATACCATGAATGCTACTCACTTTGGTTGTTTGTACACACTGAAGGTAACGTTTTTCCACCTCACAGATAGCCATGTCTAGCAAGTAATTAAGCATAAATTTATTAGTATAGCATATTTCCTTTTGGTTGAAGGAGGAATCTTAGGCATTGGTGAGCAAGTTTTGCTTTCATATCTTGGCTGCTTGAATGTATGCACAGGTGACTTTGGATGAATGCACAGATGGTTGCGTGGATGAAGGCATAAATGACTGTGTTTATGACTGGTGGCTGCAAGGCTGGTTGCATGGGTGTGTGTTCGACTTGGACAGCTGGCTGACTAGGTACCTGAATGGTTGGCTTATTGACATGTGTGAAGTTCTGCATCCTACATTCAAATCTTGATGTTTTGTGAAGTGGCTTCTCTATGTCAAGCCTTGTAATATATAGTTTAGACGATCTTAGACCACATGGTCTGTTTTGCTTAAATATTCTTCACCATAAGCATTGCTACTTTCAATCATTAGCTGAAAATCTGGACAATTCTATTATGATGATTTAATAATATAATTAAACCCTATTATGATGATTTAATAATGTAAACAAACCCAATATGGAAACAGGGCCCTAACCTTGTATAAGCTTGTGCTTTGTAGGGCTCTGATTGTACTTCATGCCGGATTATGTTTGTTATTGATATGTGATTAAGTACAACAAAGAAGAATATAAATCATCCTTGTTATGACACAACATGGTTAAACTGCAAACACATGACTGACAGGGTATAGCTCACATTAAGCAATTATTATTATTAATATTATTATTGTCATTATGCATTTATTAAGCACCCTATCCACTGACCAAGCATCAATTGATGGTGCTGAGCAATTGTGCTAGAAGGACTTGCTGAATGTCCATACACAGTAACCGTCTCGAGAGCCTTGAGTCCATCATCTTCGTGTTACAAGGCGCCATGGAAGTTTTGAGATTCGATTGAATTAAATAATTTTGTTTGTAGGGTGCTTGATCTCAGGCACTTGAGGACAATGTCATCTTCAGCCGATTGACGTATAGTGGGGTCACAAACGCCTACCGGTACTCTAATGTTTCGGACACACATCGTAAGTAAGCAATAATAATAATAATATTCATCTTTATTGACATGCTCACTGACAGTAACATTGAAACATATGGTGGTACAATTATGATCTTATAGAACACACGTCTTGGCAGCCTGTTAGGCACCGCTCAGTTCACAGTTGCCCCCTAGGGAGTGGAAAACCGAATCAACTTATAAGGGGCTTATGGGTATTCAGCCATGTCTTTCAAGATCTTATGTTCTTTGAGAAGAGTGTTATCATTCATCTATCCCCCTATGTCATTTTCCACCATATTATTATTTTTCGTATTATTATTGATATCGTTATAAATATTATGCATTTATGAAGCGCCAAGTATCAATCAATGGCGCTGAGGAGCAATTGTTAGTAAAGGTCTTGCTGGAGTTCCATACAGAGTAACCATCTCAAACCTCTACTCCCCAAGTTACAAGGTGAGCTCTCTAATCAATCAGCTACCATGTAATTCCTTATTCTCTGGTTTTATCAAACAACCCTTCAATTATTGAAATACCAATGCATTATTTATAACTGTCCATGTTGTCTGAACAGAAATAATTTAATGCTGTTATGTTGTCTGAACAGAAATAATGATGTTATTGATCTGTTGTAACACAAATGTTTTCTAATTATTAGAGTACTACTAAACATCACACTATTATTATTATTATTATTATTATTACTATTATTATTATTATTATTATTATTATTATTATTACGAACATTTGTAACGCATGCAAAGTCACACAGAAATGTGCATCTGAGGTGCGGTTAGTCATCCGCCAGGTGAAGAGCAATTAGATATCCATATGTTTTAAAGCCAGTGAGAAGTAATGAGTTTTGATGCGTTTCTTGAAGGAAGAAGAAGAGGTCGCGCAACGGATAAACACTGGTAGTCAGTTTCATTCCTTGGGGGCTGCAACACGAAATGCACAAGAGCCCATGGCAGTGCTGCGTCTATGCTTGACCAAAAGACCCATAACCGAAGACGCAGACTGTGTGGCGGGATGTAAGGAGAGAGTAGTGGTTGAAGGTAGGTAGGAGTGAGTGCACATTGTGAGGGTTTTATATGTCAAGCAGGCAGTTTAAATCTAATTCTGAATTCTACAGGAAGCCAACGCAGCTGATGGAGCAGAGTTAATGAGTTTGAACGAGAAGTTGCACGCAACATCACACGAGCCAGAGAATTTTGGATGCGTTGAAGCCGGTTGACTTGAAGATCTGACATGCCTGCAATCACAGAGTTGACATAATCGAGGCGAGAGCAGACAAGAGAACAGGCTGTAGTCTGTTACATGTCTTTGGTAAGACCAGACCTTGTGTGACGTATTGCCCTGATATGATAGAAACAATATGTGCAAAGGTTTGTTATATGAAATTGGAGTGTGAGGTTACTGTCCAAAGTGACCCTAAGTGTTTTGATAGTCTTTGATATTGGAACAACACTAGAATGAGAAGCGAAAGAGCACAGTTGCTGGCGTGAGCCAAACATGATTGCCTCAGACTTATCTGGGTTTATAGCAAGACCATAGAAGCAGAACCATGCATGCATTGAAAAGAGACACTCTTCTAGTATAATTTTACCGGACTGATCCGTTGGCGACAGAGCGATTAAATGCAGAGTATCATCAGCATACTGGTGTAACTGGACTCGAAAGTGATTGGCTATGCGACTAATTGGTGAAGTGAAAATGGTAAATAATAGGGGACCGAGAACAGAACCCTGAGGGACACCAGCAGTGCAAAGAGGAGAATCCGATCTAGCAGTACCAATACCCACTTGCTGAGACCGATTGCAGAGGTAAGAAGCTAACCAATTTAAGGCAGTCCCAGAGACACCGAAGCTTTTACTGAGTCTAGAGAGTAGAAGCTGGTGGTCGACAGTGTCGAAAGCAGAACTAAGGCCGAGGCACACTGGGTCTTGGTGCTGCCCAATAGCCGCAAGTTACCTTCCTAGCTTCAATCCGAGACTCAGGAATCACCTTAGACCAGGAGCTTTCATTTGTTCAACATATTAATCTCCTCTGCCCCAGCTGTTACTACCAGCTGCGACAGCTCAGGGTCATATTGTGCTCCCTCTCTCCTAGTTCAGCATCTACACATGTCCATGCTTTTGTGGTCTCCCGCCTCGATTATTGTAGCGCAATATATGATGGGCTCCCAGCCTCCCAACCTGCTGAATGAGGTGCCTCAATCGGGTCCTGCGCACGGCTGCCTGGCTGATGGGTCACATCCCCAAGTTTGGCCAGGTCTAGCAGTACGTGCGTAAGGTTCTCCACTGGCTTCCCTACCCGCAATGCATTACTTATCGGGTCTCTTCTCTCATTCGGCGGTGCCTTGAGGGGCTCCCACTTACCTCCGAGAACTTTGCTGCTCCACTGTGGCTGTCCAGCGTCGTGAGCTCCTTGTTCTCCGCGCACGGGCTGCTATCCGACAACACTGTGCCTTCTCTGTCTCTGGCCCAGCGACCTGGAATGGGCTCCCAGTAGCGCTGCGCCTGACCCCGATTGATTGCTCTTCTCGGTTCTACTCTTGCCTTAAAACTGTCTTGCTTGACCAGGGTTGGACTAGGAGCGCTCCTGAGTAGATTACCTTGAAGGGGCGCTATATAACACCTCTGTAATAATAATAATAATAATAATAATAATAATAATAATAATAATAATAATAATAATAATAATATAATAATATAATAATATAATATAATCTATATAAATAAAGCCAGCTTTCTGTGTGTCTGTCTGTCTGTCTGTCTGTTTGACCGGGCTTAACTTCTACAATTTTGCACCTTTTCACTCGAAACCTTCACTAATGTGTCGGCCTCGGCTTCGGACACCCAGTGGAGGGATTCGCGTCCTCCGTTTTCAACCCTACCATGGTGAAAATGCCCCAAACGCTACCCACCCGACCGTCCATAACGCGCAAGCTCGCCTATTCCACTGCAAGCGGTTCTATTTATGGCGCCGGTATTCCCCAACGTCATTAATAATCCGCTTAACGACACCGCGGTTCTATTTATGGCGCCGGTATTCCCCAACGTCACTAATAATGCGCGTAAGTTGTTTACTTTCGCACAAAATATAATGACGATCGATTCGAAGTATATTCATCGTTTTACAGCAAAATTTTAACACATGTATGTTCAAAGACAAAGATCTAAATTATTTACAGTATATCAAACAACCAGTCTGCTCTACTAAGGGCGAGGCCGACGACAGACCGGCAGTGAGGGCTAGATTTCTGGCGTTTTCTTTAACACGCCAACGCCCGGTTCACCCTCTTCGACTGCGAAGCAGTCAGTCCACGGGAGACTGCGAAGCAGTCTCCCCCACAGGTCGCCAGACGCCACAAGGGCCTCCAAGACTGCGAAGCAGTCGCCGCCAGAGGGCGACTGCGAAGCAGTCACTTCACGGCAGAGGTCGCTAGACGCCAGAAGGCGTATACAAGACTGCGAAGCAGTCTCCGCTGTACGCCAGAAGGCGTCTACAAGACTGCGAAGCAGTCTCCCCCACAGGTCGCCACACGCCACAAGGGCCTCCAAGACTGCGAAGCAGTCGCCGCCAGAGGGCGACTGCGAAGCAGTCACTCCACGGCAGAGGTCGCTAGACGCCAGAAGGCGTTTACAAGACTGCGAAGCAGTCTCCGCCAGAGGTCGCCAGACGCCACAAGGGCCTCCAAGACTGTGAAGCAGTCGCCGCCAGAGGTCGACTGCGAAGCAGTCACTCCGCGGCAGAGGTCGCTAGACGCCAGAAGGCGTCTACAAGACTGCGAAGCAGTCTCCGCCAGACGTCGCCAGACGCCACAAGGGCATCCAAGGTGTGAAACTTATAACCCCGGGCAACGCCGGGTAATCCAGCTAGTAATATAATAATAATATTAATAATAATTATAATAATAATAATAATAATAATAATAATAATAATAATAATAATAATAATAATAAACTGTGAGGCACGCCTTTCCTTTATCAATAGATGAGAAGATGTTGTCCATGGTAAAAGGCAAGAGCAGTTTCAGTAGAGTAGCTTTCACGGTAAGCTGATTGGTAAGGACTGAAATTAGGAGATAAGTAATGTGCTTGTTGATTCGTGCGAGGAAGAGACTTTCGAGAATCTTAGAAATTGTATTAAGGTTGGAAATGGATCTAAAGTTTGACAGGCTTTTGGTGTAGAGGTTACTGCAGAGTATGCACATTCTTTATCATTAGTATAGTTAGAATTATTTTTCATTTATATAGCACCACTATACTATACGTGTAGTTGTACTGTAGATTCTAAGTTTGTGTTTAACACCACTTAGTGTGAGAATCCAACATGTAATTGTTATTAACTTCTATTTGACAAGTCGTCAACTGGTGGTGCACCAAAGCGAAACCTTATTCATTCATTCATTCTGAGAATTTATATAGCGCCTCTTCAAGACGCCTACTCAGAGGCACTCCCAGCCACAGCTAAAGAAATGAATTTGTAATTGATGAAGGATATAAACTTGCGCTTTGACCTACATCTCTACATCAGGATATGGCTAAGGTGACAACTATAAGGCGGAGATTGAGGATGATGTCAGTGACCTAGATCTGTGGCGCCTGCGGGCCGGTCACGGCGGTCAGTCTGTCGGGTGACCTGTTTGGCTGACATTCTGTCTGTCTAGCTGCCTGTGACTCAGTTTCTCTGGTTCTCGGTTTACCTGTGTATCTAAGTACTTTCGTGCTTTTGTGTTACATACTCCTCACTCTATCTACATTCTTGAAGCAAGGCAGAGAGTGCAATCTCTGGGAATGCACAGTAATAAATATTGATTGGCATTGTTTAAAAAGTGGGGGTACAGTGCCCCAGTTCAAAAGTTGGGGTACGGGTACCCCCCACAAATTGCGTCTATTCCTAAGGTGACACTTGCTTTTAGCTACACCCACACTTCCATGGTTGTTATACCACATTTGTAGTGCCAGTGGTGGGAAGTTATAGTGGTGATATTCTATGGTTAATTGTGACATGTCTTTTTCTGTTTCAGTGCACACACATCATGAGGAACCAGTGTAAACACATTGGAATTTGTTCAATGGTAAATATAATTTTCTGTCTATTTCTATCCCAGCTTTCACTTATGATTCTTTAAGATTAAGCATCCTCTTATGCTCTGATTTTATCTAGCAGCAGTGTCTTAATTAGGGTATAGCCGGAAGCCGTTTTTCAATCGGATACCGGGTCCGGGTAGTTTGAATAATAGCTTCCGGGTCCGGGAATTAAACTAAAAGTAATCTCAAGTCTCTAATCCGAACACTAAGTCCCCAACGTGCTCTGTATGTATGTATATATGTATGTACGTACGTACGTATGAATGTATGTCTGTCTGTGGACATTTTTATAGCGCCTCTCTAACATTCCAAGGCAGGAGGACATACATTCAGGTGCCTGAGAGGAGGATGACTCTGAAGGGTGTTGGGTAAATACCCCCTATTCATCATGCATACAGAGTGCTTTGTGTTGGGATTAGGCATTCGGCTGAGAAAGGCTTCGGAATGTGGAGGGGTATTGGCCACGTCTTGCTGGACCACTTAGGCCTTAGGCCTGGGAGAGGCATGGTTTGACAAAGAGTCTATACTGGACATTTAAGTAATGAAGATGGTTGAAGAAACCTGAGGCATAAGACGGGAAATTACCCACCCGGGCCCGAATGACCTTTCAGCTCCGGATGCGGGTGTCTTCTGGGTGTTCAATACCCGGAATTTCCGGTTATCCGGGTCAGTAACAGGCTATGCCCTAGTATTAATTCTATCGTAAACTGCCCATGTTGTTTATACAGAAATATATAGTGTTGCCATTAATCTTTGATAACACAATTGGGTTGCGGAAGATTGGGACTAGACATCACAATAACTACACAATAGCATAATTTAGAGGCCCATAGAACATGCCGTGTAGGTTAACTGCAGATTACGTACATCTTTATGAGTATGACCAGTATTGTATGATTTTTTATTCGTTTAGTGCGACTATACAATATGTGTAGCTGTTGTTTAGCACCTACAACACCAGAAAACATCCAAATCCAAAATGTAATTAATTTTCATTGTATTTAATACCTTCTATTGTGCCTGTGCTTATTTTACCCAGCATGTTAACTTGGTCACCCGGAGTTGCTGTAGCCAGCTCCAGCAGCTGCGTGTTGTAATATGGTCCCTTTCTCATGATGCGGCGGTGGTCCTTGTTCACGCTTTTATCTCCAATATAAGTGACTATTGCTGCTCAGTTCTTGCTAGGGATCCATTGGCTCGTATTGGGCGTCTTGTCTGGGTCCTTTGCTCTGCTCCTCGGCTCATCTATATAATTAAAGCAAAGAATCTGTCCCTCTGTCTGTAGCACGCGATCTTTGACGGCAATGCATTTCTACAGCTTTCGAGCTTTTCACTCCAAACCTTCACTACTGTTTCGGGGTGGGTATTACACACCGAGTGTGAGGCTTCGCGTCCCCCGTTTTCACCGCTACCATGGTGTCCCGGGCAAAAAACTCTCTAAAACCCCCACTTTTTACAAATTCGAGTCGACCTATTTTCATTCGCCAGATGGAGCCGCCCGAAAAGATTATTCTCTGTCACCGGCACGCATTTCTAAAGATTCGCCAATCCCAGTAGGGATTTCACTTCACATTAACGTGGTGGTGGTGGTGGTGGTGGGTGGTGGTGGTGGTGGTGGTGGTGGTGGTGGTGGTGGTGGTGGTGGTGGTGGTGGTGGTGGTGGTGTGAAACTTATAACCCCGGGCAACGCCGGGTAAACCAGCTAGTTGCCCAGATCCCAAAATGTGCACCAGTTTCAGCTTATGTGCATGATGCCCTGCATTCGCTTCCTGCCTCGCAGCGTGTTTTTTAAATAGGATTGCTTCTCTTGTCAACGGTCTCTCTCTCTCTCTCTGGTGAAACTCCATCTTACTTATCTGATCTCTGCTGTACGCTCGGAGGCCTAATGTCCTGCTGAGTTATGCGTTTTGCAGCTGGAGTGAGCTGTTGGTTCCTCGGTCCTGCTCCTCAGTTAAACATTATCGTGCCTTCTCGGTGGCTGGCCCCTCTACATGGAATTAGAGCCACTTTCTTTGCGCTTATTTCCACAAGGCAGTTCACCTGCTTTCTACCGCCTGTTTAAGTCTTCTTTGTTTAACCGTGACTGGACTGGGAGCGCCTCAGATTACGGTTTGAAGAGGCGTTATATAAATTATCGGAATGAATGAATGAATTTCTTAGTGTATTTTAAACTTTACTCCAGGATTCATTTGTTTCTGCCTACTCCTGGGATGGCTGAAACACAATTGATTATCATTTGTTAATAAGGTTTTGTGTGAAAATTCAAGCAATTTTGCTGTCCGGTTGTACATAATATACGACTTCTTAATTGAACACCATTCAATAAAATTGTTTTGGTTTTTGACAGATCGGTTCGTCGCTCGATACAGAGGCTCTCGATTCCTCCTTCAATACCGCAAGTCACCCACTGTCATCTGCCTCCAGCTCCTCTACGTATCACTCCATAGGCTTTCCACTCCAAATTGAAGTCTTGGCAACTGCTCCTCCTCATCTCTCTGGTCTCAGGCAAGAAGAAAGCGGACCTCCACTGGACATGGATCTGTGATACAACACGTACTCGCTCATAATTAAGCTGGTGCCTTGCGCTCAGCTTCAGTGTAGCGCTTTAGACTTTTGGAGTTTGGGATTACAATCAACAGCTGTATAAAGACTGAATGATGGTGACTACGAAGTCATTGAGTGCATTGATCGCCTCACCAAATATGTTGGATGCAATTGTATTAATAAAGAGTATTGACATTAGGACGCATGGCATTGGAATATGTGGACCTCTGCTCTGGAAATATTTACCCAGCGAACTTACTTACTGTCCAACAATTTAAAAGCAAGTATAAAAGATATCTAATGGATCCGCTCGTCTAAAATTACTATGCAATCATTGTGCAGGTACCTATGTGGCTATTAATTGAGGTTAATTTTTTTAGTTTTTCATTGATTTCAGTGTTGAATTAGTCCTGTCATTGTTTTATACACTTTGTACACTCACTGATGGACATTATAATCTGAGGATTTGGCTTATTGAATGTAGCATACTATAAAGCAATTAAACCTGGCAAATAAACTAATGTAACTAGGGCGACCCTGTAAGCGGAACACTATGTTCCTTTGGGCTTACCCTTTGACGCCATTGATTTGCATGTATGAATTTGCTTTGCGTGTATCATAATGTTCAATAAAGTGTGTTTTGATTTGATTTAGTGACACTTAGTGCCTTTTGCCATTTGTTTTTATCTTTTATGCGTTTCTTTTTTAAATGCAAACAATGACCATGTGTTGGCGAATTTTAAATTGGTTTGTGACATGTGTGCATGTACTGTATATGTATGCACATACAAGATTTGTTCTACGCATATTTATTGTTCAAATAAAAATATTGGTGGATTTTAAATTGTTCTACCTTATATTGAGCTTCGTAGACCTAGGTAATACATATATTTGTATTTATAAGCATAGAATAATATTCAATTGCACATTTGTATTTATGTAGAGTTTATATATGCTCAAAAATGTTTATTTATGTATATGCCAATATAAACACATGTCTATACATGTATGTTTTTATGGATTGCATACAAAATACACCAACATATGCAAATGATTTATTTCTTTAGTAAATTAATATACAGTCCTAACATGGGAAATTCCACCTTTACCTACAAATAAGGTGGGCTATAGGGACCACCCCTAAATCGTGGATTTTCACACCTCAGGGTCAGGGTGGTCTATCACACCATAAGGTGGAATATTACACCTTCTTTGAAGGTGTTAAAACCCACCCTTAAGGTGTAATGATCCATGGTGTGATATCCAACCATGGGGTGGGATATTACACCTTCAAAGAAGGTGTTTAAACACACCCCTAAGGTGTAATGATTTATGGTGTGATATCTCACCATAGGGTGGGATATTACACCTTCAAAGAAGGTGTTAAAACCCACCCATAAGGTGTAATGATCTATGGTGTGATATCCCACCATAGGGTGGGATTTTACACTTTCAAAGAAGGTGTTAAAACCCACCCCTAAGGTGTAATGATCCAGGGTGTGATTTCCCACCAAGCAAATAACGTGTGAAATTCCACCTTTACCTTAAAAATAGGGTGGGCTATAGAGACCACCCTAAATCGTGGGATATCCCACCATTTCCGGTAACAGTGTAGAATGCGTTCCTACATATAAAGGTCAGCAGAGGTGACTCAAAAATAGTATTTAGACCAGACGCTTGAAGAAGAAGTCAGACAAGGTAATCGTAATCGCAATCTCCAAACTTCTAGAGCGCCACTCGAAGGCCAAGTGCAGGGCACCAGCCTATTCACGAGCGCTTTATCAAATCAGAGGAGGTTTTCCAGAGAGTGGTCCAAAAGAGGTCCTACTCCGGTTCCAGAGGGCCAGATCAAGAGAGGAGGCAGAGCAGCTGTCAAGGCGGGTATCGTTTAGGGCGAGAATTGGAAAACGGAGGATCAGATGAGTCAGGGTAGGAGTACTTGAAAAGGTGATAATTCAGTTTTGGAAAAAGTGGAAAGCCCGGGAGGTGATGAGGAGGCGGATGAAGGACGGGTTGCATTGATGATGGAGAAACGAGGATCTGCGGAATTCAGAGGGAAGGTCGTTCCAGAGTCGTGGTGCTGTGTTGGATATGGCTCGGTTGGAGAACGTGAGATGAGTAGTGGCTGGGGATCGAGAAAGACTGAGATAGGAGGAGGATCGGGTTGGGCTGGTTGCCTGGATGGTGAAGAGATCACGGAGGTACTTGGGTTGGGAATATTGCAGGGAGTTGTAGGTTAGTGATAGAACTTTGAAGTGGATTCGCTCTGGGATTTTAAGCCAATGGAGTGATTTGAGGATGGGAGTGATATGATGATGTCTGGTCGTTCTAGTGACAGCTCTGGCTAGTGAGTGTTGGATTAGTTGAAGATTCTTTATTTGGGTGGATTCAAGGTTGAGGAATAGGAAATTGCAGTAATCAAGCTTTGAATGAACAATGGAGGTAGTAATGGTGGAGGCAGTTTTAAGGTCGAGCATGGGTCGTATGAGTCAGATGTCACGAATGTGCATGAAGCAGGATCGCAAGAGGTTGGAGAAGTGGTTAGAGCAGAGGCGTAACCTTGGCCTAGAAAGTGGGGGTACGAAATTTCGCATTGTTTCCCCATCAAGACTCTTAAATAATTATAATGGCGCCCAATGAATCTATATTTGGCGCCATTTATGCTCAATTCCGAATAATGATGATGATGATGATGATGATGATAATAATAATAATAAAAGTAATAATAATAACAATAAAAATAAATATAAAATGGTTTTAATATTGATAATAGGCATAATAATAAATATAATAGCAATAACAATAATAATTATATAATAATAATGATAATAATAATAATTTAAAATTACTAACACTAGACGTTTTCATTATTGTAGAGACGTGTTTCACTCATAATAGAAGTGACGTAACAATAGACCTTTATTCTCTAAATTTAAACTTGATAACATTTTATAGATTTTTTCTTAATTGAAGTGACGTAACAATGGCCTTTATTGTATAAATCTAATTACAGACGTGTTTTTCTTAGTCGAAGTGACGTAGGCCTACGTAGCAATTGCTAGTCTTTTATTCTCTAACTTTAAACTTAATAACAATAGACTTTCATAATTTAGGTAACGTCGCCAAAGCCTTATTCTCGAAATCCGTGATGAAAAATAATAGACGTTTCAGCAATTAGAATGACGTAACAATAAACCTCTATTTTCTAAATTTAAAGTTATAATAACAGTAGACTTTTCAAAGCTGATGTGACGTAACAAAGGCCTTTA
Organism: Allolobophora icterica; assembly: GCA_963556255.1. NCBI lineage: Eukaryota > Metazoa > Annelida > Clitellata > Crassiclitellata > Lumbricidae > Allolobophora > Allolobophora icterica. Next base: position 19,090,038 of record OY744615.1, on the reverse strand, counting down.
TTCCCTGAATGCAAACGTATAATGACAATACACTTTTCAATAATTGAAGTGACGTAATAAAGGCCCTTATTGTATAAATCTAAAAATTACTAAATAATGTGTTTCATAATTGACGTGACGTAATAAAGGCCTTTATTCCCTAAATGTAAACTTATAATGGCAATACACTTTTCGATAATTGAAGTGACGTAACAAAGGCCTTTATTGTATCAATCTAAAAGTTACTAAATAATGTGTTTCATAATAATCAATTATTGAAGTGATGTAACAATAGGCCTTTGGTTTTAAAATTGAAATTTATACAATCAACGTGTTTCATAATTAAGTTGACGTAAAATGGGCCTTTATTTTTAAAATTTAAATTTACTAGCAAAAACGTGTTTCATAATTGAAAAGATGTACCAATAGGCCTTTATTCCAGGGGCGTAACTTTGGTCTAGAAAGTGGGGGTACCAAATTTCGCATTGTTTTATCTTCGCGACTGTTAAATAATTATAACGGCATCGTTTATATTACAAGCATAATAATAATCATAGGCTTGGTGATGATGATGTAATACTAACAATGATAATAATAGCGACAATAATAATGATAACAATGAGAGTGATGATGATGGTGATCACATGATGATAATGATCGGTAATTGTTTTAAATCTTGAAGCTTCCTCAGATAAATAATAATGGACAAAAAGAATGGGTATGAGAAGTGGAGGTACGGTACCATCCAGTCCAAAAAGTGTGGGTGCGGGTACCCTTCGTACCCTCCATACATGGGCGGCGATCATGGGGGGGGTTGAGGGGGACAAGAGCCCCCACCTTTAACAGTGGGGGGACACTCCATGCATCGGACCCCCACATTTTGAAGAAACACCAAAAAAGTCACCAAATTTAATTTTTTTACCTTTGATAAATTTTTTAACTCTTTTTGACCAGATCACTTCAAAACTATTTTTTGACCAGATCAGTAAAAATGTCTCCCTCACCTGCCAAACAAGGTCGCCGCCACTCCCTCCATAAATTATGCTTATGGGTTAGAGAAGGAGAGGTGTGGTTCAAAAGTAATACCAAGATTGCAGAGGTGAAGGTAAGAGACCACGAGTTAGTCGATAGGTACATGGAAGGGTCAGGGATTTTCTAGATTTTATCAGGAAGGTCTAGGATGATGAATTCTGTTTTGGAATGGTTAAGGCAGAGGAGATTGGATGATGGTGGTCAATAGAGGAGGATTTTATGAGATGGTTTAAATGTGTGGGTATACAGTAACAGGATGCAGGGTCGCCGACAGAAATTCCGGGCCCCTAGGCAGAGCAGTCACGGGCCCCTAGGCAGAGCAGTCGCGGGCCCTTAGGCAGAACAGTCACGGGCCCCTATAGGCAGATCAGTCACGAGCCTCTAAACTATCTGTAGGCTTTATATAAATATAATATCGTAGGGTCGTACGAAAAATATAAAAAATGAAACAATGAAAGTGGGGGTCCGACCGTACGATATATATATATAGGGCCTATATATATATATGTATATATATATAACTATGATTTCATTCAGATGCTAAAGTTTAAACTGATTGTAGTTAAGCGTCAGAAAATATATATCTAAACAGGCTTAAATCATAAACTTTTGTATAATATTTTTCAAAAGTTGATTGCGGGCCCGGCCCGGGCCCCTAAAAAGTTAAAGGGCCCCTGGGCATTTGCCCCCCCCCTGCCCTCCCCTGTCGGCGGGCCTGACAGGATGAAGAGGAGTGGACCATGACGTAGCCTTGAGGGACACCACAGGAGAGACGGAGGAGTTGCGAGCAGTGGCTGGAGGCTTTAACAGAGAAAGATCGGGGAAGACAAGTAAGACTAGAACCAGAGTAAAGCAGTGCCAGAGACGCCAAACCAAGAAGATAATCGTTGAAGGAGGAGGATGTGAATAATGGTGTAAGATACGGTGGAAACATCGAGAAGACAGAGGCAGGAGACTCTGCTGATGGCTGACGGCAGAGACCAGTTTATTGCACAGAGATGCAACTAAAGTTTCTGTGGGAGTGGTGTTTAGTGAAGCCAGATTGGTGGGGGTTATGAAGTAAATCAGGCGAGGTAGTCGTTTAGCCGAGCAAGGACAATAATTCGTTTCAGTTAACTTAGATAGAAAGGAAAATTGGAGATGGGACGGTAGTTAGATAGGTTTTCCTTGTCAAGATTTGTATCTTTGAGGGGGAGTGACTAGACTGAGAGTGTTTAAACGCAATTGGGAAGTTGCCGGTAGAGAGTGAGAGATTTAAAATTTTGGTGATTAATGGAGCGACGACAAAGGCACAGTCTTTTAGAAGAGTGTTGGGGGATATCAAGTTCGCACTGCTTGTTGGAAAGAGAATTAAGAGGAGTAACACTTCTGCTTCGGAAGCGGGATAGAGAACTGGGAGCGATAACTGATAGGCAGTGGGAGTAGGGTTGAGACAATGGGGTGAATCAGTGCTGGAGGAGCCAAAGGGAGTGTGTGTCTAGAAGAGATTGAAATAATATAATTATTACTCCTTACACGATATCTTAATTCTCATGTCGAAGTAAGACGAGGCATGTCTTGCCTCGTCCTGAGAATTACGACGGGGCACTCGCCTCGTCTTGCCTCATACTGGCTATGGGCCTGCACCAAGCTTCTAACGAATTGCTACCACCTTGTGAATAAATCTCACAGCCTGACGCTTTGATAGTGACAAAGAAAGGGAGAGCAATGAGGCAACAAGCAGAATTCCAGAGAGCGGGTACACAGGAGAGAGAGAAAGAGAGAGAGAGAGTGAGAGAGAGAGAGAGAGAGAGAGAGAGAGAGAGAGAGAGAGAGAGAGAGAGCGAGAGATGAGAGAGAGAGAGAGAGAGATGAGAGAGAGAGAGAGAGGAGAGAGAGAGAGAGAGAGAGAGAGAGAGAGAGAGAGCAGTGACATAACAAATAGAAGGAGTAACAACGGTGGCGAAAAGAGAGTGCAGTGACGTAACAAGCAGATGGAGAAAAAAACGGGTCGCAAAGAGAGTGAGAGCAGTGACGTGACAAACAGGAGAGACAGCGGATGCCAAAGATTGAGAGCAGTGCGTAGCAAGAAGGAGAGAAAGCGGATGACAAAGGAGAGAGATCAGTGATGTAATAAACAGAATAGAAGAAGAGGGAGCGGGTATGAGAGAGAGAAAAAAACAGGCAGACAGAGAGCAGTGACGTGAAAAACAAAAGGATTAAGAGAGAAGAGTGACGTAACAAACAGAAAGAGAGATAACGGGTGACAAAGGGGGAGAGAAGAGCAATGACATAACAAACAGAAGGAGACACTGCGAGTACCAACCAAGGAGAGAGAGATAGAGAAAGAGAGAGAGAGAGAGAGAGAGAGAGAGAGAGAGAGAGAGAGAGAGAGAGAGAGAGAGAGAGAGAGAGAGAGAGAGAGAGAGAGAGAGAGAGAGAGAGAGAGAGAGAGAGTAACGTAACAAACAGAAGGCTAGACAACGGGTGGTGACAAAGAGAGAGCGCAGTGACGTAAAAAACAGGAAAGTTAGCATAATGGGCCTAAGTGTAAACAAAGACAACTTGAAGCATTTACCCATTTAGCATAATATTTTATCATGTTCAACCACGGTAACATATGAAACGGATTTTTACCGGTAAAAACTATTTGACATCACTAAATGCAAGTGTCCAAAGCTCCGCCCACCAAAGATTACACAGTGGGCATAAAATTACGTTGACAGATGATTTTGACGGTAATCCATAGCTGCATCGTGATCATGCTTCAGCTGAATGACCATTCCAGTTCCACCCTAGAACCACACTCCTGAAGAATTGTTTGAAAGATCCCTGTAATAAACGAGCGACAGCTGAATTTGGTCTCGCCAATTCTCGTAAATCCATTAGACTAGCTCTAGTTGAATGACTGCACAGCTCATGCCTAATCAGTAATACATAGAGCGCAAGAAATACTTGAAACCAAGAGACATAACGAGAAAAATTCTTTTCTTTGTTATTACCATCAAAATTATCAATTTTAGTGGAAACTTAATATGTCTATTGTGATTTGGCGTAGACAAATAACTTCTTATAAATTCTTCAATTTATAATTCTAAGGTTTAGAACCGTTGGGCAGCTCTAGCGCTTCTGAACACATGGGTGTAAATAAGCGGAGGAGCGCTAGAGCCATGTCATTCAACTCTAAAAGTAAAACTGAGCTCAATATGTCAATTCTAGTACATTTTAACAAATACGATATATATAGGTTATTCTGTGTATGTTACATTTTATTTTATAAACAAATCGCCGTCCATAATAAATCACACATTCGACGAAATAATTATATACAAAAAGTGTACGTGTTGTATTCTGCAGGTTAGGTATAGCTAAGCTACACCGTTAATGGCCTTACTGGGGCAGGGCTGCGCTACTTGTAGCCAAACAACTCGTGATAAACACACGGTGAGGGAAAATGTTTGGAATAGAGAAACACTTAGAAATATCATGGCACAATAGTTGTGAACAGGAGGACCTGATGTGGAAGGCAGAAGAGTTAATACATCGTGGTAAAGCATCGCACCCATTCGAACGGGCAGCGGTGGTGAGTATCTCACAATCAATTCTTAACAAATGAGCAGAGTCGAACCCATGCGGTCGCCTTAGAAAACGTATGCATTTACAGAAACGATTTTTGTGTAACCAGTTTAGAAACCCATAATTTTCAGTCCAGTTGAAGAGGCGTGGAACAAACAGAATTCAAAATTCAGCCTATCAAGACTGCTGAGCTGATGATGACTGCATATGGCATTGGAAAAAGATATCTTAGTAAAAAAATGAAACTTTGTGTAGTCCACTAGTTCTTTAATGAACCACGAACGGACTGTTCATCTGTATTCTTTCTGACTCATGTATGATTAGTTTCAGGATGTAGAAGAGGAAAAACATGCACCGAGGGACTAGCATTCATATTAACGATCTGTGTCACACCAGTTTAACTTGGCGAACTCTAGCATGTATGCTAAAGAGTTTTGCTTCCGAATGACAATGCAAATGTGTCGTCTGCAATAGCTATACAGTGACAAGAAACCGCGATTTTTCCTAATACGCAAAATATAGGGCCTAATATAGGCTAATAGGGGCCTAGGATAGAGAGTGACACGGTAACGGTTACCGCGGTAATTCAGCGGTAACCGCGGAAATCCCGCGGGAATGAGGTAGAGTTTTTAAAAAATGCGGTAGGAGCCCGGTAATGGGGAAACATTGTGCGGTATCACCGTGGCGGTGGGTATGGAAGCTGCGGTAATACCGCGGTAATGGTTATAACAGACTTCATTTTTTGGTTTATTTTCAGCGGAGTACTGGCACTATAAATGATATATTCATTCGTGGGTTAAACAAATAACAGCTGAGGTGCAGCAGTTTCAGTGTTTCTCAATTTCATAATTTTAATAATAATAATGCTATCAATGATAATGTTACACGTTCATATTTCTTACATTTAAGATGCGGGGACAATGCGGGAATGAAAATTCATTATGCGGGGATGGTGAGGGGATGAAGGTTACGTGGACGGTGAGGGGATGGGGTTAAAACTACAAATGTGGGGTGGGAATGGAGACACATTTCTGTCCCCGTGTCAATCTCCAGACTAGGATTTAAAAATACGCTACTTTGGGTTAAACATCAGTTAAACGTCAATAACACTTTAAGATAGGCCTATATCTAACGAAATAGAGGTATGCTCAAGCCAGCTTAATTCTACTGATATAATCCAATATTCAGTCAAAGAAACTGATAATATGTTCTTCGTTAATTAAGGTCTGAACCCTCTGACACTCTGGAAACATTGACTGCACCTCATCTGCTTTCAACCACTCATATAAACTGCAAGAAAGCACAGGACAATGGCCAGCACAACGACGAAGAGAAATCTCATCTCGGAGGATCGGCCATTCTTCGGAGGTGCTCTCATCCTTAACGGTGCGGCAACGCGATCCATAATCGTCAGGATGGAATTCCTGGCCCCGGGCCAAGCCCCGTGGCCCATGACTCGGTAGTGAGATGGTGCAATAGGCCCAAAAAACATCGATATCGCCAGTTTCGGATCCCTCAGAAACAGACGAACTACAATCAAGACGGATATAATTATGACTTAATATATCATGTACCATATATCATGTACCAGCATCATATCTTGTAAAACACTTCTATATCCAGGCTTTACATGCATTGTTTGTATAGGTTCTTTTGCGGACTGCTGTTTGTTCTCGGTTATCCACTCTTACTATTTCAAGTCTACTAAACGATATTGCGCATTGCTCATGGTTTACTGCATGTATTCAATATAGGCCTAGACTACATAACTAGGCCTACATAGTTTTCATCCGAGTTACCCCAACTGCAACAGCGTACATTGAAGATTAGCCTGTGTTGAAATAATAATAATAATAATCTTTATTAATTCAAACTGACAAGTAGGCCTACGCAGTGAGATTACATTGAAACATACCAGTACAATCAAGATCTTAATTAAACACACGTTTTGGCAACCATGCAAGGCGCCGCCCTAGAGGGGGATTACGGCATCGAACCGCGATCTAATGCTCCCAGGGGCCGTATTCATGAGACAAGATTAAGCTAGTCTGAGCGTAGCGCCTACGCCGAGAGTAACTATTCCCCGAATAGCACTTAGTCGTGGTTCGTATTCATGAGACCGGAGTATCCAAGGGATTAGTTATTCCGGGCGTAAATGATGGGTTTTCCCCGCGCGAAAGTACACTCGTCATGATTTGAGTGGTTATGGATTATTTTAGCATGCTTACAAGGTATTTATAGGCCTATGCCGTCATTCCCGACAGCTGAAGTAAACAAATAAAGATTAACAGACGGCCGTTAATCAAAACGAATCATATTTAACATAAACGTAAAATCAAAACAGGCGTGGGTTAGAGTAAGTCTGGATGATTTTATGGTTAAATAATAACAGCTAAATTATAACACAAGATAAATTAATGAGGGTAAATTGATATTCTCTGCATTTTTATGAAAGATTGCATTACAGCTAGGTTACTATAAAATAATGTGTATAATGTTTGTAATGTCTATGCTAGTCAATTGCTTAAGAATGAGAAATCAACATTAATAATAATAATATACGTGAAAATAAACCCGCGTTACCGACAGTACTGTAAGGAACCCATGCGCGGCACTTCGAATGCATCATCGTCAGACATCTCATCAAATTTTAGCAGTTTGTGACAGCCAGAACGAAAAGCAATATAAAGTTCGTTGTCGGTGAACAATACGAGCTAATTACGGCACCTCTGAAAGACTTTTTGACATCTAAAACCTCATCGAATGCGACGAATTATGACGGCCGCCATCTTTGTTTATAGCCGCTACGCTGGGAATAGCGGCCTTACTCCTAGGGTCGATTCGGAGTAGCGTTACACCCAGAGTAAGGCGGTACGCTTGTCTCATGAATACCGATTTAACCCACTACTCCGGCGTAGGCCAGATTTAAGCTGGGAGTAAGAGTTACGCGTGTCTCATGAATACGGCCCCTGGCCATGAGTGTTACCATCATTCTGTCCCCACCCTCAATGTTTCCACTGGGCTCCACGTGTTTTACGCCTGGGTTCAAATGTACCACATATGAATTACATAATTATGGGAATATCAGTATTACATAGGCTATTATTACCAAATCTTCAACACGTGACGTTGCTTCTAGACTAATTTGATGATTTACTAATCTCACCCGCTTCTTTTTCACAATCACCATCCATTAGTTTGCTGTTTGTTCCTGATTTAAGCCATCTTCCCGGAGGAAAAAATCCTCCCGGACATTTCCTTTGGTCGTTTACCCCATAGAGAAAATTCTCCCAGGTCGTTTCCCTCAGGACATAAGCATAATAAATTGCCCTAGTGTCGCGGTCTACGCGGGTGCATGCATCAAGGGAAGAAAACCGACGCGTCAACAAGCTTGTTTACATCGCACGGAAAATTCTGCAGCAAGCTGTCAACATTAATTCGGTGCATGCAACAAGGATATACGTGTTCAGTAGGACTTTCCAGGGAAAAGTACAGTGACGTCACAGAACGTTCTGGAATCCGGGAGAACTCTATATAAGATAGACCTGATGTACATTAAGGGCCTTTTGACGAAGATTTGTAAACGTTGAAACATTGATCGTATAACGTTCAATCGAGACCAGCCAACCTGTGTGCTGTCTACGATTGTGATATTTGATAGACGAGTTGACTTACTCTACACTTAATCGACTTTATTTTTAAATAAAGATCTTTTAATAGTTCCTTCGTTGGTTCGTCGTTGCGATCGAAGGAGTCGACCGCGACATTATTGGTGTCAGAAGTGGGATCATCGGTGTTGGATCCGGTGAAGAAGACGCGAGCCGGCGGAGGAAGGAGTCAACCCGGAGGATCAAGAGACGGTCTGTTCCAGACAGCGAGCGGATCGAGACGCCTTTCTACCGTGGGAGACGGGTGAATCGGCATACGACAGTCGGACGGACGAAGTGCGTCGTTCGGCTGAGACAGCAGAAGACAGCAGTCAACATACGGGTAAGATCCTAGGTGTTGTCGTGGCTGAGAAGGAGAAAAGAGAGTGGAGTTGCAGCCGAGTGGGAGGCAGCCATTATTTCTCTTTCAATATCTGCTGATTATTTCTTTGAAATTTGATCCATTGTTGTGATCGAGGCCAGACTTGCGTGAGCTTGTATAGTTTTTGCGTACTTGGCGAGTGTACTTCTTTGGATACTGAATAGTTGCACTTTGGGTTGTGGAATTTTCCTTTTGTGTGGCGGGTTTGCCGCGTGGTGTCTGTTTTTTTTGTTGTTGACTGACTGTTTGTAAAAATGGAAGCGTTGACAACAGAGATGCAAGCGAATATTCGCAAAATGTCGTCTGAGCGCCTTAGGGTGTATCTTATGAAGGCAGGAAGGGACGAAGATGATGTTATGTCATGGGATCGAAATCAATTAATGGAAGAATGGGCCATGGAGATTGGAAAAGAGGAAGAGGAATTTAAGGGTAGTCCAATATCTCCAACAGGAGTGGATTACGAGCTGCAGAAGCGCCGTCTGGAGTTCGAAATCCGTAAATATGAAGAACAAAGGGAGGAACGGAAGGAGAAGGAAGAAAGGGAGGAAAAGAGGAGAGAGGAAGAAAAGAAAGAACAAAGGGAGAAGGAAGAAAGGGAGGAAAAGAGGAGAGAGGAAGAAAAGAAAGAACAAAGGGAGAAGGAAGAAAGAGAAAGGGAGGAACGAGAGGAGAAGGAAGAAAGAGAAAGGGAGGAACGGAAGGAGAAGGAAGAAAGAGAGAGGGAGGAACGGAAGGAGAAGGAAGAAAGGGAGGAAAAGAGGAGAGAGGAAGAAAAAAAGGAACGGAAAGAGAAAGAAGAAAGAGAAAAGAAGGAACGGAAAGAGAAAGAAGAAAGGGAGAGGAAGGAAAAGCAGGAAGAACGAAATGTTAGAGATTCTTTAGCAAGTCGTACTAAGCGTTATAGTGATGCCCTTAAGAATATTCTTTGGAAATTTCCTTCCGACCCTATAGAAATTCCAGGTTTCTTTGATCACTTGGATGGTTTGTTTAATGTGTATGAGGTGGATGAAGATGTTAGAGCAAAATTATTGCTAGCCATTTTAAGTGAAAGAGCTAAGGCATTAACCATGCGCCTTACTGAGGCACAGCTCCATGACTACAAATTCCTGAAGGAGTTTTTGCTAAGGGAGTTTAAGATAAGCCCTTCAAATCTTAGAGCCCGATTTTGGTCGTTGCACAAAGCATCGGACGAATCATTTACGATCTATTCATCCAAATTGCGTGTGGCTCTTATGTATTATTTGAAAAGTAGAAAGATAACTGATGAGTTTGATAAACTTGTAAGTTTATTGGTTGCGGATCGGCTTAAGGAGTCCTTGTCGAAGGCTTGTTTAGATTATATATTGGCCCAAGAAAAAGAGGAGTGGTTGAGCTGTGAAGACATAGCTAATGCGGCTGACATTTATGTAGCGTCGCATGATGGTGGGAATGACTTAGTATGCCGTAGTCATCCGACACCGAAGTATAACAATTGGACGAGAGGTCAACCACATGTTCAAGTCAATAACCAGACAGCTCAACCCAAGTCTCCCAAACCGGAAATAAGGGGTGAAGCCAAGATAGGTGCGAGGGTGTCTCAGGAGGAGGCCAAGGTAAAGGGTCTCTGTTTCCTATGTCATCAGAAGGGTCATATGGCAAGGGAGTGCCAGACCAAACCAAGTTCTAAAAAGGTGAGTACTTGTATATCTGGGAACCCAACTGAAGAAGTGACCGACTTATTTGTTGAGAAGGTCAACGTGTTGCATGAGATACCTGAACAGGTAAAGCAAGGGAATTTATTGGATAATTCTAAACCAATAGGGTTGGAAACTGCTGTAAGGGTATACGAGAATAGTATTGATGGATTACACGAGAGGTCGTATATCAATGTACAGATTGAAGATCTCCCTTCTCAGCCAGCATTATCTGATTCAGGAGCAGAAATTTGTTGTATTGATAAGAAATTAATTGAGTCACTAAACTTACCCGTGATTAAACGGATTAATATAATTGGTTTTCAGGGAGATGGATGTAAGGCAGATGTAGTATACCTACAAATGAAATTAGCTAATTCAATGGAAGGAACGACGAACATTGCGCCATCTTTGTGCGTCATGTTCGCTGCAGTCCCTGAACTAAATGAACGGGTTATTTTGACACCCCATGTTGTGGACCTATTAAGGGATAGTTCGCAATATGTAGTGATGGTAGCTGGCGTAGATCGATGTGTACAAATAAATAAAGGGGCAGAAGAAGATAACTTAGAAGTTAACAGCAACGAATCCTTGCCGTCAGAAGTGAATGAATATTCTCAGGAGCAACTAGTTGATGATTCAGATAATTTTCTTGATGTTGAGTCAACAGAGTTCAAGTCTGATGAGGGAGTAGCGAATAATGATACTTTATTGCGTGAGCAACAGAATTGTCACAGTCTTATACCTTGCTGGCAACAAGCGAGACAGAATAAAAATAATTTCTTTATAGATAATAACCTCCTGTACCACAAAGGGGAAATTATGGGACATAAGGTTAATCAATTATGTTTACCGGAAGATAGAATCGAGGTTGTCTTGCGAGTAGCACACGATGCCCCATGTGCTGGGCACATGGCTTTTAAGGCAACGAGAGCCAGGATCAAATTAAACTTTTGGTTTCCAAGAATGGATGAGAGGATTCGCGAATATTGTGCGTCTTGTCAAATTTGTCAACTAAGAACTCCAGTTAAAGTGGCAGATCGAGTCCCGATCACTCCTATTCCGAGGGCGGATGAACTCTGTTTTAACCATCTAAATATGGATTGTATTGGCCCTATGGTAGTGACTGGAGAATCCAACAAATCGAAACCCCAGTACAATTATGCTCTGGTTCTGGTGGACAAATTTTCTCGTTGGCCGATGGCGTATCCTCTTAGATCGCTGAATGCAAAGGGAGTTTGTGAAGCTCTGTTGCAAGTTTTTACAACTTTTTCTATTCCAAGGATCATCAGTTCTGATTGTGGTACCAACTTTACCAGTCGTTTGACGAAACAATTCTTGCGGCGAATGGGTTGTAGTCCCAGATTTAATACCCCTGGTCATCCTGAGGCAGCTGGATTGGTTGAAAGATGCAACCAAAGCTTGAAAACCATGATCTTTAAGCTTGCTCAATCTGATCCTCGTGGATGGCACCAATTGTTACCGTTTGTTCTGTGGAGCCTTAGAGAAAAACCTTCAGGCACGACTCATATTTCGCCATTCACTATGGTTTATGGAACTCTTCCTCGGGGTCCACTTAGTGTGTTGAAGGAATCGTGGGCTGGCGAACGAAAAGTACCTCTTAACTTAGGTAAATCACCCGAAGAGTATCTCCAATCACTGAAGGAAAACCTCGAATTCGCGAAAGTTTATGCAGATTACTATAGTGATATAGAAACAAAGCGGTATGCAGATTATTATAACTTGCGTAGTACTGACAGAAAATACGAAGTTGGAGATAAAGTAGCAGTATTAGCACCAGATTTTGGTAGTTCTAAATTTTATAGTCGATGGCAAGGACCTGCTACCGTAGTCAAGGTTAAATCCCCATATTCTTATATAGTAGAAATAGAGGGAAAACAAAGACATTTACACGCAAATAAGATCAAGCGATACCATGAACGACTCGAACAAGCGATGATCAATAGCTGTTCAGTAATTGTTGATCAAGATGAAGAGTTTGGTATAGTAGAGGTTGTAGATCAGGAAGAACGTGAACAAATAAGCCCGAGTAAGCGAATTGATCCTCTGATTATAGCGCATCTTTCGCAAGAGGAACAGAAGCAACTTTTTGAAGTTTTGGATCGGCACACGGCAGTATTTGTGGATAAACCTGGGTATTGTCCAGTATTAGAACATGAAATTAAGATAACTCATGATTTCACTCCTAAGCGTTTAAGGGCATATAAAGTACCTGAGCTACTTAAACCTGAAGTACAACGCCAGATAGAAGAAATGTTGGCATTAGACATCATTCGACCATCGAAAAGTGAAATGGCCAGTCCGGTAGTTTGCGTTTTAAAGGGACCCAAAGGTCAAAATGGCGTTCGATTGGCAATTGATTATCGCCATGTTAACAAATATTCTCTAGGTGATTGTTACCCGACCCCAGACATTGCTGACGTCTTACAAAAGGTGGGACGGGCAAAGTTTATTAGTGTTTTCGACGCGAAATCGGGGTATTGGCAAATTCCAGTTCGGAAAGAACATCGATGGCTTACGGCATTCGTATGTGATGCAGGACTTTTTGAGTTCACAAGAATGCCGTTTGGACTCAAGTCCGCTAGCAATACCTTTATTCGTGCTATGACCCAAGTTTTACATCCAGTGCGAAGTTTTACCGAACCATTCGTCGATGATATGGCAGTGGTTTCAATGAATTGGAATGACCATTTAGAACATCTAGAGAAATTCTTGCAAACTATTGAGGAAGCAGGACTCACTTTGAATTTAAGAAAATGTAATTTTGCACAAAACAAAATAAAGTTTGTTGGCCATATAGTAGGGTCAGGTTGTATTGAACCTGATCCAGGTAAGATCGCTACGATCAATGATATCCATCCTCCAACAACAAAGAAAGAAGTTAGAAAGGTTATGGGTTTTTTCAGTTACTTTCGAAATTTTATACCTGCTTTAGCTGAAAAAGCACGGGTAATAACTGATTTGACACGAGATAACATACCTACGAAGGTGCCTTGGGAGCAAAAGCATCAAGAAGCACTAGATAAGTTAAAGGATGATCTCAGTAAAGCTACACAGTTGCATACCATTGATTTCACTAAGGAATTTGGTTTAAGTGTTGACGCAAGTGCCACCGCGGTCGGGTGTTGCTTGTTTCAGTGGACCGAAGAAGGTCAAGAAAAACCAATTGCTTTTGCTAGCCTTAAACTTACAGATACACAGATGCATTGGTCTACAATTGAGAGAGAGGCTTTCGCAGTAATTTGGGCACTTAAACGATTCAAGTCATGGATATTCTTATCAAAGATAATCATTTATTCAGATCATAATCCTCTGTCTTATCTCACAGATGCAAGTCCTAAGAGTGCGAAACTGACTCGTTGGGCGTTAGCATTGCAAGAGTTTAACGTGGACTTTCGATATCGTCCTGGACGTCAGAACACGGTGGCTGATTTCCTCTCTCGGTTGTGACTCGGATGGTGAAGGGGGGAAATGGCCCGACACACAAGGATCGAGCCCGCAAATTGTATAGATAAATTGGCTAACTGATGTGTTTTGTTTTGTTTGTATATGCTGTGTCGAGATGGAGTCTGGAGGCCCGGCTTGATCGTGATGACCCGTTCGAGATGGTGCTGAAGACGTGTCATCATCTGAGGGCGGAGGGAATGTCGCGGTCTACGCGGGTGCATGCATCAAGGGAAGAAAACCGACGCGTCAACAAGCTTGTTTACATCGCACGGAAAATTCTGCAGCAAGCTGTCAACATTAATTCGGTGCATGCAACAAGGATATACGTGTTCAGTAGGACTTTCCAGGGAAAAGTACAGTGACGTCACAGAACGTTCTGGAATCCGGGAGAACTCTATATAAGATAGACCTGATGTACATTAAGGGCCTTTTGACGAAGATTTGTAAACGTTGAAACATTGATCGTATAACGTTCAATCGAGACCAGCCAACCTGTGTGCTGTCTACGATTGTGATATTTGATAGACGAGTTGACTTACTCTACACTTAATCGACTTTATTTTTAAATAAAGATCTTTTAATAGTTCCTTCGTTGGTTCGTCGTTGCGATCGAAGGAGTCGACCGCGACACCTAGTTTTACGAGTATTTCAAACAGAATAACTTAGCAGAACGCTCTGTAAGCTGAGAGAGTAGAATACGACATAGGCAAGGCAAACGTTTCACAGAGTGCATGCAAATATGAAAGCGAAAGATTGCTACAGATTTAACCAAAATTCGACATGAACGTTTGGAATAAACATAGGCGTGCTGAAGACGACCTATTAAGGTCCAACGAATGTTGAAGGTTGGTATAGGAAATCACAGCTGCGGATAATGCCGTATTCCTTTTGGTCTGATTGAGCCCTCGTTTATATGTTCTTCAATTACTACTCTTGAAAGGCGTCGGTAAATTCGACAAGCAGAGCTTGCATTTTGCTAAGAGAATTTAAATTTTGGTCAATTTAGAACGGTCTTAGTAAGAAAAAGAACATAATATTGTTCTACGGACTGCTGTAAAAAAATCGATCGCAGCTTCTTGAAAAACTGAAATGGAAAAACTAGCACATATATTAAGGCTGTCTCGAAGGACTGGTCTTCTAGATGGTGACCTGATTGTGGCTAGTACATTAGACACAGGTGCTATAGAAGTTAATTAATCAATTAATAAATAATAATAAGTATAACTTAAAGGTGGCATTAGCCAATGCTGGTAGTACTTACACAAATCCGGCTTGCAGCCTATTAGTTCTGCGAGTTCGTCCATGAACGGCTGGTAGTCGACCTGAATCGTGTGTCGAGTCGACTTCACGTAACGCTGAATGCACCCATCATTTCTCTGCCGTATATCCGCCCACATGACTTCAGACGATGGTAAACGGACATCTCCCTGGATTTCGAAGAAATAATAACGCAATGCTTGCAGTATAGTAGGCTATGTACCTACTAAGATCAAGCTGCATTCACTCTTAATTTACTACAAATGCCATTTAGCCTATTTGTTAACACCAGTCTCGTGATTATAGCAGAATCAAAACGACTTACTAGTAAGCTATGACATAACATAACCTAACGTAACATAACAAGGGTTCTAAGCAGTGGCGTGCAGAGGGGGGTGCCGAGGGTGCGACGGCCCCGGGCATCCAGCCGGGGGGATCCAACGGTTGGCGTTGGCCCAGTCACATTTCTTGCGCTTGTATTGACGGACTAATTTCGTATCATACGAATCGTATGCCGTAGTTTAAGTACTGGTAATAGTATCTAATGCATTGCGAACCCTTTTAGCGTGTTATGAAATCAGCGGTTGACAACGGCAGTGTTATGATTGTATTATCGTTCATAGGTTTTAGGTTTAATTAGGTTAGCGTCGTCTGTTAGAATTTTTCGGCAAGACGCAACACTCGCGGCAACAGTAAGTAATTTTATTGTCTATTTTGTAAGGATTTAATCAAACATTTGCAGACATCCATTAATATCAGCCGACGTTGGCTTGGCGGGCATACGTGTACCATTCGTCTTTACTTTAGATAAATCTTGTGTTCATGCAACTATTTCGTTGCAAGTTACTAATAACCGGCCGCCAATAAATCGCCATTCAAATATTTATGTTTACAATACATCGCGAAGTAAGACATGAGTGCGCAAGTTTTTCTGTCATGTTTTCCATACAGGCTATACTATGATTAGTAATAGTAGCCTAACTTCCTAAGCATAAAATACAAAAGTCTACAATTCGGTTTCCGATCGTCAAAATAGGCTAAAAGGTACCATACGGCAATGTGCAATTCTCAAAAATTTCCTGGGGGAAAGGGAGAGGGGGCAGCCCAGTGCAGTGGGAGGGGAGGGGGAATGAATTAGGAAAGAACAATTTAGGGGCATCCAATGAAGGGTTGGCCCCGGGCATCAAAGACCCTCTACACGCCACTGGTTCTAAGTGGTGTAGTCTGTGTGAGAACCACTGCAAATTAACCTGGAACGATTAATAGCCCAATTTTCCTAGCTTCTTCTTAAAAGCTGTGACAGTCTCTACTGAGAAGTACTATCATCCAATCCATTCCACAAGTCTACAACTCTTGCACTGTAGAATTTCTGCCCTAATGTTCCTTTTGGCCTCTGAAATAATTTATTTGTGTGTCCCCGAGTTGCCTTGTTTGGTGCTAATTCAAAGAACCTCTCTCACTGCAGTGCTTCCTTTCTAGTAATAATCTTAGAAGCTTCAATTAGATCTCCTCTGCTCCTCCTTCTCTCCAAAGTTGTTAGTCCACACCTTTTCAACCTTGCTTCATAACTCAGATCCTGGTAGCCCCAAATTATTTTTGTAGCTCCTCTTTACACTTTTTCCACTATAAAGTATAATCTCTAGCATCAGCGTACAACCCATTCATTCAGATGTCAACTACTGTACAACATCCGTAAATTTAGAAAGACAAGTCAGTTCATAGGCAAATTTTTACAACAAATAAAGGTTTCATTTCGTGGTAAGTCATAGTCACTTAAACAGCTTTAAAGATAAATTTAAGACTTTAAACTAAACAAGGATTGTTAACGGCAATCAAATACGAGTGACATATGAGCAACAGCAAATACTATCACTACTTGTTTTCTGCACCAGCAGGAGGGTTGTTAGAACATTTTAGCTCAAAATCAATATTTGCATAACATTGTCCCGTTTATAGTTAATTATTTACACAGTTTATATGGGCGTGGGTGCTTTATCTCTTGCCAGTGTGTCCTAATATTCATATCTAGAACTTAACACACGCTTACCTTGAACACGCGAGTGGCCAAACGACTCTGCATCTCAGACAATGGCAAGACGCCTCCTAGGGGCTGTAAGCAGCCAATGACCGCGATTGTAGGAGGTGAGATGTCTGGTGGGAATGCTAACTTGTACAGGTTGACGATGTTGTCCTGGACCTCGAACGCCTTGTGATCGATGAAGGGAAAGCCAAACAGATACCCGGTGGCGCTGATGATTACATCGACGTCATCGACAACTGAACCATCTACGAACTCCACCGAGTGGCGATGCAGTCGACGAATATCTGGCTTCAGCTTAACAGTTCCGGCGATGAGTCGGTTAGGCAGATCGTCACTGATGGTAGGATGTTGCGTCCAGATGCGGTGCTCAGGTTTGAGTCCGTAGAGTTCGTGGTCGAACTGTTTGTTCAGCCATCTCTCACAGTAGCTGTTCATGACATCGAAAGAAAGGAAACTCATCATATAGTTCTCGAAACGTGTGAAGTGGGCGCAGTCTAGAGGAAGTCCGTTGTCCGAGATTCTGTGTATGATCCAAGCTCCACGTCTGGTGCTTTGATAAACCTAAATCAGCGTTAAATGGACTCAACAACTGAGAACAGCTAACAGTTCATTCCTCTTCAAATCATCTAAACTTCCATTTTCAGCTCATAGGTCTACTGTTTCATTGCTACATTGCTAGTTTCTCACTGTATATTCCCCTACTCTATATATCTATATGCGATATATATATATATATATATCACTGTATATTCCCCTACTGTATATATCTATTTACCCTATATACAGTGCTTTTTTCAGCCGGAACGCGCCGGAACGGCGTTCCGGCACCTTTTTCAGGTACTAAAAAATTATTTATTTATTTTAATAATAAAAACAATATTTTTTTATTTTAATTTAATTTCAGTGTTTTGAACTGTTTTCAGTGTTTATTGCGACCCTCCCAACCCCCAATCCAGTTTTTCTCGGGATTTTAGCCTGCCCAAAATTATTCCGTTCAGGAACCTTTTTTCCAGAAAAAAGCACTGCCTAGATAGATATATAAATATATATATATATATATATTTATATATATGGGGTAGGGGAATACACAGTGAGAAAATTGTAATATATATATATACATATATATATATATATATATATATTAGGTTTCACTGCAAACTTAAATTTGCAACTAGTCATAAAGTGATTCATATACTACTATCCATCAAAAACACGTACGTGTTATAACCACTGCCAGCATTACCATGGGATGCGATGGGATGGGACCCATATGGGCTCTGTATGAGTCCCATATAAAACATGGTCATGAATGGGCTCCATGTCGGTATACGCTGGCCGTTGTGCCATGGAATAACTCTGGATCTGCTTGGACACTGACATGCCACTTCAATTTGCCGAAAAATCTAGCGACTGCTTTGAATCGTAAATCAGCCATCGACGAACAATTCAGTATACAAAGCTACCTTGGATAAACTGGTCTTCTTGATGCAGCTTTTCTGTGTTGCCTGCAAACATCTGTGATTTGCATTACATAACTCTGTTGACTGAACAAGCCCACCAGAGTTATTATTACCAGAAGCTGTCATTGATTATGCAGCATATCTTTGTTTTTCTGATTCTTATTGATTATTCTTCGACGCTACAACTAATTTTCAAGAGACGACAGCTCATCCTAGTTGACGGTCGTGTACGGTTTTCAAACCGGCTTTCTTGAAACCCGTCAAAGACCCAACTGATTTGGTTTGGCACGCGTCAAAAACTGGCCAAGGTTGACTATCCTCTCTTATCTCAAAGCTTTCCTTCTTATACCTTCTCTACATCTGTCCGTAACTTTGGTGTCATTCTTGATAGTTCCCTTTCCTTTTCTGACCATATCTCTAATCTCACCCGCTCGTGCTACTACCATCTCCGACGTCTGAAAGCTATCCAAAGATCTGTCTCCTCTCCAGTCTTTACCTCCACTGTCCAATTTTTCCATGCCTTCATCTGCCCTCGCATTGATTACTGTAACCCCTTCTTTGTTGAAGTCCGTCCCTCCCCTCTACAATCTGTTCTTAAAGCAGCTGTCAGACTAATTGCCCGTCTTCCACGCTTCTCCCACATTTCCACATTCATGTTTAAACATCTTCACTGGCTTCTTCTTATTGCTTCCAACTAAAGGCACTTATCCTTATTTGCCGATCTTATCTGGGACTTGCTCCTAAATACCGCTGTGATTCATTCCGTCTTCCTGCTTCAGCTGGTTCCCTTCACCCTCTTCGTTCCTCTGATCGACTTGGCTTATATGTTCCCCGAGTGAGAACGGTCATGACCCAGTCTCGTTCCTTTGTTAGTATTGGCCCTTCATTGTGCAATCATCTTCCTCCTTCGGTCGGGGCTGCACTAGTATCTGGTGGTCCTGCCACAGCGTTTCGTTGTCTTAAAACTTGCCTTTATTGCCGAGGACTTTCTCAGTGCGAGCGCCTCTGATTGGTGGACACTGGGTAGAGGCGATTAATAAGTCTTTAAATTCAGTACAACGTTGTGTTCAGCATCCCGTGGAAATCTGTCTGTCCCACACTTTCGCGCGACGACATTGAGACATCGTCTTTTCTCGTGAATTGGGCCATCTTATATTTGCACAGTCTTCCATAAATACAGCTCAAGAAAACTGCTTAAATCAGCTGTTAACTTGCCATGAGTAGCTTCCTTTGTAAAGTTCTTAATAGGCGCCTACAAGTAGCTAGACACATGCATATATGAAGGAATACAAGTATTGCTATACAGCTATATATAAGCTTACCTGGTCGCAAATTTTGCTCAGTTCCACAGTTACGTCTGTACCGGAATTCCCGATGCCAACAACAACAACTCGTTTCCCTTCGTAGCCTCGATGGTCGGTGTAATCGTGGGTGTGGACGACCTTTCCTTCGAATTCGTCTTGTCCATCGAAACGTACCACCTTCTTCTCGGCGTGGTGACCTGAACATACCATCACCCCGTCAAATTCCTCTGTTCTGATCGAACCCGATTCCAAGTTCTTTATTTCCAACTTCCATCGACCGGTTTCTTGGAAATTCTCCACTTGGCTCACTCTCATGACCTCGGTATGGAACTGAATGTGTTTGATCAAGTCGAAGTTTTCTGCATAGAGACGGAGATAGCTGAGCACCTTCTTATTGTGCATGTAGTTTGGATAATCTTTTGGAACCAAGAAGTCGCTGTAGAAACTGGTTTCCTTGCTAGAATTGATGATGGTGGACTTCATGACGGTTGATCGACCATCTGTGGGAGTTTCCTTCCAGTTCCATAGTCCACCAATGTCTTCGGTTCTCTCGAAGCAAACGGGTGTCAGTCCCTCATCCAGGCAGCACTTGATGGCCGGGAGCCCACTGGCGCCTGCTCCTATTACCGCTATCTTTTTCATAGTTTGTTCCTGTTGTTGTACAGAGTTGATCTGAAGAATTAGATTTAAATGTTACCAGCACATAAAATGATGTAATGTAATAATAAACAATAAAGTAGACGTAGGCCTACTATCATAGCACTTGCAGTTCATAAGCAATACAGATGAATAGTTTATGCGACCGGTAGGCTACACCATAGTTCGAGAATTCGCATTTTACGAATTTTAAGAATTTTTAAAATTCACGAATTTTAACGAATTTTAAAACTGCAGTTTTAAAATTCGTTAAAATTCGTAAAATAATAAAATAATAGAATTCTTTGCCATGGCAAAAAATTTTATTATTTATTTACTTTTAAACTTTTTAAGCAAGTAAATGTCAATGTCATAGGGCCATAGGCAATCAGTCAGCCGTAAAAGATAGCTGACTAGCAACACAATAGTACTGATATTCAGTTACTGTTCTACTTGGATGGAGTCTTGAACTTTGATTTCTATCATAGTTGAGGTGTGTGACTGTGAGTGTCAGTCAGCAAAACGAAAAACCAGCAGTGCCCGATGCAGCTCCAGTGTGACCAGTCGGTCACTGACACAGCTTGCAACCGAACATGGTTCAAAAGCATTGCCAACGTTCACCGAGTTGTGTCTTCTACGTCATCGTCTTCTGATTCTGAGTCAGGAACAGCCCAGTGCTCCCACTCGACTGAGGTTTCTGTAATGTCGCCATGCTAATGCTCCAAAATTTGGGCAGAACAACCAACAAATTCCATGTCCCAAAAACAACACTAATTTTGGATTACCATTTCCTTTTCCTCCAAAATTACTACATACTTCCACTCCGGTCCATGTTCTTTCATCTTTAAGAAATTAGATTTTAACTAAATTAACTCGTTACATAATAAACTTTTATATTAAACTTTTATATTGAATTTTACATTAAATTCTAAGCAGAAGCTTAAAACAACAAATCATGACGTCGTCACATTTGTTGTTGTTGCTTACGCTGTTTTTGCAAAACGCCACTGTCAATGTAAAAAAAGGCCCAACAATGGCACAACGAATTTTTACGAATTTTTACGAATTTTAAAATAGACCAAAAATTCGCGAATTTTTACGAATTTTAAAACTGAAAGTCACGAATTCTCGAACTATGTCGATGAGTGTTCGAGTTGTTGACTTGTTTATGCGTGCTTAAGGTTTTGGATGCGTCTATCCGCCATTCAATCAAGGTCGTGCTGGGGAATTTGTGTGACGACAGCTTGTGTGTTTTTTATTACATAAATTATTAATTTCGCCACTTGACTCCATTCTGACGTATTTGATTAAGCAGGACCTGCAGATGGAGTTGACATGGGCCTAATCCTCCACAACGAACCGTTTCAAGCGAATGGCCTTTTCTCACGCCGGATTTTAGCTTTGGTATTATAACGCAGCAGTCCAAACAATGCAACAGTTGCTTTGCAGCCGTGCCTCTACTTTCTCGATTACTTTGGATATAAACCTAAGTGTTGACACTGGCCGATGGTTGATGCAATAAATTTGTATAGCGCCATTCTAAGAGAAACTCCTCAGAGGCGCTCTGGACCTGACAACACCAAATGATGGACCGACCACATAGCGAAGCTTTTATGGAGCACTGTGGATTGTGGAAGTTCGAGCCAGAGGGACAACTAGGTCGCCTTGCGAGGCAGGACGAAGGAATCTACGGTTTGATATGGATAACACCGACACATAAAGCTTCCTAAGATAGACTGGGTCACGGCCTGCAAGACAAAAAGCATTAGAATCTTAAACTGAATGCGTTTTTGCATAGGCAATCAGTGCAGCTCTCCCCTATAAAGCCAGAGATTTGCTCAAACTTAGGTATGCCGCCGATCAGGCGAGCCGCTGCATTTAGAACAGATTGCAACAGAGTAAAGCCCGCATAGATAGCATTGCCATAGTCAACTCTGGTGCATATGAATGCATGCATCAGGGTCGTGGCGGCTTTAAATGTCAGCGAGCGGCGTATGGAGCAAATCTTGAATGCCTGCCGTATAAATACACTACTCTGACTCTCCAGTAGACGCCCCAGGGGCCGGGGTCAAAGAGGCGTTGCCACGCTGTGCCAGAATAATGAGAATATAGCAGCGCCTCATAAATTAATTCTACCAATAAGGATTAAAGTCGGGAAGGGGTCGACTGTGTATTTTTTACTGATAAGGATAGAAAAAACGATCTCAAGGTCTGTCACTTTTCAAATCGATCAACGGCTTTGACTTGTGGAGTAGGCTACTCTAAGACTTATTATTATCATTATTATTATTATTATTATTATTATTATTATTATTATTATTATTATTATTATCATTATCATTATTATTATTATTATTATTATTATTATTATTATTATTATTATTATTATTATTTATTTATTTATTTATTTATTTATTTATTATTGTTGTTGTTGTTATTATTATTATTATTATTATTATTATTATTATTATTATTATTATTACTACTACTACTACTACTACTACTACTACTACTACTACTACTACTACTACTACTACTACTACCACTACCACTACTACTACTACTACTACTACTACTACTACTACTACTACTACTACTACTACTATCATTATTATTATTATTATTATTATTTATTTTTATTTTTTTATTTTTTATTTATTTTTTTTTATGCCCCGAGGTATACAGGATCCCTCAGGGACTTGAATATTAACTAAAATGGAAAATAAAGTGTCCGGAATGGCCCTATTATTATTATTATTATTATTATTATTATTATTATTATTATTATTATTATTATTATTATTATTATTATTATTATTATTATTATTATTACTATTACTCAGAGCAAGCGGGCACAACACATACGGTTCAATATGAACGCAACATAATATTTTTTTATTTTTAAGCTTCTTATAACAGATGTTTTATTAAGTTTCTAATCAAGCGGATACCTGCAATGGGGCTGGGATTGGGTCAATTGCAGCAGTTACGATCAAATAATGAGGGCCAGTCACAAAGTGTTAATTTTTAATATAGGAATAGTCTCTACAAAGTCTACATCATATAGACTCTGTGCGTTTACTTATACCTTTGAAGTATTGCTTTACGAATACAGTAATATTGGTTACTTAGCAAGAACTTATGCAGTAATTCTCGACACTGAGGGGCTTAAGTGCTACATGTATAACCGTTGGCAGCAACTCACAGCACCTGGACATGAGCTTAGTGCTGTTTGGCTATGAGGTACTATATTTCGGCAGGTGCTACTGGAAACAGAAAATTTCTTTATGTTGAGTTATGGTAATCTTGAATAGCCTAATACACTTTCCACCACTTGAAACTGCCGAATAAATTTGGCAAGTAGGCCACAGATAAGAATAAAAGAATAAAAATGTCGTTCTCAACATAAGAATTACTTGTTCACATTGCCTATCCACCCTTATCACCATAGACTGCAATAGTCTTATTGTACTGATTTTCTGGACACGTATACTCGAAGGGGGCCTTCCCAGTTTTGACATTCACAGGGATCCGTTTTTAAATTAGATTTTTAATTGGACAATTACTGCCACAGGCTGCCTCTCTGTATCAATGGACTTACTTTCTAGAATTGACATGACCACCTGTTGGCTTTGGTGCGCCATCGATTGATGCCTTGTGTTATACATATGGCCAGTGCTTTTTTCAGCTACTAAAAAACAATTTACTTATTTTAATAATAAAAACAATAATTTAGTTGTTTTAATTTAATTTCAGAGTTTTGAACTGTTTTCAGTGTTAATTGAGAGCCCTCGCAACCCTCAATCCCGTTTTTCTAGGAATTTTAGCCCGCCCATAATTGTTCCGTTCCGGAACCTATTGTTCCGATCCGGAACCTTTTTTTCTAGAAAAAAGCACTGCATATGGCGATATAGGAGTTTCTTATTTTTATGTTGTTACTGCGTTTACTATTGTCTTTAAGTCCATACCTTCGTGTCCCTTAAAGAAAATGCCCATGCCATGTAGGCCTAATGATGCGCATTCTTTCTGTGCAGCATGGTCTGCCCCTTGGAAACTTTCTGCAGTCGCCCATGCTGTGTAGTCATAGACAACTAATATAGTATTTTGTCGTCTTTTCCATAGTTTTCACAACAATGTCCGTGTTTCATGTGCATTGGATCGTTGTGCTGAATGTCGACCTCTCTCTGTTGCTAAACTTGCTTAACGATTTCACGTATCATGGATTAGTGAATTGATAAAGTAGCGCAATAGAAGTTCTTAGATTGGACGAAGTCTCCTACCGTAGCAATTTCGCTGGTTTCTCTTCTACGACCTACGAGTTAAAGTAATTTCGACAATCAGACTGACATCAGTAAAATAAGAACAGTCTGTAAACTTGTCCTCTGTTATACGTCTTATGAAATGCACGTGTTTATCAGCCTCTGTCGCACTTTAGTTTAATCAGCTCCAGTGTGGTTGAAAGCGATAATTCACCAGATTCGAGGCCATGCTCAACGAGGTCGAAATGCTTAGTCTATAGTCCGTTGTCCAACGCTCAAGGCAACAACTGATATCAAACCAACACCAAGCCGTCACTTTGTTGTCAGTTAACCTCCAGGAGATCAATATTAACTAAGACTAAACGACTGAGCAGCGTGAAAAGATCCAGGAGAGTTCCAAAGTCCAGCAAACCTAAAAATCTTGTTCACTAAGTTCAAGTCTTATGTAGGCCTATAACGAGAGAAATGTAATGAAATTAGCTGGTTGGGAGAATACGAACTGGTTTTAATACCGTTGTTGGCCAGAATCCGATGCTAATAAACTAAGAGTTCCTATTTGAAACAAATCCTTTGCCCCACAGGACGCCAATGCAAAGATTTAAGCACAGGTGTAATACAATTTGATACGACAGTTGTGGCTCTAACCAAGGAGTTCTTAACTCTTTTGAGTTTCATCATGTGTGACTTTGTGATTCCAACTTTAAGGGACTTAAAACAATCAAGAAGAATTGAGACCAATCTGTTTGCCAGAGATATATATCCTTGAAGTAGTTGTAAAATAAAAACGTCTAATTCTACTCATGTCACCAATGTACCTATATGACGACTTACAAATAACATTCACACAGATGATGTGAAACAAAGTAAATGTATCTGTAATTTCAAACTCATACTGAGACACTTCAAAAGGGACTCATCAAAGCGCTTCCATCGACCTAACGCAACGAAACCACGATTGAACAGAATGGTCTTCCAGCGCTTGCGGAAAAGAGGCAAAGAGAGGCCGAAGAGTAAGATAATGATGGTGGCGACCTCGGCTGTGGCGGTGACGGTAGTTGTGATGATGATCCTGGCAGTGGTAAGGCGGAGGTGGCGACAAGGAGAACGAGTAGAACGAGGAACCGAAGGAAGAGGAGGAGGACGAGGACGAGGAGGAGGACGAGGACGAGGAGGAAGAGGAGGAGGAGGAGGAGGAGGAGGAGTGTCATGATGTGTACTTAAGCTTTTTTAGTACCAAAGACATACTCCTAACTTCCTAAGCTACCAAAGCCTCATCCTCCTTGATGCAGACTTTGAGCTTACAATCGCAGAAGCCTGCACACGAAGGCTGATTTAGGTCATAGGCAGAGTGCAAGTTATATGTCCAAATTTTTTCAATCACAGGGTTCAAATTCCTTTACAGCCAGAAAACTTATATTTTATGCGATAAACGTGGACTTACGGCACTGCCTGTGGTCTCTTTATGCGTCGTATATCAGGCAAACTAATTAGCTACCATGGAGAGGAAAACTATGATTATGTAGAACAGTACTTCAGACACAAGACGAAAACAATGTCAAGAGCACATATATCGCGAACATGTCCGTAATTATTACCAATGAAGTCAGATTTTAATCTCAGGAGAACGCCAAGTTTAGAAATCACAAGCAGAATATAATGCTCAACAAACATAACACCATAAAATATCCAGAGAAATTTACACTGGATGAGCCACGTGCCCTAATAACCTGCTTCGCCGTTTCTTACTTATTCAAGTCAAATGTATCAAGGCCACAGGCAAGCTTTAGCCTATACAGAGTCCATCTGCTGAACAGGGCTTATTCTAACGTGAAGCTGGACACAAAATGTGTAGTTGGGAAAGAAATTTGTGCAGTTAAAATTAAGATGTTGTGCAGTCACATTCTGTAGACCTAACTGTATTTATGAACTAACGAAAGTAGCTAATAATGGAATATTTAAACCAAGCTGCTGGTTCGCCGAATCCGATATAAGCCAAATAACGATTAGTCAAACGAGATTAAATGCAAGCAGTAAATTGCAGTTGGCCGCTTGTAACATGAAAAAGTTAAAAACGAAACAGTTATGAATAAGTCATAGGGCTTCCTTGCTTTTGTGGCTGCAAATTAGCAAGGCATATACAAGAAAGATCGCAAATGCGTAGAGCATCTCCCAACTTCCCTAGCTATTCCACACCGAGGCGGACACGAATTAACTCCAGAGATCAAAATGCTTTGGTTCTGCAACAGTGGCGGCGTTATCTTGAGTAAAAGATTCGTCGCATTCTGCCTATGCGCTTCAAGAAACTGTAAATATCCCCATAAAGCAAGCTTTGGTGTGTCTTTCGTTCTGTGCGTTCGTTTTTGCAGCCACACAAGCACGGGAGTAGAAGCAGAAGGAGCAGGAGAACGAGGAGGAGGAGAAAACTGAGAAAGAGAAGTAGAACATGAAGAAGCAGAATAAGGAAGAGAAGAAGGAGTGGCAGAAAAAGAAGATGTAGAAGGAGAAGTAGCAAACCAAATAGCAGAAGGTGGAGGAACAGGAGGAGAAGGAGGAGGAGACGAAAGAGAAGGAGAATTAAAAAGAGAAAAAAATTGCTGAAGTAGGAAGATCAGTTTAATGAATAGAAGGAGGAGAATAAGAAATGAAAAAGGCTGAAGTAGGTAGGAAGATCAGATTAATGAAAAGAAGCTGGAGAAACGGTGGACGAGTTGCAGATGCTATCGAGAGTCCGCGTAATGCTGTCAGATGCATGGGTAAGAACAGAGAAGCCGCTGTCTTGGAAGCCCGCCCATCGTAATTATTAACTGACTCAGCTTTTAATTTGCCTCTGATCACCCATTGAGCTTCATCTCAGCGTCCTCTATCGGTGCTGAACCGCCAGTGCAAACCCTGACGTAGCGACAATAATTGAGAACAAATCTGTTGTTCTCTGTTGAGTTTGAACTGTCAGTCGATCAGGCTATGTGCAACATTCATGCATCCTTTAAAAAAATAAATGTACCGACTGTGCACTGGCGGCGATCTTGTTTCCCAGGTGGGGGGGCACACTTTTGAACTGATCTGGTCAAAGAAGAGTTATGAACTGATCTGGTCAACAAATTTTCTTACCTTTTATTGCTGTTTCTTCAAAATGTTGGGAGGCAAATGTATGGTGGGGTCTTGTCCCTCTCAACCTCCCCCAGATCGCCGCCCATGCGACTGTGCGTCAGCTAACTACAACGCAAGCTTTGATATTCACGGGATTGTGTTTCCTCATTGTATATCATCAGAAACAGATGCACACGCACATGACAGTGATGACACACAACTTTAATAATGCAAATATTTTGACATGTATAATACTGTATAGCAAAGCGATTGCCTTATTTTACTAGGGTGCAGATTCGTAATCTGATCATAGCGCTGCAGGGCTGAATTTGTCTCAGAGTCACTATTGTTGTGCGCTGAGGCTCAATCTGTTTTTGATCAGACATAAGAGCATGAGTGCCTTCGTTATGAAACTGCAGCCGAAAGCGTTTTAATGGGAAAGCTTACCCGATTCTTCCCACATTTCCCTTTCTGTGAAATTCTGTCTTTGCAATAACTCTATACTTCGCTTCCGAACACTAGCGATCGTCTAAAGAGGCCATCAGTCTGCCACAGTTACATTCAACTGTCACTCATCCATATCTCTTGCCACTGGAGAACAGATGAACTCTGTTTTACTTATTCCTTATAAGGTTTAGGCCAGGATGCCGTTTTATGAATCGTCTTTGAACAGCCTTAATTAATTATGTCCACCCGGAAGCCATAACATGGAAATAATGATATGCACTAAAAATTGCCAAAAATGAGGCGAATTCACTGTTTGAAATGTCATATCTTATTAGCTTCAGGGAGCAAACCCCTTGACAAAGGGCTTTGCCCCTGGACGCCACTGGGGCACAGCCCTCTGACCCCCTAATTCGCCCCTCATGTGCAGTTGAGAAAATTCCTTAGAATAAGCCCTGCTGTTGAAGCCAAAACCTTTCTGCACTTCTTATTCCAACCTGCAGTCAATTCGTCTTCTGGAATTATCTTACATGTACTTGAAAGCAAGAAAGGCACGAGTCAGTATTGGCAGTCAGTAGGCCTAGCCATCGTGACGAAATAGATGAACCAAATCATTGAGGCTTTTGGTATAAGTAGTATATCTGGTTCGATTTTGGCACATTTTGATTGATTGATTGATTTTGATTGATAAACAGTGCATATGCGCATCACAGGTGCAAATGCCCATCACAGGTGCATCATGAGCTGCACCAGGAGCAGCAGGAGCTGCATGAGCTTCAGCTTCAGCTTCAGCAGCTGCAGGAGCAGCTGGATTAGCAGGAGCAGGTTTTATCGAATACATGTATACATACATGTATACATACATGTATACATACAGACTGTGTACATACATACATACACACACCGTGTGTGTTTGTGTGCAATAGGCCTAAGTAGGCATATCTTTCACGGGCCAAGATCATCCGGTGCGTTTGTAATGAATGAATGAATGAATGAATGAATGAATGAATGAATGAATGAATGGTTGGGATGAACGACTTTATGAGCTTCCTTTAATTAACAATCGTTTCACGCAACATGGAGTACTGCTCTGGTGTCTGTGCCAGAGTCATCCGGTGACGTGTGCTTGTGCTCTGTGTGCGTGTCTGTGTGTTCGAGTTCCACCTTGTTTCTCATTGCTCCTGTGTTCCGCTTCTCTACTGAAGATCCTGCGCGTTCTCCGACCAAAAAATAAAGTAATTAAAAAAATACCGGCGTTAAGAGGGTTTGAACCGGAGACCATTCGGTTCGAAGGCATCCTGCTTCACCGTTTGTCCACCAAGACCATTGTTAGAGTCAGATTATATATCGTTTATCTAGCGTGTCCAAACTGTTCCCAAGGCTTTCGCCAGTGGACGCCACTGTTTCTTTATGCAAACCACGCTAAATGGCAGTCAGTCTGTGTCTGTCTGGATATGTTTGCTTTTGTCCGCAAAATATTTTGTTCACAGGAAGTTAGCGTTCAGAATTTTTAATCTGGGCCGGAACAAAGCCCCGGAGGCATTTTATCTGGAGCGGAAGTTGAGTCCGAGCAAATGTTGCATTATACATAGATTGTTGTGATACATACAGCCGTTGTGAAATAGCCGATGAGCACTTTATTACGCTCGAAGGCAAAAAGAACAAGTCAAATTACACAGTAGTAAAACATACACGCTGCATAAACCGAATTTTAAGAAGCACAAACTATGAAAAATAAACATAACCTCAAAAGCACAAACTACGAAAATTAAACACAATTCCAAACGCACAAACTAAGAAAACTACTGTGGTGTAAATGGCAGTTGTGAGACAATATTTGATATTCGAAATGACAAGGAGTTCGGAATCATGAAGGAAATGCTCTCCAAAGTAACACCATAAAATATTTTGAAGAAGGTTAAATGTTGAACGAACTATTCGCCAATAGAACATCATGCGACGTTTCTTAATAATGTGATGCAAGTCCAATCTGTCAAGCCACAGGTTTAGGTTTAGGTCATTCCGTGTGAAATCAACCAGTTTTTAAAACATTTTCACACCTTCAACTTTAGATATGGCTGAAAAAATTTTCTTCTGTTTGGCCACCATATTGGCACAAATGCCAAATTTTATTCAAATATTCAAATATTCAAATATTTGACCGAGATATATACCATCTAAAAGTGAGGTGGAATAGTCGGAAATTTGGATCCGATTTCGCGAAATGTTCTCTGAAGCCATATTCAACATGAAATAAGTCAAGAAGTAGAGCAGATAGAGGCTTGAGGTTTTCACTGCTGTATTCAGAAAGTTGTTGGCGACCTACTGGACCTGTTATAATGACTGTGTCTTGAGTACAGGCTTTACAATACAGCTGCCAATATGCAGTCTCAGAAATTGCAAACTGTATTTTCTTGAATTTGCCAGACCAATATGAGGAAAAGCAGTAGTAACAACATTTTAATCTCTTCATATTTTGAAATAACAAGTAATGGGTTCCTACCGGATGTACTTTACTGTGGTGTTAATTTGCAAATGAATTCATACTCACATGCTAATCTTGGTCAAACTGATGAATGGGGGTCAACTTCACCAGCTGATATTGGGAAATTGGAGAACTGGAATTTATCTGTGCTTTATATTTCTGAAAAGTGCATGCCATAAGCTGTCTGGATATATAAATTTGGTGTTGGTAATCAGAAGCAATCAGCAGTGATGCTCTGCTGAATATTAGCTATTTTTCGAGGTCTCAGAAGGGCCAATCCATGTGAAATCACAGAGGGGCTGTATGTGACCTATCTCAGATTTGGCTGTAATTTAGCTATTTTGGTAGTTTGATACGTTGGTAGGCCTACATCATATAGAAATTGTCATAAGCCTATCACCATGTATCTGCATTGTATGGCTGAGGGTAATGGAGGGGTGGTTTGAAGCACTCGCGACACATTTTGAACTTGGTGACATATTCAGAGGCCAGTATCTCTGGAACAGATCCACGTAGCCCTGCAAAATGTTGTGATTTTGTACAACGTTCTGTGTACTTTCTGATTCTGCAAATCATTCTGAATTGAAACAAATAGTTTCCCACTAATATTGGTGAAAAGTGACCACATAACGCAGTTGTCAATTTAAATCTGTAATATTCATGGCATGGTAGCATTGAAGACAATAAAAGCAATTGCAAAAATTTTAAATTTCTGTTATCTGCATATAGTTCACTCTGTATGTAACAAATCATATTCCATTATTACTCTATGTCTTCATTGTGATAAGGGTCTTCAAAGTTGGTCTGTCAGGTAAACTGGAGCATATCCTGGGCTGCAAGTAGGCCTATGCGCATGTGGGACAACAGTTAATGCTTTTAACTTAGTGTTGTAGAGCTTGAACAGATGGTGGACAAACAGATGTAAAAATGGTGGACAAACAGATGCAAAAAATTTCAGCCAAATCTAAGGTTGAAGGTTGGAGGGTCTGGTTGATCTCACATGGAATGACCTCTTTAACAGATTCCCATTTATTGAAACCATGTAACTTTCTAGATACAGAGTTCCAATGTCCATTCAATTCATCTTCCTGTTTAATCGTATATCCATCCATCCATCCATCCATCCATCCATCCATCCATCCATCCATCCATCCATCCATCCATCCATCCATCCATCCATCCATCCATCCATCCATCCATCCATCCATCCATCCATCCATCCATCCATCCATCCATCCATCCATCCACACATACTTACATATACATACACAATATACATAAATGCAGTACTGTTCATACTTATTTCATACTTACATATACAATATACATACATACATACATACATACATACATACATACATACATACATACATACATACATACATACATACATACATAGACAATATTCGAGTCAAAGAACAGTAGATTTAGCATAAGTATTTAACATACCAGTGGAACCCATCTTAAAAGCCAATTGAGCTGCTAGATTATATGGCTTGTTCTTAAGAATTGCTTTCCCACAATTTGTAATACAAGTAGTAGCAATAAGAGTATTCTGGATCGGTGTGATAAGTAGTAACACAAGTAGGATTCTAGGCCGGTGTGATAAGTAAGTAATAACATTAGGTTGCAAATGGGGATTTCTCACAGTTTCGAATGGAGATTCTAACGTAGCTTTATCAAACTTTCATCATCAACCCAGCTATTGAAACTTTCGGGATATCCTAACCATTTAACAAAAGATTTTTTTCCGCGTTTTTTTATGATCTTTTCGATCCTAAAGACTTCCTGAGTCGTCTTTTGTAATTCTTGCTCGTTAAATGATCCTTGAATCTGTTCTCCGTTTAAATCTGTTATCTTATAGGTTGGAGGATCGGTGTATTGAATTGTTGTCACAGTAAACACCTCTTCCGTCCATCTAGGTGTAAAACCCGCTTCAAAGAATTTCTTCTTTTTAGAAATTCGAACCTTATCTCCTATTGAAAATTTAGGTTTATCAGGTGGTTCTGCATTCAATCCTCCATATAAATTTTTCCATACAATAGTCTCATTTTTCTTCATACTCGCTTTTATTGGAGTCATTTTTATGGAAGAGTGTCTAGTGTTGTTATAACGATCAACCATATTTTCTAAAACATCGATATATTTTCTAGTCGAATTAGCTGTGAAGTATTTGAACATTTTCTCCTTCATAGTTCTATTCCATCGTTCGATAACGGATGACTTTTCTTCATTTTCAGTGGAGTATAACTGGAATCCAATTGATTTCACGTTTTTATTGTAAAACTCCTTTCCCTTATCGACCCACAGTTTCTCGGGTTTTCGTCCGCTACTGGAAAGTATTTTGGTGAAAGCATTGAACACAGATTTTCCGCTCTTATCTTTAATCGGGACAAGCCACCCGTATTTTGAAAAAATATCGATAACGCTTAATAAATATTTAACGCCATTGTTATATTTCGCGAAAGATTGCATGTCTATGAGGTCTGCAGCCCAAGTGTCGTCAACACCTTTAACGTAAACCTTCCTTTTTGTAAAATGTCGTATTACCGGTTTATGTAATTCTTCAGCCAGTTGATCCGTCCATTTTTGAGACGCATTTACAGCGGACTTTGAATCGGAAGTACCTAAACCTAAACCAAGATTGGCTTTTGTCGCTAAAATAGGTTTAATTATCGCTCTTTCGACGCGCTCACGTAATGTAGGATTAGATATATTATTTAATTCATTTACCATTACTCTGTCGGCTGCATTTCTAGCAGCGGTATCCGAATACTGGTCATAAGCTAAATCATGACGATAAGCTGCTTGATCGATTCTGTCCACAGGCTGACTCCAGTCTTTAGGGGAGGCGTCAGGATTCAATCTTAAATCTAATCTTGTTCCGGGGCCCGTAAACGAATGTCCTGGAAGATGCAATTCTCCAGGGAATTTCGCCCAGGGAAGTTTTAGATTTTTCGTAGCTGAATTTAAAGACCCAACTAGATCGCCTCCTGTTTTGGCAGTGGAAACAAATCGAGTTTTAGTTTTTCCGCAATCGACACAGATACCTTTAAGCATGGGTCTTTTATTTTTACTGATGAAATTTTGAATATCTGTCATTTCGGTTTCTCTCTTGCACTTTACGCAATACATCTGTTCCATATACATTTTAATATAAAACTATTTCTATAATTAAAAAAGAAATGGAAGTTAAAGATTTATCTTGGAACGACGAGACATCAAAAAGATTTAATAACCAATTATTACCTAGAAGTATAAGGGGTCTGATCGTAGGAAAATCTGGATGTGGTAAGACAACGCTATTATTAAATTTACTTTTGAATCCAGGATGGTTAGATTATGACAACTTACAGGTATTTGGAAGATCTCTCTTTCAACCAGAATATAAAATACTGAAAAAAGCATTCGAAGAAAAATTGCCTAAAGAAGCAATTGTCAATTTGTTTGGTTGTCAAGACGAGATTGCAAGGTTAAATGTATCTCCAATATCAGTCGTTGAAGAAATGGCTAAAAGTATAGTTAAAAAATCTGATATGAACTGTCGATTCTTTGAAACTTCGGAAGAAGTCCCCGATCCGAGAGACTTGAGTGCCAAGCAGAATCTCATGATTTTCGACGACTTACAATTAGAAAAACAAAACAAATGCGAATCGTATTATATCAGAGGGAGACATAGCAATGTTGATTGCTTTTACCTAGCCCAAAACTACTTCAAGCTGCCTAGACAGACTATCAGAGAGAATGCAAACTTTATCTGTTTATTTAGTCAAGATCTTAAAAATATTAATAATATATACAACGATCACGTAGGCGTAGATGATATGCCTAAAGACGAATTTGTAAAACTGTGCAAAACTGCGTGGGAGCGTCCGCACGGATTTGTAGTGATAGATTTAACCAGTAAAAAAAACAACGGCAAATATAGAAGTGGGTTAGATACATTTTATATGCCTTCAGCATAAGCCTTCAGCTTCTTCATAAGTTATATATTATATATATTATATATATAAAATGGAAGCGAGGTTAGAAAAGATAGTTCTGAACACAGAAAAGATCGCTCGTAACACGGAGCCTAAAGAATCATTCAGCATTTTGGTGAGCGAAAGGAGCACGCAAATTCGAACAAAATTTAATCCTCTGATTCAACTTGACAAAAATAAAAAGTATGAAATGTGTCTTGTTAATCTTGAGACTTATAATTCCTTCCCCAATATTGACTTTAGCAACCAAAAGTTTGTGTATTCGCCGGATAATGGTAGAACGTGGTTTACTATAGAAATCCCAGAAGGGAGTTACGAAATCGTAGATATAAACGAACACATTCAGAGAATCATGAAACAATCAGGACATTATGACGAAACGGGAGATGCGTACTGTATAACGTTACAAGCGAACAACAATACTTTGAAGTCGGTGTTAGATATCGGTGCTAACTATCAGGTTAATATGACAATCGAGAACTCGATTAGAACTGTTTTAGGATTTAAGAGCCGAGTGTATTCAGAAGGATATAACGAATCGGAGAACATAGTAAATATAATGAACGTAAATAGTTTGAGAGTAACCAGCGACGTAATAGGATCTTCGTACTCTAACGGACCAACGGAAAACATTATATATTCCTTTTTCCCGAATGTAGGCCCCGGATACAAGATTATAGAAGTGCCCGTTAATTTAGTATATCTTCCTATTACGCTATTTACGATTTCGGCCATGGAAACAAAACTCACAGATCAAAATGGAAAACTAATCAACCTTCGAGGCGAGGAGTTATCGATCAGGTTTCAAATTAGAGAAGTGTGAGAATTAATTAATGTGGTATTAAAGTTTTTAATTTCAATTATATATATAAAATGAGCCGATATACGAATGTAAAAGTTAATGTTTCGGAAGGACAAAAAGACAAAATTAAACGCGCAGTTGAAGCAGGGACAGGAACGAGTATAAGACTAACTCACGGAGATCTATCCGGGGAACATGTTTTAGCTCTTACACGAGCACAAATTAATAAAATGACCAAATCATATCAG
The DNA here is from genome assembly GCA_963556255.1 of Allolobophora icterica. Lineage (NCBI taxonomy): Eukaryota > Metazoa > Annelida > Clitellata > Crassiclitellata > Lumbricidae > Allolobophora > Allolobophora icterica. Next base: position 19,054,296 of record OY744615.1, on the reverse strand, counting down.
AAAGGAACTGGTACTACGCTCAAAATGAGTAAAACGCAAATAGACCATAATATGAAAGTCGAAGGTGGTTTTCTTCCAGCGTTATTACCACTTCTAGCTACAGCTGGAAAATTTCTTCTTTCTAGCGTTCTGCCAAGTCTTGCAACTGGAGCTTTAAGCGGACTAGCGAGTACAGGTGTTAGCAAGATATTGGGATCTGGTGTTAATGGAAGTGCTTTATACATAAAGAAAGGAGGAAGAAGCTACAAGATGGTTCCGCACGCCGCAGGTCTTTACCTGAAACCATGGTCAGGATCTGGATTGGACGATGCAGGAGAAGGACTGTACATGCGCAGAGGTTCTGGATTTGTCAATGGTTCAGGATTAATTCTTGGAAACGACAATCCTATTTCAAAAGTACTTTCTAGCATTCCAATCCTTGGACCCCTACTTGGTATGATTCTGTAAAGGTTATGATATATATAAATATATATATAATATATATAATGTCGCGATACAGTATGCCAATACACAAGTTTATAACAAAACGCAATTCTCCGAGCAGAGTTAGAACTCGACCACAATCAGTATTTTGGTTGCCTAAAGAAGTAACGCATCGGGCTATAAGACAACCGGGCTCACAGCGTTGGGAGATTTTCGCACAAGTAGTGATCACAATTCAACCCAGATCGTCGGTCTCGCAAGAGCTAGGATTTGGAGTTCGACTAACTAGAGGAGTGTGTCTAGTCTCGCTTAGACAGGCGCTTAAAGAAAAGAAATGTAGCTTGCAAGACTCAACCATTTGTGAAGATGTAGAAGACATTGTTATTACTATTCAAAACAATTCCGATTCCGTTGTTATCATTAACGAAAAAGATTCGCTATGCTACATTAATTACCACGTTTAAATTTAAAAAAATCTTAATAATAATAATAATGGAATATAAACAAATGGAAAATTCAGCGCAATCGTATCGTTTTAAAAAAATTAACGAAATTCAAAAAGAAATCGAACAAGAACGCGATAAAAGGACCGCCTTAAGTACAAAGTATCGTAGGAACATAAGAATGATTAGCATTATCGACAACGCTCTGATAGTAACTGTGATGGGACTCAGCAGCTCGGGACTGGCAGCTCTGGCTACTGTAATTGCAACTCCGGCCATAGCGATAGCAACAGGTACGGCAGTAGGTGTAGGATTGTTAATTATTATCGGAGGACAAGTTAGTAAGAAGCTTGCACTGAAATTGACAAAGCACGAAAAGATTAAAACGTTAGCCGAAGCGAAACTAAACACTATCAGTAGCCTTATTTCAAAAGCTCTTGTGGACGACAATATTTCAGAAGTTGAATATTCGCTAATTCTAAGCGAGTTTGTGAAATTCAACGATATGAAAGAAAAAATTAAAAATAAAACCAAAGTTAGCACAGAAAAATTAACGTTTAACGAGAACGTTTTAACGGGAACGTAAATTAAACGTTGGAAATCAACGTTCGTAATTACGTTCGAATTTACGTTGGAATTTACGTTTAAAAAATATAGCTATAAGCTAATATAAATAAAATATAATGTCGTTTCTAAAGATAACCGATCCCGCAAAAAGAGATTTTATCGTTGAAGAGTTTCTGAAATCGAAGAAAAATATTCGACAAAACTTTTTATCCGAGAGATTAGGAGATATAGGACTACAACGAGAATTAACGAGATTGTACAAACCAATAGTCGATTCGCAATCAACAATTTCAAAAGAACAAAAGGCTTTGTTATCTACTATAAAAGACAACTCGGCAGAGACAGCTACCGCTTTAAAAGCGCTTCCCGCTTCTATTTCGGCATCGTTAAAAGCCATTCAGTTTCCTCAACACCCTTCGATAGAGGCTTACGGTGAAGACCCGGTAGAAGGTATAAAAACGTTATATGATAGGCCTATAAAAACCTTAGAAATAGGAGATATTGCGGTGAAGTACCTGCAGCAATACGCGTCCGATAAAAAGATGGTAGACACAACGTTCGGTATAAACTCAAAAGACGGCCAATTTTATATAGGCGACAGTCCTATATCGATCGACGGCAATAACGTGACGGTAGGCGATAGGCCTAAGATATACGAAGGAACTCCAGGACTTTGGGAATTATTAACGATGGCCAAACCGGACGAGTCGATTTTCAATGCAAACGATCGGGAAGAATATGCCGAGATTCTGAAGGTAACGAATGCTATGAGGCAGCCGAAAAATCCAAGTAAACCAAAATCCTCTAGGAGCTTAAAATATAAAAATATTATTAAACCGATATGGGACTCGATGACGTCAAAGGCGCAAGGTAAAGGAATTGGCCTACAGAGCATCGTTATTCCTCAAGATCCTAATGCATTAATAGAAATGTTATCTCTGCGAATGGCCAGCTTCGAGGCGGGCAATACGGGTGTGAGAAATGAGATAGTTGGTATATGCGACGAGTTACTAAGACAAGGAGCGATAAATAAAAATGAATATAAAAATATAATGCTATTAATATAAAAAATGTTAGTAGTTGCTAAAAGAAGGTATAAGAAACAATATGTTATCGGAGGGGCGGGAATATTCGATGTCGTTGCGGGTTTTTTCAAGAATCTATTTACGTCAAATGCGGCTAAACAAATAGCGTCCACCGCTCTCAGCGTAGGAAAAGACGCGGCTAAAGACATCGGGCAGAAAGCGCTGGATGTTGGTAAAACTGTCGCTGTTGACGCCGGGAAACGATTAGTCGATAAAGCGATTGCTAAAATTATGAGTCCCAAAAATTTACCGACTACAAGGTCAGCTGCTACGGAACTCGCTTCACATGCGCTTCCAGCGCTTCCAGCGTTCCAACCGCAGCTGAACGAAGGTAAGGACTTGCTAACTCAAGAAAGTAAAGACGTGCTAACTAGACTTATTAACGACGGAACGCGATCGAAGAGTACAAATATAAATAATTTAATGATGGGGCACGGTATGAATTCCAATGCAAAGAGCGCTATTAGAATTCAAGATCTCGTTAGACGTTTAAACGGAGCTGGATTGAAAGTTGCATAGGTTATTTATATTTAAATAAAATCAAATCATATATTATTAATAAAAAAAATGCAATCAGATATACTAAGATTCACGGAACAACCTTTGACGGACGAGAGTATCGAACGCTACGAATTTCACGAGTATGAACCTACTGCGAGAACGAATCTAAACACAACGGGCGAGATTCGTATCAATATCGAGCTCCAAGACTTGTTCAGCCACCCTTCAGAATCGTATTTGCTATTCGAAGGAAGACTGACAAAAGCGGATAACACTGCGTACGTTAATGCTGATGCAGTGGCTGTTACGAATAACGGGCTAATGCATCTATTTAGCCAAATATCGTATTCTCTATCGAATCAAGAAATAGAAACGTTATTTCACCCGGGTCAAGCTACCACGATGCTTGGATTGCTAAAATACCCAAACGATTTTCAACTGGCACAAGGTTTAAATCAGCTGTGGTACAAAGACAGTGGTGCAACGGCCGTTGTCGCCGATAACACGGGGTTTGCGGTCAGACAACAGTATCTTATTCGAAAACCGACTGCTAAGGGAACGTTCAGCTTTATAGTTGCATTAAAGCATATCTTCGGTTTTTGCGATGATTACGACAAGATTGTTTACGGTTTGAAACATACGCTAACGCTAGTGCGTAAAGCAGACGACGACGCAATTTTTAGAGGTCACGATGCAGCGGCTGGAAAAGTTGCAATAGAGAAGATATCGTGGTTTATGCCTCACGTTATTCCATCCGATATGGAAAAAATGCAGTTGTATAAAACGATCGAATCGAAAGCATCGTTGGCCGTCGCCTATCGCGCTCGTCAATGCGATACCATAACTGTTCCTCAGTCGACTACTTTCAGTTGGAGACTTAGTGTCAAGACATCTCCGGAAAAACCGAGGTACATAATCGTAGGATTTCAGACAAGTCGTGACGGAAATCAAGAAGCTAATCCGTCGATCTTCGACCATTGCGATCTTAAGAACATGTACGTAATGATGAATCAGGAAAGATACCCGGCTGTAGACTACAACTTATCGTTTCCTAATCAACAATTCTCGAGAGCGTACCGAGCAGCGGCAACGTTTAGCGAAAAATTCTACGGAATGGATCAGTTGATAACGCAGAGTAATATAACACCGAGTGATTATAAAGAACTATATCCGCTAATGATTTTCGACGTTAGCAAACAATCTGAGCGATTAAAGTCGTCGGTCGTCGATATTCAGATCAAAGCTATATTTAATACGGCAGTGCCGGCCGAAACCGAAGCTTATGCTATCGTAATTTCTGACAAGTTGCTAGAGTTTCAGTCGGACGGGCAGAAGCTAAACGTCGTCTACGGTAGGAGCTCGTCTTAAATCGCCGCGATTTAAATGCTAAGGGTGAAGGCTATGAATAAAATTTCTTTTTTTTCTTAAACATACATAAAGAGATGTTTACTTATATTAGTAATAAGAAGATGAAACTTCCAGAGCTGAGAAGCTTACTGGTCCAGCACAACGTTAAGGGTTGTGCTCATCTCAACAAGCCCGAGCTTATAGCTCTATTGAGCGCAATGGAGATTCTTGCTCGCGATGTCTCAGAAAAAGAGCAACTAGAGAAACTAAAGAGACGACAAAGGCAAGAACTGCAGAAAGAGCAGCAGAAAGAATATCGGAAAGCATATCAGATAGAATATCAGAAAGGATACTGGAAAGAATATCGGAAAGAACGAATACTTAAAAGAAACTACCAGGAAGGCGCGTATGATAGAACGAGGTATATCAGAAATCAGCCGAGAAAAGTAGAAATTTTAGACCTAGAAACCGGTGATGTTGTCGTGTATCCGTCGATATACAAAGCAGCTAAGGCGCACGGGCAAAACGCACCAATAATAGAATGGTATAATGGAAAAGTATGGCGAAATAGATACAAAATTAAGGTGTACGATCGCATTAACGACAAAACTATCGATTCCGTTGTGAATGAGCAGTGAGATTTTGGGAATAAATAAAATAAATAAAAAATTAAACATAAATAAAATGTTTGTGTTTTTCTTAAACAACACTTAAAGAAATGAATATATATATGTATATATAAAGGAATGGACTACAAGTTGAAAACTGTAAAAGAATTGAGAGTCATGGCAAAACGGAGCGGCTTGATCGGATATTGGAAACTGCGAAAAGCGGATCTGATTGCTGCTATGAGCAAAAATAAAAACTTGCTCGACTCTCCAGTTCCGAATATTCGAGCGCCAATTCTTACTCCGACCAAGTTCGTTTCCCAACCAAGTAATAAAGTTCTCAGTGAGTTGAAAACTAAGGTTAGGTCGAGTATTAATTCTTTTGCGGATTGGTTAGTTAGTTACATACCTCCTAAAGTGAAGAAACCTGTGAACGAAAGATTGGAATCGTTTAAATCGAAAATAAAGCGTCTTTTCGCTAAAATCAATACAAAGAAGTTTGAAATTCGAAAGACTGCATCGGCTATTAAAGGATTCACTAAACAATACACTATCGATGGTTCTTCTGGAATAGATGCCGTGTCTTTTCTTAGCGCCGTTAGACCGCAGGTGGTTAGTATGTTGTCAAAAAATCGTCAGGTTAAGGTTCAACTCGTTCTTACATGTACCATGGAGCGCGTTGATATGAAATCTGGAGAAGAAGAATCCGCGAATGTTCCATTCGTCTCGAAGACTGAAGTTATTTTAGATGCTACCGATATTAACGAAATATACAATAATGCGATAAATAAGATCCCAGAGACTATGGCCAGTTTCCAGATGCGGGGAAGTAATTGGAGATTCGTGAATGTTGTAAAGTTAGATGTCAATACTGCTGTTTATAAACCATTGAAAGGCAGTTCTTACATTCCGTTGCCTACAGAACTATCTAGCAAAAAGGCTATTATCAACATGAAGAATAATGACGAGCAATGTTTCAAGTGGTGCATTACTAGAGCGTTAAATCCAACAGGCAAAAATCTCGACAGAATAACGAAAGAACTAATCAAACAATCCCAGAAACTCGATTGGAGCGGTATCGAATTTCCGGTTGCTGCGGATGCTAATATAATAAGCAAGTTTGAAAGAAATAATAATATCAGCGTTGACGTATTCGGTTATGAAAATAAGATAGTATTCCCAATTTATGTGTCGAATCAACGAGACGATAAAGTTTCTATCGTTGAACTATTGCTTATTTCCGACGGAGATAAGAAACATTATTGTTGGATAAAGAATTTCAACAGATTGATGGCTTCACGTACAGAGAAGTCAACTATATCAATGCACTATTGTCGAAGATGTTTAAACGGTTATACAAGAATAGAAGCGCTCAATAAACATTCCGAGTACTGTTCGCAAAACGCCGCTCAAAAAATAGAAGTCCCAGAACCGGGAACTACGTTAAGTTTTAAAAATTATAATAGGTCGATGAGAGTTCCCTTTATCGTTTATGCAGATTTCGAATCTTTCATCAAACCTATAGCCACTTGCCAGCCAGATCCTCGCGTGTCTTACACCGATAAATACCAAAAACACACGCCTAGCTCGTTTTGTTATTACGTAAAATGCTTCGATGATATATTATATCAACAAGATCCTGTAACGTACACGGCCGAAAGCGAAGACGACGATATCGGTCAAAAATTCGTAGATAGTCTCGAAGAGACTATAAAACGAATCTACAATCAGTTTAAATTTCCGAAGAAGATGATATTTACTCCAGATGACCGAAAAAAGTTTAAGGAAACTACTTTATGTCATATCTGTGGAGGGGCGTTGGGTGCAGATCGGGTTAGAGACCACTGTCATTTGAGCGGTAAATTCAGAGGGGCCGCTCATAATGGTTGTAATATAGACTATAAAGTTCCGAAGTTTTTTCCAGTAGTATTTCATAATCTGTCCGGATACGATAGCCATCTGTTCGTAAAGAAATTGCGAGGTGATCACGATGAGAAAATTAAATGCATTCCTAATAACGAAGAGAAGTACATATCGTTTAGCAGAGAAGTGATCGTCGATAAGTTTCTAAACAAAGAAGGGAAAGAAATTAACGTTAAACGTGAATTGCGATTCATCGACAGTTATAGATTCATGGCATCGAGTCTTGACGCTTTATCGAAGAATCTGACGAAAGAACAATGTAAAAATCTTGGTGCATTATATTCTGGGAAACAGCTCGATCTTTTACTTAAAAAAGGAATTTACCCGTACGATTACGTTACTTCCGTCGATAGATTTAACGAAACCGAACTACCTCCCAAGTCCGCATTTTATTCGAGGCTGAACGACTCAGATATTAGCGACGAAGATTACGATCACGCCAAAAATGTATGGAATGCATTCGGATGTAAAACGTTTAGAGAATACCACGACCTGTACAATGTTTCGGACGTCCTGCTGCTAGCCGATGTTTTCGAAAACTTTAGAGACGTTTGCATGAAGAATTATCGGCTAGATCCCGCATGGTATTATACTTCTCCGGGACTGGCCTGGGATGCCGCTTTGAAGTTGACCGGTATAAAGTTGGAGTTGTTGAGCGATTACGATATGATTCTGATGATTAAGCATGGAATAAGAGGAGGAATAAGCACAATTTCGAATCGTTATGGGAAAGCCAACAATAAGTATATGACGGCGGATAAATTCGATAGCAGCGAGCCTTCGGCATATATAACTTATCTAGACGCTAATAATTTATACGGTTGGGCGATGAGCAAACCTTTACCGACTCGTGGATTTAAATGGATGAGTGACGACGAGCTAAATAATTGGAATTTATTGGGATCGTGTATATTGGAAGTGGATTTGGAATATTCTGAAAAATTGCACGAACTCCACAACGACTATCCTCTGGCTCCCGAGAGCATCTCGTCGGAATTTACATATAACATACCAAAACTAATTCCAAACTTGAACGATAAAAAGAAGTACGTGGTACATTACGAAAATTTGAAGTTGTACGAAAGTCTCGGGTTGAAAATCGCGAAAATTCACAGAGGGATACTATTCGAAGAAAGCCCTTGGTTGAAATATTATGTAGACCTAAACACAAACTTGAGAACGAGTGCCACTAATGACTTTGAGAAAGACTTTTTCAAATTGATGAACAATAGCGTCTTTGGAAAAACTCTTGAAAGGATCGAAAATCATGTAGATATAAAATTGGTATGTCACGAGAAGGAAGCTATTAAGCTAGCTGCAAAAACTAATTATGACCGCCTGACGATTTTCGACGAGAATCTAATCGCCGTTCACATGAAAAGACCGAGGTTGTTTTATAATAAACCGATATATCTAGGCATGTGTATATTAGACTTAAGTAAAACTTTGATGTACGATTTCCATTACAATTTTATACGGCAAAAATACGGAGACAGAGCTAAATTGTTATTCACTGATACAGATTCGTTGGCATATGAAATACAAACAGAAGATTTTTACGACGATATCGTTCAAGACGTTGCGGTTCGATTCGATACGAGTGATTACCCAGAAGATCACCCATCGGGTTTAAGAAGCGGAATGAACAAGAAAGTTATCGGTATGTTCAAAGACGAATCAGCAGGAAAACAGATTTCCGAGTTCGTAGGTTTAAGGGCCAAGTTGTACTCGTATAGAATGGATGGTGAAGAACATAAGAAGTGTAAAGGCATTAAGCAAAATGTCGTGAAGAAAACGATAACTCACGATGATTACAAAAACTGTCTGTTTACCAAGAGAGAACGACTAAGAAAAATGAACGTTTTTAGATCGTATCATCACGATATTTATACCGAGCAGGTAAATAAAGTTGCATTATCCGCGGATGATGACAAACGAGTAATAATGGAAGACGGTATTCATACATTAGCGTACGGACATTACTCGTTACGCTGCGCACATAAAGAATCTATTCGTTGATTATAAAATGAGTTTTAGAAGTGTTACAGAAATCGACGTTTGTGGAGTCGCGTTACCGAATGTTCCTTTGACGAATATACAACTGCTAGACGCCGCTAAGAAGAAACTAAATATCACAAACTTCAGAGGCGTGTTCCTACGAGACGAGCTGCCCGAGAGACCGAGTAGGCCTACTAACGAAAGCGGCATTCTTAACCTAGATAAATCTAGTGGAAGTGGGACTCATTGGGTGTGTTGGATCAAGAAGAAAGGCGAAATTTCGGCGAAATATTTCGATGGCTATGGTCTCCCTCCACCTACCGAGCTACTGAAATATTTACGTCGTCCGGTTTATTATAACAGCGAACGAATACAGCCCGATAACGAAGTGTTTTGCGGTCATCTGTGCTTGTACGTGTTGAAGATGATGGACGATGGCGCGAATTTTCAAGAAGTTATAAACGGTTTGTTTTAATATATATATATATATCTATATATATATTATAAAATGCCTGTGGATAAATTCGGACATACTGATGTTGGATATTCAGAAAGAGTAATTGCCGGAGGAGTTACATTGTCTCAAGCAAATGCTACTTTCCTTCGTATGGATGGAACAAACGCTGCGACCGAGAATATTAATTTAGATTCTCATAAAATTGTCAACGTGTCAGATCCTACTAACCCCCAAGATGGTGCTACCAAATATTACGTAGATAATGCTCATAAGAAATGTTATCTCGGATATATACCTAATTTAGAAACCGACGAGAGTAGTACCGGATTCGTCGCTAGTGCCAGTTCACACATAGACGGATATCGAGCGTACGGAGCGTTCAATAGTCTAAACGCGGATGGTTTGAACGGATCTTGGGTTTCTAATGATTCTTTGAATACCTGGATACAGATAAAATGTCCTGAGCCGGTTAAAATTTGGCGAATCGCGTTGAAAGCCATCGATAATGTACATAGAATACACAGTGTCTTTTGGGCCATATCAGGGCGTAACGACGGCGATTCGACATTTACGACGTTATTTGCGATGACGACTCCGTTATACAGAACCGCAACTGCCCCGTCATTTTTCAATATTTCAACGAATACTGCGTATCAGTATTACAGATTTACGAAAACACATATTCCCGGTGTGACTATTATTATCGGTCAGATTAACGTAGGACTTCATAGCATACAATTATACATATACGATACTTAAATCGATAAGTATAATTGCCCTCCTTTGAGCTCATGAGCTCACCCAACGGTTTGTTCTGATATAAATAAAATATATATACTTTGTATATATATTATAAAATGCCTGTGGATAAATTCGGACATACTGATGTTGGATACTCGGAAAGAATAATTGCCGGAGGAGTTACATTGTCTCAAGCAAATGCTACTTTCCTTCGTATGGATGGGACAAACGCCGCGACCGAGAATATTAATTTAGATTCTCATAAACTGGTCAACGTGTTAGAACCTACTAATTCCCAAGATGGTGCTACCAAAAATTACGTAGATTTAAACAGCGGTGTAAACAAAGTTTCTAAGACTGGTGACGTTATGACCGGCAATCTATTTTTAAGTGTGGGCTCGGATCGTCAACGTAATATGGGGTGTAAGGATCTACGCGGAAACAAACTGTTTGCTTTGATACTGGGTAATCTGTTAAACAAAATAGAAGGTTATTTAAACCAACCTATAACGTTGCAATCGATCGAAGGTTTCTTGTGCAAAGTGGGAACTGAAAATATAATTCGATTCGGTAAATCGTCCAGCGACCATAAAATCGATGTTTACCAAGATATCGTTATGAGACAAAAATCTATAACCGATTTAAAAAACCCCGTTAATCCTCAAGATGCCTCCACTAAAAATTATGTAGATAACGCTCTTAGTAGAGCGGATAATAATGCTCTGAAAAAATGTCATATCGGATACATACCTATTTTGGAGGCTGACGAAAGTGTTACCGGATTTATGGCAAGTGCTAGTTCAACTGTTACTGACAAGTATCAAGCGTATGGAGCTTTCAATAGTCTAAATGCAGATGGTTCAAACGGAACATGGATCGCGGATAGTAGGTCAATCCTAAATGTCTGGCTGCAGATAAAATGTCCTGAGCCGGTTAAAATTTGGAGAATTGCGTTGAAAGCGATAAGACGCAACAGAGGCGCATACCAGATTACAAACTGGATTTTAAACGGAAGTAACGATGGATCAACGTTTACCCAATTATTAAGATCGACGCAGGCATTATTAAACACCGAATCTGCTCCGTCATTTTTTAATCTTACAACGACTCCGACTGCGTACCAGTATTACAGACTTACAGTAACAAGCAACCCCAGTCACACTGTGGTAGGAGTAGAAGTCCTACAATTATACGTATACGATACATAAATCGGGGAATTATAATAAGTGATCATAAGTTCACACAGACACAGCAAGTCCGTCACACCAAATGACTCTGGCACAGATACCAGATCATTGCTCCCTATTGCGAGAACAGTTGTTAATTAAGTCGTTCATCCTAACCGTTCATTCATTCATTACAAACGCACCGGATAACTTTGACCCGTTAAACACACACACCGTGTGTGTATACATGTGTGTATACATGTATGTATACATGTCTGGTCTTACTAAGTAAAACCTGCTCCTGCTAATCCAGCTGCTCCTGCAGCTGCTGAAGCTGAAGCTGAAGCTCATGCAGCTCCTGCTGCTCCTGGTGCAGCTCATGATGCACCTGTGATGGGCATTTGCACCTGTGATGCGCATATGCACTGTTTATCAATCAAAATCAATCAATCAATCAAAATGTGCCAAAATCGAACCAGATATACTACTGGTATATGCGTAGAAACAATAATAAGCGAAAGAGAGAGACTATTCTGCCATCTCCGTACCGAAGATTAATGACATCCAAGGGTTCAACAACACACCCAGGCATTTTTGATGGCACACACGAAATTGGGCTTTCCCTTAAAACATGGAAACTCAGTTCTCAAAACACTTCGGCCAAAAGTCTCACAGCGCATCCACCACAAAATTATATTTCTAACCTCCAACGCTCTCAATCCTCATAATATTCGCCAGCAATTCGCTATTCAACCGCCCAGATCTACTCGTTCCTGGTCACACCTTTCTCTATCGCGGCCTCCAGTCTCCTCCTCTCTGCTGTCTTTTCTGCAACTTTCCACCGAAGACTGAAAACCAAACTTATAAAGCTACCCTATCCTAGTTCTGCCTCTGAACCAACACATGACCGCCATCATCATCCACCATTTCCACCGTTGCACCATGCTGTCTACTTGCTCCTTCGGATTCTGAACTGGACCGAATCAGAACAAACTCCCTGGCTCTTGCGTACTTGATGTGATATAGCGCCGGTGGATAAGCTGGTCTTCCTGACACGGCCTCATTACAGAGCTGAGAAATTCGGAGATTTGCATTATATTACATTTTCACGCCTGAAACGGAACGACGATTTTGCCAGCAGCAAGGAACCCAGCGCAAGATATCGTGCACGTTAGATATAACGGAATTAGAGTGATCACCCGTTGTGTATAACTGTATATGATTAAGATAAATATTTCTACTTTGCCTCTAGTTAGGCTTAGAGGTTAAATGATGCCGTGAGAAAATTCGTACAGCAAACACCTGTTGGTAATAATTAGGTTAAGAGTTGCTCAGAACGCGAATATAATTATTAGTAGATGATTTCATTGACCTCAAATTGAATTTACACATAGGCATGCCTAATGATCCAACTACCACCCAAACTTGCATGCATCCATTGCATACGTACACACAATGCACGCATACATTCACGCATACATACACACACACACACGCACATACATATATATATACGCACATACAAATGCATACATTTCTACATACTTGGCTTGGCTCCAGCCTACCTTTGTGACCTGATGCGCAAACCTCTCTCTGCTTATTCTCATCGACCCCTACGTTCTCAGAATCGGCTCCGTTCCTCGGGTGAGGTCTGCCCTGGCTCAATGTCGCTCTTTCGCTGTCGCGGGCCCAACCCTATGGAACTCCCTTCCTGTAGTACTGCGTGGGACCCTACTCCCTACCTCCGTCCGTCCGTCCTTCCGTCCGTCCGTCCTTCCGTCCGTCCGTCCTTCCGTCCCTTTTCGCTCTCTCGCTCTCTCTCTCTCTCTCTCTCTCTCTCTCTCTCTCTCTCTCTCTCTCTCTCTCTCTCTCTCTCTCTCTCTCTCTCTCTTTTTATAAACTTCTTCAGCAGCGTCACATGACGTGGGCTGTGACATACATTCATTTGGCCTAGATGTCACTGGATGTCTGTCTGCTCTAAGCTGACTATAATTATGCTGGCAATACAAGTATTTGTCCTCGAAGTCAATCGATAAGAAATCTGTCTGTCTGTCTGTCTGTCTGTCTGGCTGTCTGTCTGTCTCTCTCTCTCTCTCTGTTGTTCATCGTTTGAAGTCTTTTCTGTTTCCGTGAGGCTCACACGCTGAGAGCGCCTCTGAAAAGTTCACACTGTGAGATGCGCTTTATAAATTTCCAGATACCATACCATACATGCATACTACATAGGTCTACATTCATATTTTGTACACATAAGATTGTCCATGTGTGAATTTCACCAGCTGTACAATTTCAGCATGTCGCGTTAGGGTCGTGGGAGTTATTCAGCAGATTGAAGAAATTAATGTTTGAATTTGACGCATCAAGCAGCATAACCGCAACATAAGCAGCATAACTTAAATATATAAAACGAAGAAAATTATTATTGAGCGCTTATAGCCAAATTGTTCTAGCATATTCAAATTTGAAACAATTCAGCAATTAAAACTTTATAGTTACTTTATTAATCTTCAAAGATTTGGAAGTACTGATTAGCTACTCAGACATCATAAACATGTATTCTAATGAGACGCACGACATTACAGAAACAGCCAACTAAACCTTTCAAGAGTAAATAGGCAGGTCAAGAGTAAAATAGGCAGGTCCAAAGACCTACCGTGACCCATGGTAGCGCCGTCACTAGTGTGAATGCATATAATTATGTAGGCCTAATTGTGTATTTATGATCGCATTTCTGTATGCATGACATGTAGTGTCACATCTTTGTCATCGGGTTTCACCGATGACCAGTGTTTAATCTAGTCACCCTCTTCTGAGCAGTCTTGTTGTCAAGACCTTAAACCTCAAGACCAAGACCAAGACCAAGACCTTGAACCTCAAGACCAAGACCAAGACCAAGACCTTGAACCTCGAGACCAAGACCAAGACCAAGACTTTGAACCTCGAGACCAAGACCAAGACCAAGACCTTGAACCTCAAGACCAAGACCAAGACCCAAAAAATCGAAATCAGGTCAAGACTTCTAAAAATTGTCAAGTCGGAATATTCGCTATTTTAATGAAAACATGAGTCTTTTATTTTATTCAAGCAAATTAACTTTAAATGCAAACTGCAGAGAAATCCGAATTTGTAGGCCTATTCAAAAGTCCCTCATGCAAACTCTTATACCAAATGCCTTTTGTATTTTACAAAAAACCAATTCGCTCAGAATTTTCTGACCAAGACGTGCCTGGTGGGCCTCATAAAAATTCCGCCTTGTGAAAAAATACGTTCTACAGGTGTTGAAGTCGCTGACACAAACAGAGTAGCTTTTCAAGCACTGGATGTAAATGTACAGATAGTGAGTCATTTTGAAATCTTCCCATGGTTTATCATACCGTCTGATACAGAATAACTGTTGCTGCTGCCAATGGGCTTTCCTGACCAACATGACTTGTATCCATCCATAGATATTGGTCGTATGATGCAAGCAGGCTTGATACAGAATTCTTGAGTTCTGTTAAATGACTGTTCATATTAACAGCCGGTCTTGGTCTTGGTCTTGCGAGACCAAGACCAAGACTTTGAACCTCAAGACCAAGACCAAGACCAAGACCTTGAACCTCAAGACCAAGACCAAGACCTTGAACCTCAAGACCAAGACCAAGACCAAGACTTTTAAAAACGAACTCGAGTGCACTCGAGACCAAGACCTTGGTCTCGAGGACAACAAGACTGCTTCTGAGGGGGAAAACAAGGTTTGTCGGGGGGGACCAACAACGGCGACCTTTTTTGGAGAAATTTCATCCGTGTTCCAACGTCCAAAAATTTTTAGGAGTTCAGGAATTTCATCTTGAAAAGTTGGAATTTAATCTTCAAAAAGTTGATGACCTTTTTTTAGTCATTAACCTCTTTTACAACTTTTTAGGGTTTCACAATCAATCAATCAATCAATATTTTTTTTATTGCAACCAAACAGTAAAATTACATAAGTATAACAATTTATAAACATTTATTACTGCTACATTAACTAAGGTGAGACAGAACAGTCGGTGATGGAAGCAATGGGCGGCCCCAAACACTGTCATGACCACTGTTATGACCTTTTTAATAGGAATTCGTCTCGAAAAAATTTTTTACCTTTTTTTCTGGGAGGAAACATGAATCCTTGCGGAATTCCCCCCCGCCCCCCCCCCCCAAAGACGTCTAGATTAAACACTGGCCGATGACAGCCGCTCAAGAAACCACCAGCCCGGTTACTGCTTGAAAACATCGGGTGATCGGCCGTTCACGGGTGAGTTCTCGTCTCCGGAGTCGGTACGGATGAGGGGGATGGATGGAGGCTTTCACGAGTCATTCACCCGTATCGGCCCTGGGCAAGGAAGAAAAAGAAGAGAGGCAGATTAGATCGCGACAGTGAGGCGTAGGTCTAAGGAGCTCCGGCAACTTCAGGGGCTGAACTTTTCTGACGCTAAAATTGTGATAGGTTTGGAACCAGTTATATATGTATATATAGACCGAATGCTTGGTATTTGCATTAACACAAAAGAAACCTCCTCAGGTCCGAGATTTGATTTGCCGCAACTTCTAGGGGCCACAACACTATTAGGAGGTGCGTAACATATAGGTATAAGTACCTATATGTGATCTAATTCAACGGCCTCATTCTGCTGCTTCGCTGCGTCCTCTCCGATCTTTTGATCGCCTTGACCTCTTAGTTCCTCGTGTCAGGACTACTATGGCTCAGTCCAGATCCTTTGCCTGCATAGGCCCCTCACTTTGGAACCGACTTCCTCCTTCTGTCCGCACCATCATTCTCTCTGGTAGCGTTGCTTCTTCTTTTTCTCACCTTAAATCCTGCTTTTTCTCTCGGGGTCTCGCGCACTGGGAGCGCCTCTGCATAGGCGTAGGAGGCGGGGGGTCAGGGGGGGCAAGCGCCCCCCAAATTTCGGGCGTTCCTGTTTTTCGGGCAAGTTGGCACCGGTAAAAATGCTGAACAATTTGCCCGATTCGGAATAGTATTAGACTGTTAGTAGCTACTAGCTCGCAAACACCATAGCATTTGTCACGGCTTCGTCTTCCGACTTGGCCTATAACAGAAACTCCCAGCGCATCATGGTGATGGAAGAACAGCAGATGCCTCAAACTAGGCCTATATCACATTTCGCAGGAGGCCACATCAACCGAAGAGTGCCCTCCATCCACCCCCTCGCCGTAATCACCCCAGAGGTGAGGAATCTGACATCGCCCGACTGGTCTGTATACGCTGGGCAGTTGCCTGCCCTCTGTTTGCCTGCCTTCCTGGCTGCGTTCCACCCTACCGGCTTTTAGTCGGCTCAGTACAAGGGATCGTGAAGGAGGGGAGAGGAACACATAGGTTGTGGAACAGGGAACAGAGGTCAGACTGACTTGGAAGGCGAACGGCGAAGAGTAACTGGGATAGATAGAAACGATAGTGATTGGTACGTATTTATATATGTAACCTGTATTACGTAGGTTGTTACATTATAACTCTAAAAACCTCCTTTGGTCCGAGATTGAATACGTCGCGCTCTCAATTATAGGCCAGGACAGGGTTTAGAGAGACGCGACAGCATTTACAGCTTTATTCAATGATGTACTAAATAATTACTTACTTACTTACTTACCTACTTATAACATCCAACATGTGGGCTGGATACCGACTTCAAAAAAGAAATAAAATAATTCAAGTTCTGTTGCAATCCACTTTTCGGCGTGCAGTTCCAGGTCAGCGTTGTGTGCAGAAATTTCTCTCATGTTTGATATTTACTTAGTTGTGAATTTGTGACTCGAAACCAAGTGTTAATTGTTAGCATCAGTTAGCAAGTAAGAATTATAACTCTGTAATGGATGAACCTTCGCGGAAACGAAGGTATCGACAGCGTGTTACGTGCAGTGAATGTGGTAAGGATTCAGACTACGCAGATCAGCATGGTAAAAATCACCAGAGTAAAAACGCTAAGTTCATCGCTGTGTGTGAAAAGTCCCAAAAGCACCGAACTTTTTTCGTGCAACCAAAGCAAACGCAGTCTCACAATCTGCCTCAGATAGACCTATTCTCAGCACCGGACACATCTGGTGTAAGCTTACTGACAGACGATAGTTGTGTCAAACCAGCTGTTTGGTGAAAACGACCCTAGGGTAAGTTCAAGTTTTCTGAGAATGAGAACTTCAACACTCCCTCTAGCGATGATGTAATGAAGGATGGCCAGCCTTGCCCAAACCAACCAATGCTCAAAGAGTATTGTCCAAAACGAATGGACGTGTAGAACTCGAAGGGATTTTAATCCTGAATGGTTCAAGAGCAGGCCCGCCGAGAGGGAGGCAGAGGAGGCAAATTCCCAGGGGCCCGGCGACATTTTGGGGTGTTCTAGAGAGTGATGCACGACGTCATGGCAATTACTCGGAAATTTTTTCGGGCAGAAATAAAATCTTGCCCCCCCGCCGCTGAAATATCCCCTACGCCTATGCGCCTCTGAATGGTCTATGCCGCGAGAGGCGCTTTATAAATGCCCATATACAATACAATACAATACAATAAATGTATGTTTGTATACATTTAAGTCCAACAACGAGCATCATTCGTTGCTGGAACGTTTGCATTGGACACCGGCGCTATGCAAGTTACTAATTAATAATAATTTGTATAGGTGTAGGCCCTGTATATGTTTGTATGTTTGCAAATAGGCCTAGGTATTAATCTAGTCAAATCTAGTGTAATCTCTTATACACATTCATAGTTCGAGTTGACTTATCAACAGGTCTCTCTGGCACTTCTGCCTTCGCCGAAAGCTGATTCCATCGTATTTCCAAAAACGATTGAATGCCCAAACAGAGAAAGGAATAAACTCCTAAACATACGAGCTTTAGGCCTAACGAGCAAATTCCTCACATGGTCATCGAATTTATCGAGATGAACAAGAATCATAAAAAAAACAGGTAATCACGGCAGGCGGATAGTAATTTGTATACGTTTCTGTATTGTTTGTATGCACGCTTACATTTATATACAGCCTGCTAAAACATAATCCGTTACATCACCTCGCTAGACGTGTAGTTCGATAAAGATGATGTTCATCTGCCGGTGAATGATGTTACAACGTCAAGGAGATTCTTCAAATGCAGGATAAACGCACGTATATAAGACCAATCGAAAGGTGCTGGTCGGGAATGACAGCAGGCGCATACAAACACAGACGCAGCAGACCTTCAGGAAACTTCAGTACGACCACAGCATAAATAATTACCCATACACGAGTGCTGTGCTAATGTTTTTGGGCTTAATTTATGCTCATTTAGTACGGAGCTACTGCGAGCAATTGTGCTGTGGCAACAACCAACTCGCACCTGTTGCTGTAATATTAATATCAGTGAGTCGACACGTGAACATAATAATTATTATGTAGTTCATTCAGCACACAGCATCAATGACAGGCCAGGTCGACCAGACTTCCGCATGCTGAATATCTACCTAGCAGTTAAATTATCAGAATCCCTTTACTTCAGCAGGTTGAGCAGTTGTGTCGTTGTTCTATAAATATACACATGCTTATTTCGACTTCTTTCATGTTTATCAGTTTCATTCGTAAGCGTTTGTTGTCTATTTTGATTATTTTTAGCACCGAAAAGTCGTTATTACAACTTTAAAGTCGTTTTAACGACTTTATTTTTATTACCAGATGGCCGAAACGGGCCACCGTACTACAAAGACTGTAGTGCCGAAATGCATGAAAGGAACAGCCCTTGTACATGTTGTCCTCAACTTAAAATAAAAAATACGACTCGACGCTGCTCAGCGTGCGTGATATAATTTACACAGGCCTACACACGCCTTTGCCTGCGTACGACTTTTCACCGGCCTTGCTCCAGTTTCTGTCGGCCCACAGGCTAGTCTGTCTATAACAAACTAAAAGTGCCTAGCAGAGAACCAGATCAACCTTTCGTCGGCCTTGCCTACAGGCGGCGATCTTGTTTGACAGGTGGGGGGACACGTGACACTTTTGAACTGACCTGGTCAAAAACGAGGTGAAAAAGTTTCTCGCACAAAATTTGATGACTTTTTTGGTGTTTCTTCAAAATTTGGGGGACAACTCTATAGTGTGTTCCCCACTGTTAAAGGAGGGGGTCTGGTCGACCTCGACCCCCGGGATCGCCGCCATGGCCTGGCCCTCACGTTTACAGGCCCGTTGGCTAGTCTGCCTGTGACAGAAATACTCATGTCTTTTTATTCAATATCTGATTCTAAAATGCTATTGCCAGTACTCAAGGCATAACAAATTAGCTAGCTGTTTACATATGGGTTAATTTATGCGTCTACGAATCTCCGATAACAGCCTATGAATCCTATCAGTCTTGTTGTCCTCGAGACCAAGGTCTTGGTCTCGAGTGCACTCGAGTTCGTTTTTAAAAGTCTTGGTCTTGGTCTTGGTCTTGAGGTTCAAGGTCTTGGTCTTGGTCTTGGTCTTGAGGTTCAAAGTCTTGGTCTTGGTCTCGCAAGACCAAGACCAAGACCAAGACCGGCTGTTAATATGAACAGTCATTTAACAGAACTAAGAATTCTGTATCAAGCCTGCTTGCGTCATACGACCAATATCTATGGATGGAGACAAGTCATGTTGGTCAGGAAAACCCATTGGCAGCAGCAACAGTTATTCTGTATCAGACGGTATGATAAACCACGGGAAGATTTCAAAAGGACTCACTGTACATTTACATCCAGTGCTTGAAAAGCTACTCTGTGTGTGTCAGCGACTTCAGCACCTGTAGAAAGTATTTTTTCACATGGCGGAATTTTTATGAGGCCCACCAGGCACGTCTTGGTCAGAAAATTCTGAGCGAATTGGTTTTTATAAAATACAAAAGGCATTTGGTATAAGAGTTTGCATGAAAGACTTTGAATACAAATTCGGATTTCTCTGCAGTTTGCATTTAAAGTTAATTTTCTTGAATAAAATAAAAGACTCATGTTTTCATTAAAATAGCGAATATTCCGACTTTACAATTTTTAGAAGTCTTGACCTGATTTCGATTTTTTGGGTCTTGGTCTTGGTCTTGGTCTTGAGGTTCAAGGTCTTGGTCTTGGTCTTGGTCTCGAGGTTCAAAGTCTTGGTCTTGGTCTTGGTCTCGAGGTTCAAGGTCTTGGTCTTGGTCTTGGTCTTGAGGTTCAAGGTCTTGGTCTTGGTCTTGAGGTTTAAGGTCTTGACAACAAGACTGAATCCTATATCCTGAATCGAGGTCTGAAAGGCGTCTATGAGCGTTTAAATTATCTCCAGCACACCCATGTCCAGAGGCGCGTTTACAGAAAACGGGGCTCTAGGCGCAAACATTTTTAGGGGCCCTTCTGAAACTGCAGCAGACGGCCGTTGCAGCTTGTTGCTGAGAAGTTTGATCTTATTTTTGCACAGTTGCACACAAATGAATTATCAACCCAAATGAGCAAAACAATTACAGGTCTAAATTACAATAATATATGCTACTTTTATGTGAATGCCAAACTGTGAAAAATATTAGAAAATAGGTTTATTTAAAATAATTCAAACTTTAAAAATGTTATTTTTATAATTTAAAAAAATTCACTCGTTTGGGGGCCCTCCGAGATTTGGGGGCCCTAGGCGCGCGCCTAGTGCGCCTACGTGTAAACGCGCCTCTGCCCATGTCTGATCAATGTGGACGACAAATCGGCTCATGGGCATGGGCTGTCCATGTTGAAACTCATTTAGGCGCGACGTCAGAACCCCATAAACGATATCGCGATTTTACATAGGTAACACATTGTCTTTTGAGCATGGATTGCCTGCGTCGAATCTATTTGGGCTTGCGGTCAGAAGTCTTTTAAGAGATTCTCGCGATATCCGACTTGGTTTGGCCGACAAGTGGGCCCACTGGCATGTTCTACCCAGTGCCCACAGAAGCTTAACTTTGTCTAGAAAGTGGGGGTAGGGCTTGCCAAATTTCGCATCGTTTCCCCTTCAAGACTGTTAAATAATAATAATGGCGTCCAGTGAATCTATATTTGGTGGAATTTATGCGCAACCAAATGTCTTTTTTTTTATTAGAACACACATCAAATTCATAGAACAAACACAGGAAACAAATGTACAAGTGCATTTCTAATGGGATGCCCCGAAGCGCTGAAAGCCCGCTAACTGGGGCACCCCAGTTTCACTGGCTGAGCAGGTGTTCATATGTTTGACTCAAAAGACCAACACAAATCATGTGTTCAAACAGATCAAAACATTTACGAAGCTTAACTAGTACAATGATTTTAACCAGTACAGATCATCAATGAGATAGTAATATGGCAAATAATTATGACAATTTTACATAATGCTTATACTGCCATTTTTAATCGACAAGAGAGTAAGACTACATTTGGTGAATAAGATATTTCCTTAGCAACAATTTAAAACTATGTAATGGTAAGGTCGAGACTAGTTCAGTAGGCAGGGCATTCTAAAGTCTTGGGCCGAGACATTTAATTGAGAACCGTTTAGGGTTCACGCCGCTCACGCGTGCGAACTCAGGACGGTAATGTATGGCTGAGCGCGTAAAATGAGCGTGGATTGACGTACCACTTACAAAATATGAGGCCATTGAGAGTGGCAATAACCCGTGGTGCAATCTATACATAAAGAGAATGCATTGAAATGAGTTTATCTCGTTTATGGTTAGAATGTTATTTTCACGAAAGATGTGGGAGGTATGTGCTTTCCAATGGATATTAAAAACAGTGCGGATAGCTGTTTTCTGAAGTTTAATTAGGGGTCTAGGGCCGTTTTATAGTTCGCTCCCCAGGAGACGTTACAATACGAAATATAAGGGAATATTAGAGTGTAATATAGATTTAGCAGCATCGACGAGGGCAGGCAATGGCTAATTCTTTTCAAGATACCCACATTCTTTGCTACTTTATTTGATATAGATTTAATATGATTTTTCCAAGTAAGTCGAGAATCGATCTGAACTCCCAGAAACTTCGTGAAGTCGACCTGTTGTAGTACGATATTATCCATTGAGATGGTCAGACTTACAGGGGGAGGCGTTTTTTTCCTGGAATGGAACACCATGAAATTTGTTTTCTTAAGATTAAGAGTTAACTTATTGGCCCAAAACCAGGTTGCTATTAAAGTTAATTCATTATTGGCTCTGGAACATAGATTAGTACGGGTAACAGATTTGTCACTTAGAAATACATTGGTATCATCTGCAAACAGAATAAATTTGAATAATGAGGATGCTAGGGCTAGATCATTAATATATATTAGAAAAAGTAATGGGCCTAATATTGATCGCTGGGGGACACCATATTTTATATCCATAGATGACGAAGATGCAGCTTTGAACGAGACATATTGTGATCTATCTTTTAAATAGTTAGTAATCCAGGCTAATGCTACCCCCCTTATTCCATAAGACTGCAATTTATTTATTAAGATAGAGTGATCCACAGTGTCGAATGCTTTAGCTAAATCAAAAAATATGCCAATAGAGTAAGTGTTTGTATCCATTGCCTCTGTTATACTATTCTGAATGTCCATTAATGCCATGAAAGTGGAGTGGTTAGCTTTTGAATCCAAATTGCGAGGGGGACAGCAAATTTAGTTTATCTAAGAAAGTGGTAAGCCGAGTCTGCATAGCCTTTTCAATAATCTTGGAAAAGCAGGGTAGAATGGATATCGGGCGGTAATTTCCTACATAGTTTTTTCCCCTGCCTTATAAATCGGAATGACCTTAGCTATCTTTAACCCATTTGGAACTATACCAGAACGGAGGGATGCGTTAAAGATTGAAGTGAGTATATTAGCTATGGGATCGATGGTCTGTTAAACAATGGTAGGGTTTATGTCATCCGGGCCCGTTGAATTGGAGTCTTTTAAGTTACGTACTATAAGCAAAGTAACCGCAAAGGTTCACCAGTCACTCTGGTACAGAGTAAAGCAGGGAGGCGACCTGACCGACGACTCTGATGAGCGTAGACTCGGATCCGACCTGGGCTGGTGAACCAAAGTCCTCCGTGCCCACCTTCTCGTGGTGCGGACCGTTAGTACCCTTCCTAGGAAGTACTCTTCCTAGGAGGGGGAACGAACGGGCACGGCAGGCAAAACCAGGGGAAGGCAATGGCAAACCACCCCTGTTAATCATGCCAAGAAAATCGTCATGCCACACACCAAACCACGCCGATGGTCGCGGATGGAGGGACTCCCAGGCCGGAGCGCTGAGGTGGGACTCCCAGGCCAAAGCGCGACTCAAGGGCTACTGGGAGAAGTAGCAAGACGGCAACGGAGACTGTGTGGCATGACGATCGCTAGGGCTCCTAGAGCCGACGGCACAAAGAGACAGACTATAAGCTTAATCTCCTCCGGTCCCACTGGAAGAATTCCACATGAACATGGTGGGGGAGTAGGCATAAATTGTCTAAAATTAGGGGCGCCACAAGGCATCTGGGAGGCAAGGCTTTGGCCAATGTTGGAGAAGTGATGGTTGAAGGCATCTGCAATTGACTTATGGTTGTTGGTTTCTTGGTCCCCCACTAGGAAAGAGTCAGGCAGAATTGGTTTGTAATTGGGGCTGAGAATTTGCTTGATTATTTTCCAGGTTTTGTGCAAGTTATTTTTACATAGGGAGAGTCGTTCTGCATAATATAGCTTTTGACACTGTTTTTTAAGCTTTTTAAACAGGTTACGATAATTAGTAAATTTTGATTTATTTGCAAGGGTAGGATTCTTAACATATAATTTGTAGAGGGCGGATTTTTTATTACAAGATTTTAACAGGGCTTTAGTCATCCAAGGTTGCTTCATTTTAGGGCCATTGTGCCGATATGAATTTATCTTAGGGAAAGCTAAGTCATAGTTTCGTTTATAGGTATCAATGAAACTGGCATATGCCGCATTTGGATCATCCATGGAACACAAGTGTTCAACTGGTGACCAATCAACTTTTTCCAAATTTAAAATAAAGGTGTTTTTAGATTCGGGAGAGAAGCATCTCTTAGGAGTAGCTAAAATAGTGTTATGCCGAGTGATCTGGAGGTTAAGGTATAATAAAATAGGGAAGTGATCAGAGATATCGGTCACACAGATGCATGAGTCCTGTTGGGTTGTAAGTAAATTAACGTAGATGTTATCTATCAGGGTTGCAGTGAATTCAGTGACTCTGGTGGGTCTAGTGATAGTAGGGAGTAGCTGATGAGAGGTCATCAGATCATAGAAATTAGAAGTCGATGCCGAATAATAATGATAATGACGATGATGCTGATAATAATAATAACAATAACAATAAATATAATAATAATGATTATAATAATTATATAATAATGACGAAAATAAAAATAAAAATTTAAAATTACTAGCGATAGACGTGTTTCAGTATTGAAGAGACGTGTGTCGATCATAATTGAAGTGACGTAACAATAGGCCTTATTTTCTAAAATCTAATAACAATAGACTTTTTCATAATTGAAGTGACGTGAGAAAGGCCTTTATTCTCTAAATCTAAAATTACAAACAATAGACCATTTCACAATTGAAATGACGTGACAATAGGCCTTTATTCTCTAATAACATTAATAGACTTTTTCATAACTGAAGTGAGGTAACAGAGGACTTTATTCTCATATAAAATTACCAATCATAGACGAAATTACGTGCATAAATCATCTGCAAACAGAAATCATCTGGAACGGCCTCTATTCCTCAGGAATCGAGAGAGGGAAAGTGCCGCGGAAAGCTACTGCGTTGTAGCGTTGGATTGTCAACGTCAGGCGTTGGAAGAGGTATGATGTTTCACGTGCATCACCAGAGATGGTGCTCAGGCTCTTATTATTATTATTATTATTATTATTATTATTATTATTATTATTATTATTATTATTATTATTATTATTTTATTTTTTATTTTTTATTTTTTAATTTTTTATTTTATTATTATTATTATATGGAGACCGCCGTGAGGCTTCGTTTCTCTTCCAGCGTCTATCTATTTGCATACAACGCTACAACTCTATTGCTTTCAACGGGACATTCCCAGAGCCTGCGGACGACGAGGTTTGATTTTCCGGATGTTACATTAATTAATATTGAAGTCCCTGAGGGATCCTGTATACCTCGGGGCAAAAAATAATAATAATAATGCTCATTATCAGACAATTACAATATCCTATTTTGTGTGTGTGTGTAACAGTTGGGCTTGTGGGCAGGAGCTGCTATGCCGAGGCCATTTGGGCTGGAGGTCCGAGCTCATTAACATAGGCCTATACTCGCAATATATATCAGATATTGTGTAGGTCAGCGGTTCTCAACCTTTTGGGACTTAAGGACCACTTATAAATTGTGTCTCGGTCGCGGACCACCACTAAAAATTGTGCCACTGGTGCACATATATGCGACCTTATAAAATTATAACTTTATGTAAACTTATTGTATAAAATAATAAATTTGATAAGATTAAGTATTTTACTTATTTTTTAATATTATTTTTAGTAAATGTTTAAACTTTTAAGTGAAGAAAGTAGCCTACAATATTCGTTTTAAATCTAATGTGAGCCTCGAGCTTGCATATTTGAGCAAAGTTTATCAAAAGAGGTGTAGGCCCAATGCTTGAAAGACTAAAATCGGGTCATCTTCGACTTCAAGTGTTGAATGATATTTTGTTTTAACCAGCACAGAAAATCCACATTCATAAAGAGGCGATGTTGCAAAGGTAAAATAGTTTTGAAAGCGTTCTCATACAGTTCTCGATATTCATGTGAAGCTTGTATCCAAAATTTCATCAAGCTCACTCTTGGATGCACCATCTTCATCGCTAATCAGTTCAATGAATTTGTTTAATTCGATATTGGTAAATTTAATGAATCAACGTTTGCAAGAGACGGTCTGGAAACCCAAGAAAACTCTGAATGTTCAAATCACCAAAGTAGAAGTTAAATTAATCCAGCAATGATTGAATATGTCCGGAAATTAAATTCACAAATTTTGACTTATTGATTTCTTGGTGCATTCATGCAATTGATCAAACATGTCAAAGTTGACTTCCAATATCCTTTTTTTCCCAGAGATCAAGATTTTCGTAAAAGCTGACACTTGCCACTGAGGGTTATTAAATTTGTCTGTTTGCATGTTTTTAATTGTAAAAAATATATAAATTATAGGCCTTGCTCGCGGACCACTAGACAGATGGCCGCGGACCACCAGTGGTCCGCGGACCACAGGTTGAGAACCGCTGCTCTAAGCTGATGGCATACAAATATATAGACAGATGTTGACAGTTACACATACAAATAAGCTATAGTATGTATGTGCGTCTGCATACCTGTAAGTATGCATGCATGTATGTATTATGCAAGTATGTATGTATGCATATAAGTATGTATCTAGACACTTCTATAGCGCCTTTTAGGTACCTCACAAAAACGTTGCACCCATTTACTATACAAACAAGTCAACGAAGCGTAGATTATTTGAACACGAAGAGTACGTAGCCTACGGCTGTGGTGGGATATGTTATAAAATAAGATGAAGATTAAAATCTGAAATAATTAAGCTATAAATGCCAGAAATATAACGTGTCCAGGTTTTTCATGCACAGATCAAATGAACGCTCGGGAGACGAAATTTTATAACGTGAGCCACCAGAGAACAAGCGAAAGCAACAGCCGCAGCGAAGATCAGAGTTTTCATCGTTGTTGAACTGCCGTTTTCCGGGGTTATTCTCGTCTTCAGAGGAAAAGTGATGCGATCCATAAGCGTTAGGATGGCATCTCTGGCCCCTGGCCAAGCCCCGTGGCCCATGACGCGGTAGTGACTCGGAATGGCAGGCCCGAAAAATATCGCAAGGGCTAGTCTTGGATCCGTCAGTAATAGACGACCTGCAATCAAGAACAAGAACACCGTCAACATTTAAAGGTGCCTATACAGCACATCAACTGTCTCAGTTGTTCCTTTATTTGCAACCCTGCTAACATGCCTACATGAACAAGCAACGTTACATATATAAGAAACCACAAAAGGCATGCTATTCACATTGAGACAGATATTTGTGTAAAGCATCAAAGAGATATTTCTGAAAAGCATTAAATAGTCCTACAACCAGAGAGCCTTCATCAATTTCATAGACTTTGAATAAGCTTTCAACTGTAGGCTATGTGGTATGAGGGGACGTGCAGATGATGCAAAACGCCAGAAAACTTGAGAGGCTAGAATTCGAACACGCCTGCAAGAAATTACCAAACGGATAGGCCTATAGGGCCTACAAAACCAGTAGAAGATTGAGATTGCTGATTACCATGATGCATGTAAATCTGAAATCATGACTAGCGAAACCCAGAGACGCCAATAAATATCAACGTCAAGGGAAAAGCTTTTAACAGATACATTATTTCGTCTATCGTGGATATCTAATAGAAGCAGGTGGTTTATAGCAAACACATACAACTAAGAAAAATTGCATGCAGCTCGAATTTAACAGGACATGGAGAGGCAGGGAAAAAATTAAGAAACCAAGCAAGAATAAGAAAACGATGATTGACCCCTCTTCTGTAGGGATTGCAATGCTGGGCAATGGGAAAGCAAAGATGAAGAAAAAATCCGTACAGCATAAAACATTCGTCCACAGAAATTCGAAGGAACCCGAAGGCTACAGAATTAGAACTAAAGAACCACGATAACCTCATTTAAATAATATTAGTAAGATATAGGGGCCTACCATATCTAAAGTTATACGTGAAAACAACTCTGCTTAGCCTATGTTGTTCAGCGAAACATCCGATGGTTTGGACATTATTTTTATTACAAATACCGAGGGGCGACCCAGAGCAGCAGCAACCTCAGCTGACGCATTTACTCATCCAAGATAAAACAATCGTCTTTCACATCCTCTGCGGCTAAAACGGTCATCTCATCATGTAGAACCACAAAATAATGGGGCTACCAGACATGCATTAATAGGTGTAGGCCTAGCCGCATAGCGAGAGAAAAATGAAACAGATTCACAGAAACAAAAAGTGAAAATTCTGGCAATAGACTGCAGCCGCTTTTGAAGCAGAGTAGGCCTAGTAAGAGTATGCACTCTGCACTAACCCGCAAATGAGAGATAATCTATATTAATAAAGCGAGAATTCTGTGTGTCTGTGTGTGTGTCTGTCTGTCTGTCTGTCTGTTTGACCGGGCTTAACTTCTACAATTTTGCACCTTTTCACTCGAGACCTTCACTGATGTGTCGGCCTCGGCTTAGGACACCCAGTGGAGGGGTTCGCGTCCCCCGTTTTCACCCCTACCATGGTGAAAATGCCCCAAAACTCTACCCTCCCATCACGCAAAAGCTCGCCTATTCCACTGGCAAGCGATTCTATTTATGGCGCCGGTATTCCCCAACGTCATTGATAATGTGCATAACGACACCGCGGTTCTATTTATGGCGCCGGTATTCCCCAACGTCATTAAAAATGCGCATAAGTTGTTTACTTTCGCACAAAATTTAATGACGATCGATTCGAAGTATATTCATCGTTTTACAGCGAAGCAGTCACTCCACGGCAGAGGTCGCTAGATGCCACAAGGCGTCTACAAGACTGTGAAGCAGTCTCCGCCACAGGTCGCCAGACGCCACAAGGGCCTCCAACACTGCGGCAGTCGCCGCCAGAGGGCGTCTGCCAAGATTGCCAAGCAGTCGTTGTTGTTGTTGTTGTTGTTGTTGTTGGTGGTGGTGGTGGTGGTGGTGGTGGTGGTGGTGGTGGTGGTGGTGGTGGTGGTGGTGGTGGTGTGAAACTTATAACCCCGGGCAACGCCGGGTAATCCAGCTAGTTAGAAATATTTAACTTTGAAAATACACCCGGAAGTAGAACTTGGAATATATGCAACAGGGCCCTTACAATAGACGATAAGATGGCAATGTGACTGACGTCAGCACTTACCGCTCATTGCGCACTAATTACAAACTAGCAAGCCAGCGTGGAAACTTTATTATCACAACTGTGTGCATGTTCTAGCCAAACTTTTTAGGCAGCTACTAAGCCGTGAAATAACTGCCGGGCGTTTTTCGGCTAAGCCGCAAAATTTCCGGCGGTTTACCGGCTTGCAGAAATTTTTTCGGCTCGGCCGTCAACGGCGGCGGCTTAGGGGTATGTATACATACCAGTTTGAAAGATGACGGAATCTCAAACAATGCGCTCCGTGCAAAGATGCGTTGAGAAACAAAGGAAGATCATGACCAGGCCTTCTTTGGATACACTACAAGACTTGCACAACAAAAAACGAGAAAAGGTCCAGCTGACAAGTGACCGTAAGGAATGAAGATCACTTCCAAAGTGTATTCGTTCAAATCGCTGCCAAATGACGTGAGAAAGTGATGACAAAGAGGAAGAAGCACAGATAGCTTTAGGCCTATTTCAATTTTTTTTCAGAAAATAAAGTAATTTTAAATATGACTCGCCATGGTACAAGTTAACCTCATTGTGGCTTACAGTCTGACAAAACCAATGACGGGTTTGCAGATGATGATGGTGATGTACCTACCAGGGTGAGAATTGTCGGGGGTTTGGGGTGGGGTTCAACTCCTAGTCTTTCTTAGGACCACATAGTAAAGTCTTCATTGCACACCCACACTCCACATGAATCAAGGTCTAAGCCCCCAGTCTTTTTTCTACAATTCTCATACCGGTACCTACACATGTCAAGCTTGCATCCACACAGTTCCGCTAATTCATCCATGTAAGGTATGAAGTCGACTTGAATCGTGTGTCGAGTCGACGTAACGTATCGTCTCAAAAGTTCTTCTCTTTTCTCCTTGATATTCGCCCACATGTCATCAGCAGATGGCAAGCAAACATGTCCCTGCATTCAGAGCATGAAACAGATCCTTAATCGGCGGTTCATACAAAACAGCAACGACTTCGTTAGCCTGGCATCAGATTGACATTCCGCAGAAATATTTTTTGCTTTCATGGGCGTCCAGATGGGGATCAAAGGGGACATTTGCCCCACTTGGATTTTGCCAATATTTAACAAAATAAATCTGTTGATTATGACGATTATTAAAACAGTCCCAGCACGATTTTCAATGCGAAAAACACTTAATTATTTAGGTAAAGTCCTTGACTATTAGTTATTTTTAAAATTGTCAAGTGTTCTGTGTTCATGAATGCAAAAACGTCATTTTGCTCCCCCTTAAAAAAATTTGCCCCCTACAAAACTTTTGCCTCCGTACAAGAATTCCTGCGGACGCCCATGTTTGCTATAGTGTATTTTCAGAGGTAGACAATAATCTAATTTCCACTTTGCGCGTAATTACAATAAGGAATTGTTTCGTTCAATTAAATCTGTTTTCTGAACTATTTCCGACCTTCACAATTCACTGACTACTTATCGTTGTATGTATGTATAGTTGTATACATGTATGTGCATAAAGACACTTAGGCCCCTATCATAGCGCCTTTATATAGGCCTACCTCTCGAACCCCGACGATCGAACTAGCACACACACACACCTTCACACACACACACACACACACACACACACACACACACACACACACACACACACACACACACACACACACACACACACACACACACACACACACACACACACACACACAAACACACACACACACACACACACACACACACACACGTTGGGACACAATCGGACAACGAACAAAGTTGGTTCAAATTGTCCCAATGTATGTGTGCTGTCTGGTATCGCATAGTATAGTATTGCATTATTCCAAATTGAACTCAACGTTCCTCGTTTACTCAAGAAATACTAAGGATAAGTTACCTTGAACACGCGGGCGACCCACCGACACTGCAATTCAGACATTGGCATGAGTCCTCCTAGAGGCTGTAAGCAGCCAATCACGGCAATTGTAGAGGGTGAGATGTCTGGTGAGAAGACATACTTGAACAGGTTGACCTCGTTATCCCTGACCTCGAACGCCTTGTGGTCGATGAAGGGAAAGCCAAACATATATCCAGTGGCGCAGATGATAGCATCG
Organism: Allolobophora icterica; assembly: GCA_963556255.1. Classification (NCBI taxonomy): domain Eukaryota; kingdom Metazoa; phylum Annelida; class Clitellata; order Crassiclitellata; family Lumbricidae; genus Allolobophora; species Allolobophora icterica. Next base: position 19,023,050 of record OY744615.1, on the reverse strand, counting down.
ATGTTCTCCGCAACTGTTCCATCATCGAACTCCACTGATCGGCCATTCAGTCGACGCACATCCGATTTCACGATGATACTTCCAGCCATCACTCTGTTAGGCAGATCATCACTGATCGTAGGATGTTGCGATGTGAACCGGTGTTGAGGTTTGAGTCCGTAGAGGGCGTGGTCAAAGTGTTTGTTGCTTTTGCTTTCTGTTAGGTAGTTGAAAAAGCTTGCAGGCATAAGACTTCCGATCAGTTGCTTGAAGCGAGAGAAGATAAAGACGTTCGGAAGACCATTGTCCAAGACTCGTCTTGAAATCCAAGCTCCACGTCTGGTGCTGAGATAAACCTACAGTTCACACAATTTATTGGCTTCTCTTTCTGTGAAAGCAAATGAGTTAGGGAAGACTCTTATGGGCCTATCTATAGTCGAAGAGTAGAGCGGCGTTTCTGCAGCTCTTGCATTACTGCATAATCTTCTGCTGTTAACTGTCTCTCGCTTTTTCTGTGCAGTTTGCTACCACAGTATTCTAATCTTTCTCCTCTTCAGCCTGGAAACCGAACTCGGATCTCTACTGAACATCGCTTTCTGGACAACCCCTCTAACGCGACGCAGCGCTGCTGAATAAGCTGGTGACCTGCGCTTAGGTTTAGAGTAGCGCTTTAGAAATTCGAAGGTTAGTTTTACTATTACAGTTACGACTACGATTACGAAGCTAGCTTCTTAAGTTGTTTACACGTCTGTATACAGAGACTCCTCAGAAATGAGCTAGTGTGGTTGACGCAAGCTCAACATAGACTACAGCAATTACTTTCCGAGCATCTAATTCAGTGTCACGCTGCATGATGAGGTCAGTGCCGTCTTAAGGCATGGGCACGCTGGGCAGTCGCCAGGGGCCCCACGATTCTAGGGGCCCCAAATTAAGAAAACAAAAAATTTGACCTGTGCATTACCTTCACGCACCATAAGTGAAATATCTTTTAGCTATGAGTGCAAGGCTTATTTTATATTGTTTAAAAGTTCATATTGGTTAATCTTCGCTTTCCAGTATGTTCCTTTATGTTTAACAAATCATTTTGTTGCAAAGTGAATGTTGAGAGTGTTGTATTGTATTTCAAAACTTACAAAGCGCCTTTACCCAGTGCCCATCAATCAGTGGCGCTCCCAGTGCGAAAGTCCTCGGGAATAAAGACAAGTTTTAGACATCGAAAAGCTGTAGCATGACCAGCAGATAGGAGTGCAGCCCGGGCTGAAGGAGGAAGCTGATTCCACAATGAAGGGCCAATACTTAGAAAGGAACGAGACTGAGCCATGGCCGTTCTCATTCGGGGAACAAATAAGTCAAGTCGATCAGAGGAACTAAGAGGTCGAAGTTAGTCTACAGATGAGGTGGGAAGACATATTGAATCACAGAGGTATTTAGGAGCAAGTCCCAGACAAGATCGGCAAATAGGGATAAGTACCTTTGTTTGGATGCGGGCAGTAAGAGGAAGCCAGTGAAAATGTTCAAACTTGAATGTGGGAATATGGGAGAAGCGTGGGAAACGGGCGATTAGTCTGGCAGCTACGTGAAAAACAGATTGTAGAGGGGATAGACGGACTTTGGGGAGCCCAACAAAGAGGAAGTTACAGTAATCTATGCGAGAGCAGATGAAGGCATGGACAATGAAGGTGAAGACTGGGGAGGAGACAGTACCAATCACGGGCGTCCGAACATGGGAACAAGAAGGCATTTGCCCCCTGGATTTTGGGCATATTGTAAAAAATAAAATCTTCTGATTATTATGATTGTTACAACAGTCCCAACACGATTTTAATGCGAAAAACACTTCATTATTTAGGTAAAGTCTTTTACCATTATTTATTTTTAAAGTTGTCACGTGTTCTCTGTACATGAATAGCTACGCAATACCGTCATTTAACCCCACACAAAAACCTTGCACCCCTACAGAAATTCCTGTGGACGCCCATGGTACGAAGAAATCCATAAGTTTAATTTTATGGAACGTTTAAAGTTTCATCCCTGTGGGTGGGCAGGGGCCCCAGTGCATTGCTTTGCCCAGGGCCTACAACGCTTTTAAGACGGCACTTGATGAGGTGAAACAGAACCTGATTGTTTACTTTCGGTGGCAGATCACATCGCTATTAAACTTTCTCAGTTTCGGAACGACAGATGGAAATGTCGGGCAATTGAAGTTAATTGATCTTCTGGGGCCGTATTCATGAGATGGGTGTAACTCTTACTCCCAGCTTAAATCTGGCCTACGCCGGAGTAGTGGGTTAAATCGGTATTCATGAGACAAGCGTACCGCCTTACTCTGGGTATAACGCTACTCCGAATCGACCCTAGGAGTAAGTCCGCTATTCCCAGCGTAGCGGCTATAAACAAAGATGGCGGCCGTCGAAACTCGCCGCATTCGATGAGGTTTTAGACGTCAAAAAGTCTTTCAGAGGTGCCGTAATTAGCTCGTATTGTTCACCGACAACGAACTTTATACTGCTTTTCGTTCTAGCTGTCACAAACTGCTAAAATTTGATGAGATGTCTGACGATGATGCATTCGAAGTGCCGCGCATGGGTTCCTTACAGTAAGCTTACTGTGGGCACAGTGGAAGAATACATGCTGTGGGTAACGCGGGTTTATTTTCACGTAATTTAACTGTAGAATGCAACGGATACCAAAAAAGCTGTGCTGGAATATTATTGTCAAGGAAAGAGTTTTTAACTCATGAGTTGACTGGTGCATTTGAGAATTTTGTATAAGCTTACGTTTGTTCTGAAGGCATTATTATTAAATCTATTGCGTTTTTTATATCCAATAATTAATTGGATCCCGTAAGTAATGGTGAAAATGTTGATTTCTCATTCTTAAGCAATTGATTAGCATAGACATTACAAACATTATACACATTATTTTATAGTAACCTCATCGAATGCGGCGAGTTTCGACGGCCGCCATCTTTGTTTAGGTTCCGCAAAGGTTCACCAGTCACTCTGGTACAGAGTAAAGCAGGGAGGCGACCTGACCGACGACTCTGATGAGCGTAGACTCGGATCCGACCTGGGCTGGTGAACCAAAGTCCTCCGTGCCCACCTTCTCGTGGTGCGGACCGTTAGTACCCTTCCTAGGAAGTACTCTTCCTAGGAGGGGGAACGAACGGGCACGGCAGGCAAAACCAGGGGAAGGCAATGGCAAACCACCCCTGTTAATCATGCCAAGAAAATCGTCATGCCACACACCAAACCACGCCGATGGTCGCGGATGGAGGGACTCCCAGGCCGGAGCGCTGAGGTGGGACTCCCAGGCCAAAGCGCGACTCAAGGGCTACTGGGAGAAGTAGCAAGACGGCAACGGAGACTGTGTGGCATGACGATCGCTAGGGCTCCTAGAGCCGACGGCACAACAACAAAACCTAGCTGTAATGCAATCTTTCATAATAATGCAGAGAATATCAATTTACCCTCATTAATTTATCTTGTGTTATAATTTAGTTGTTATTATTTAACCATAAAATCATCCAGACTTACTCTAACCCACGCCTGTTTTGATTTTACGTTTAGGCCTATGTTAAATATGATTCGTTTTGATTAACGGCCGTCGTTTAATCTGTGTTTACTTCAGCTGTCGGGACTGACGGCATATAAATACCTTGTAAGCATGCTAAAATAACCCATAACCACTCAAATTATGACGAGTGTACTTTCGCGCGGGGAAAACCCAGCATTTACGCCCGGAATAACTAATCCCTTAGATACTCCGGTCTCATGAATACGAACCACGACTAAGTGCTATTCGGGGAATAGTTAATCCCGGCGTAGGCCCTACGCTTAGACTAGCTTAATCGTGTCTCATGAATATGGCCCCTGGTGTATGATATCATCAATTCATCATACCTACCTGATCGCAGATTCTGCTCAGTTCCACAGCAACATCTAATCCAGAATTCCCGATCCCAATCACAATAACTCGTTTTCCTTCGTATCCTCGATGGTCGGTGTAGTCGTGGCTGTGGACGATCTTTCCTTCGAATATTTCTTGTCCTTCGAAGCGTGGTATCTTCTTATCGGCGTTGTGCCCTGTGCAGACCATCACCCGATCAAACTCCTCTGTTCTGGTCGAACTCGATTCCAAGTCCTTTATTTCCAACTTCCATCGACCGGTTTCTTGGAAATTCTCCACTTGGCTCACTCTCTTGACCTCGGTACGGAACTCAATGTAATTGATTAGGTCGAACTTTTCCGCATAGAGACGGAAGTAGTCGAGAACCTTCTTGTTGTGCATGTAGTTTGGATAATCGTCTGGAACCAGGAAGTCGCTGTAGAAACTCATTTCTTTGCTCGTGTTGCTGATGGTGGATTTCATGACAGTTGGTCGACCATCTGTGGGTTTTTCCTGCCAGTTCCATAGTCCACCAATGTCTTCGGTTCTCTCGAAACAAACGGGTGTCAGTCCCTCATCCAGGCAGCACTTGATGGCCGGGAGCCCGCTGGCGCCTGCTCCTATTATCGCTACTTTCATGTTACGTAGACCTAGACAAGATGATAGTATACGCAGTACGTCAGAAACTCATAATTCTTATAATCTGTAGTTATCATTGCGTATGCTTACATGTGCATATGTTTGTATGTCAGGCTGTTTGAGTGTATGACTGTATGTATGTTGAGTGATGATTGCCATGGGCGGCGATCCCGGGGGGGGGCGAGGGGGACAAGACCCCCCACCTTTAAGAGTGGGGGACACGCCATACATCGCCCCCCCCCAAATTTTGAGGAAACCCCATAAAAGGTCACCAAATTCGCGCGAAAAAATTTTGTTGACCTCTTTTTTTCACCAGATCAGTTGAAAACTCTTTTTTCACCAGATCAGTTCCAAAATGTCCCCCCCCCACCTGTCAAACAAGATCACCGCCACTGGTGCTTGCATATATACACATATGCGTGAATGCATGCACATATACATATTGGCTTGCATTCTATAGCGCATGTTAAGTACCTCGCAGAGGCTATGCCTGCGCCAACCCGAATGCTGTTAAAGCAAGAAAGGTTAATCAGGGCTCAGGTAACACAGAAGGGTCACCACTAGCGAGCTCCCACAGACACCAAAAGCCCAAGGCAACAGTAAGCATAGTCTAAACATGGCACTCACTAATTAAAGGTCTCTGTTGCCCAACAGAAGTAAACTATAAAACAAGATTGACCAATTAATTAACAGTGCAGTTTTTCTAGATGCAAAAGACGGAACCAACTGTAGTCGTAAATCCAAATTCTGTAATGTCCTAGTAATCGCTATCGTATAGGCCTGCTTGCAAAGATTCTTGTCGACACTCGACCACGCTCTCAGGCGAACAGCTTCCGTAACGTATAGGCCTACATGTACATACTCGGTGACTGGTTTGTTTAACATGACCTTGTTTGAACAATTTATCATGGCGGCTAAGGTTGAGGAACAAGAACAAGCTCTTCTGCAGCCCCCATGGACCGACATTTTTAACGTTGACATTGGTGTGGGAGCCTACATTGACCTCCAAATCTAAAATCACCAGACAAGTTTGATGACTCGATAAACGTAAGATTTATTTGTATCACACTTTGAAATAATAGAGCAAGCAGCTCTTTCCGAAGCCGCATTCAGTTATACTATAGAATGCAGTTGTCCTGAAGTGTTTTACAAAGACAATGGCCAGATCACTCATCAAAAGTCCAAAGGGTAGCAAACACTTTATCTTAATCGCCCACAGCGCAATCCGGCCTTTGGAGGAATTCTAGAAAGTAATCGTAATCGTGATCTCCAAACTTCTAAAGCGCCACTCGAAGGCCAAGCGTTGGGGCACCAGCCTATTCACGAGCGCTGATGTTATAGGCCTACTTGGTTGTGATCTGATGGCGTCGACGCTCAATGCATCGCTGACAGTGGCGGCACGATGATTTAAAGTTTGGGGACAAGGTCACAGATCCAGTGCTAGAACCAGTGGACAAAAAAATAAATATTTTGTATAATTTACATTTTTATTTTAGGATCATTACCGAACATCAATATTTGGTTATAATGTATTCCTCGTTTACATAATCTGTGTAAAAAGTGGATTTCCTGTAACAGATTTATACTATGGCTACAGTTTCGAAAGGAATTAAGACGCAAGTTAGCGGTTGCTTTACCTTTGGTGTTCATGTCGCTATACTAGTTGATCTTTACGCCGATTCTTGTAGGTTCGGAGTCATCAGACTTCTATGACCCAGTCTGCGTTATCAGAGACATCTGCGTCTACAGTGCTGAAGTTCGTCATTTGTATTTGTATCCAGTAGGCCTACGTGTACTTTTACCTACTGATGAATTTTCTGTTCGAAGTGAACTTTATCACCTTTTCTGCCAATCTCCATTACCTTGAGGTACTTAAAAGGCGCGGTATTAAATGTGTAGACAGCTAACTTCGATAGCGCATATTGTGGCAAAGACATCCTCTTTTCATGTATTCACTCTCTCTTTTCTAAGCATCTTGCATCTGGCCGTCTCCCTGCCGATGATGTACAACTTATGTCCATGGTCCCCCAGCTGACCAACTTCTTCTTGCTCGCTCCATTGACTCCATTGCTCAACATCTTCGCTCTTGGATGTTCTCTAATCGGTTGAACCTTAACTCCTCTAAAATCCAACTCACTTGGTTTGGAACAAAGCAGGAATTATCTCAACTCGATTTCACACTTCTCTCAGCTCACTTTCCGACCTTCTCATACTCTACGAATGTCCGCGACCTGGGTGTCACTTTAGACAGTTCACTAACCTTTGCTTCTCACCTCTCCTTACTTACTCGTACTTGCTACTACCACTTGAGGAGACTGCGAGCTATCTGTCACTTCTGCAGTTTTCACTACCAGTATCCATGCATTTATCTGTTGCCGCATTGATTATTGCAATTCTTTACTGGTTGGCCTTCCGAAAGTCCGTCTTTCTGCCCTTCAATCGGTACTTAACGCAGCTGCTCGCCTCACTGCTCATCGTTCTCAATTCTGCTCCATATCTACTTAGGCCTCCATGACTGATGTCTTGCACTGGCGTCCTGTCTCTGCTCGTATCCACCTCAAGATCATAACTCTTGTCTCTAAGGCGCAACGGGGCTTACCTCCATCCTTTGTAACCTGATGCGCAAACCTCTCTCTGCATCGTCTCATCGACCCCTACGTTCTCAGAATCGGCTAGATCTGTCCGTTCCCCGAGAGATCGAGTCTGGCAGGTTAGTTGGCTACACGTATGTGCATGCCTCCCAGCAAGCCCATATATAGATTCCATCTATGAAATTAGGTGGGCTCGTTGGCTTGGGCTAGCCCAGGGCCTACTACGTAGGGGGAAAGGAAGCAGACTGCTTCCAATCTGTGCCCGAGGGGAAAGTCCCTCCCCCTAATGAATGGATCTTGCTGTTCGCTTGACGATTGTAGGACATTATCCCCCGGACATAAAACTCACCCACGGCAATGTAGATATTTTACAATGTTTAGTTTTCGAAAACCAGTTTTCTTTCTCCAAATATGCGCTAAAACTCACCTACGGCAATGTAGAAATCCAAAGTTTTCCCGGGGAACTCCCCCCCCACTTCAAGGGGATGGGAGGGGAAGGAATCATGCAGGAAGGAAAGTGGAGGGGAGGGATAAGGGGTGGTGAAGGAAGAGGAGGGGAAAGGGAGGGGAGGGGATAAGGGGTGGGATGGGAAGAGGAGGGGAGAGGGGAGGGGAAAAGGGGTAGGGAAGGGAAGAGGAGGGGCTTAGGGAAGGATGGGAGGGGACGGAGACGGAAGGGAAGGGGAGGTAGGGAAAGCAGTTTGCCGTAAGGGAGGATTGCTTCCAGCTTAAAGGGGGGGTAGTAGGCCCTGGGCTAGCCCATATCAGCCCTATCTGGGAGCGAGCTGAGGAGCCCGTTATCCGAATAAAAGTTTACGTGGGCAACAAGTGAGCTCATGGGCTTGGGCTGCCCACATAAAACCCAGATAGGCTTCAGGTCAGACGCCCATTAACCGACATTTGCAATATCCGACTTTTGGGTACGCGATAAGTGGGCTCGTGAGCTTGGGCTGCCCACATCGAGCCCACCTGGGCCTGATGTCAGAAGCCCATTGACCGACATTTGTGATATATACCGGGTGGCCCATTAAAAACGTTCCCAAACTTTGTTAACCTGGCAATTAAACAATTTTAAAGTAAATTGAATCATAGTACATCAAACTAATCATAATTCATATTTGTACAACACAGCCAAAATTTAGCGCAAAATACTCAACAGTTTGAGAGAAATTGTTGTTAGAACTGTATGACCCATGGTCACAATTTTGCACAGTTGTTTTATGATGACGTTTTACGCGAACAGATGTTTAATTGATCCTCCGCCTTCTCTTGTAACGACCCTTAACGCTGTTTCCACTGTCCTATTGACTTCTGTATTTGTGTGTCGTCTAATAGGGACCATTTTGCTTCAATGACCTGCTTAAGTTCGTCAGTATTTAGAAACGGTTTTCTGCGACCAGCATACACAAGCTTCTTTAGGGCGTTCCATACATAGTAGTCCAGAGGATTTAGATCGGGAGAGTTTGGTGGCCAGGCATCACTGTGGATAAAATCAGGTGTGCCAGGTGCATTTTCCTGCGATTGACACAACTGCTCTACACTCTCAGCATTTTCAACAGTCGTTGCAGTTGTTGGATGACCACTTCCAGGCTTGCGAGCAACGCTACCAGTTTCAATAAGCTTATTAATGACTCGGTTTATGCTTTGTCTTGACCAGTTTTTACGCGGATTTTCCTGAATGATTCGCTTGCCTCACCAACCCTTCTCCTCAAATGATATCTTAATAACAGCGAGATCATCATTCGAAAACACCATGTTTTAATGTTTACTACTTCGAGGACTAGTTTAATCAAGATACTCTCGTTACTTCGCGGCGAAATAAATGACGTAGTTTTGTGCAAAATTTGTAAACAGGTATGACGTCATAACCTTGCCGCAGGGTGTGACATAATAAACGTACTCTCTTGAAATGTGACATTTGTGCACAGAAATAATTGCTTAACATTTTGGTATAAATTAAAATTTGATATCTCTGAAATTAGATCTGTGCCAGGTTAACAAAATCTGGGAACGTTTTTAATGGGCCACCCGGTATATCCGACTGAAAGATGGGCGAAAGTGGACTCATGGTCTTGGGCTGCCCATTTCGATCCAAACTGGGCCTGAGGTCAGAAGCCCATTAACCGAAATTTCCGACATCCAATTTTTAGATTGGTGATAAGTGCACTCCTGGGCTTGGGCTTCCCACGTCAAACCCACTTGGGTTTGATGTCAGTCGCCCATTAACCGACATATTATAATTGCGACCTTGAATTAGCTACATTGTCTAAAACAAGACCCGGTGCAGCTGTTCATGAGGTGGACTGTTTGGACAAACTCTCGATGGATAACGATTGGCCTATAGTATAAAGTATGATTGCTAGAATTACGAGAAAACAACGGGTCATCTGAGGATGGCTTCAACACGTCGGTGCCAAAAGATGCAACTCGACTCGTAATCGGGAACCCCAACAGAGAAGTACGCCTATGGGATAAAAACGATTAAAATACAGTCTATGGTATGACGATGATCTTTCGATTTCGCAAACGTCTGTCTGTGATAACGGCGCTCTACAAGTCATTACAGCAGATTACATGAGAAAAGATTCCATCATTTGCTGGTCACAGACGCCATAAGAGGTCTTCCACAAACGAATTCCGTACGGAGTGATCTACTTAAGTTTCTTTGGACCCTCCTTCCCCTTGTGCGTATTTGGCATTACTCTTATCCCTCTTTTCCGATATCCGCACTCCAGCGGACTACAAAGGTTCGGATTAGGCTTCCCTGTCCATATTTGCAAGGCTAGCAATTCCATGGGGTAATTTGATATTGCCGCGTCCGGGCAAAGGGTCTTTAATTAGAATCAACGCTGTAGAAACAGTATGCTGTTTGACTATAATTATAATTGGTTTAATGCAAGGCTCCCTGTAATAACCATGTAGGCATACCAAAGTTAGATGCGGACGTTCGCAATCGCATAATCTTCGCACACCACTATTCCGAATCTGGGTGACCTTTCGTCCCCTTTGCGGACATCGATATTGGGTGACCCCCATGCAACTCCAAGCTCAACGTTGTCCCTACCATTCTAGTTACAGCAGGCACGTCAAAATATAATTGAACAGTAAAGCGGCCATATCAACGTCAATGATGGCAAACAGGATGAATCATAGCTGGTTTAGTGTATACCTTAAAAATATAATAATAATAAAAATAAAAATAATCTTTTCCTTTATTAATTCAAACCGACAAACGCAGTAAGATTACATTGAGACATGACAGTACAATAATCTTAACAATTTTCTTAACTAAACACACATTATGGCAACCATGCAAGGCGCCCGCCTGAGGGGTTGCGGGAATCGAACCGCGTACTGCTGCTCTCCTGGCCATAAGTGTTACTATTACTCTATCCCCCTCCCCAATATGACTATAGAAGAAACATATGACTAGACGAGAATCAAACACAATATGTTTATAACATTAAAACTGTTGTAAAGTCAACAGACTTGCAAACTAATCTGTTTTCTTTGTTCTATGAAATTAACTAAACCTATAAATTTAGAAAAATTCAAGAAACAAGCCTGTGGAGCATCACAGTAGTGATGATAACATTACGATAACGTTCCATAAAATCCTTCTCAATTTCAAACATTTGTCACACATTCTACATTTATATGGTCAAAAAATTAAATGAGTAATAACATCCAAACTTTATGTTAGAATTGCTCCAGAAAATGTTTAAAAATGGACATAATATGATTCGTCCTCTGCTTCGGGGCCATCCATATATTACGTACGCATGGAGGGGCAGAGGTAACCGAAATGCATGTGCTTGCGTACAGTGGGGTCTACTGATAATGTACGTACACAAATTGATTGGCCTTCAAGTGAGCTAGAGTTCAGTCTTTCCAGCTATCTGGTACTACCAGAGGAAGTAGGACTGTGGAAGAGGTGTCACTTGTATGCCACCTTACCTCTGAACGCTATTGTTAAACTATCACACAACTCAACAGTGATGGATTATTCATCCTTCAATCTGGCCTAAAGTGCAGACAATCGCTGCCTGGACGTGTGTAACTGACTCATTCTGCAGCTGGTCTGGGGAGGTGCGTCAACTGCACGTACGCAGGTGGGAAGGAGAGTGGAAAAAAGTAAGCGTGCGAACAGGGAGGGGAGGGGTCCAATTTTCCAGGATTTTTGCGTACGTAATATATGGATGGCCCCTTAGGATGATCTCGCAATATTTCTGTACCTGACAAGTGTTTTCCATCAACACAGTTTTCATAATAATAATATATTTATTCTTTAATTAAGCGCCTGCAAACACACTGCGCTGTACATGTTATGCGATAAATCTTAACTACTAACAGAACAGACAGCCTGCAATACACGGCGCAAATTGCAGCCTACAAAGCATGTCCGCCTATGGGACTCGATCTCTGTACCTCTCGCACTCTACGCCAGATGTTATCCAGTGCGCTATCGGGCCCCGTCAGTATATGTACTGAATGTCTTACATAAAGTTTGTTCCATGTTCAGTACAACGAATTCATAGAATTCACCGTCACATAATGTTTTACCAATATGGGATCTTCCATGATAGCTGAGACACTCACTCCGTGCAATGCCACATCACATAATTTACACTTATGTGGCTTTGAGCAAGTGCGTGTTCTTGACTACATTTTGGGATGCGTCACTCCGTGTACATGCTTTGTTAAAGTAAACCGCGTTTCTATAGTAGTTCTCCGTTGTGGGTTCTTGCATGGCGTATCTGAGGACTTGTACCTGTAAATGATTTTTGACATCCATTGCTTGGGTAAATTTTTTTCTCCAGTGTAGTTTCTAACATGGCATTTGATAGCACCACTATGTGCAAAAATCGTTTATGACATAAACATCACTTGTGTGGCTTTCTCTGGTGTGGGTTCTTATAGGGTGATCTAGGACACTCTTCTGTGCAAATGCTTTGTGACATATATTGCAAATATATGATTTTTCCATAGTGTGGGCTCTTTTCTGGCATTCCAGATGAGATTTCTCTGCAAATGCTTTGTGACATAAATTACATTTTTATGGGTTTTCTCCAGTATGGGTTCTTTAATGGTATTCCAGATGAGTTTCCTCTACAAATGCTTAGTGACATAAATTAGAAATTTGCGCTTTTCCTAAGTATGGGTTCTTTTAAGGTCTTCAAGCTGAGTGTTCTCTGCAAATGCTTAGTGACATAAATTACATTTTATGGTTTTCTCCAGAATGGATTCTTTCATGCCATTCCAGATGAGATTTCTCTGCAAATGCTTTGTGACATAAATTACATATTTATGGGTTTTCTCCAGTGTCGGTTCTTTTAAGGTATAACAGATGAGTTTTCTCCGTATTAAACACTTTGCAAAATAAATAACATTTTATCGTGTTTCTCCAGTATGGGTTCTTTCATGGCGTTCTAGAGTAGACTTATCTGGAAATGCTTTGTGACATGAATTGCATATAAATGGTTTTTCTCCAGTGTGAGTTTTTTTATGGTTTTCCAGAGTAGTCTTCTGTGCAAATGCTTTGTGACATGAATTGCATGTATATGGTTTTTCTCCAGCGTGGGTTCTCCTATGGTATTCCATATGACCCTTCTGTGCAAATGCTTTGTGACATGAATTGCATATAAATGGTTTTTCTCCAGTGTGGGTTCTTTTATGGTTTTCCAGAGTAGTCTTCTCTGCAAATGCTTTGTGACATAAATTGCACATGTATGGTTTTTCTTCAATGTGGGTTCTCTTATGGCATTCCAAAGTAGTCTTCCCTGCAAATGCTTTGTGACATAAATTGCACACATATGGTTTTTCTCCAGTGTGGGTTCTCTTATGGTTTTCCAGATGACTCTTCCGTGTAAATGCTTTGTGACATGAATTGCATATAAATGGTTTTTCTCCAGTGTGGGTTCTTTTATGGCGTTCCAGAGTAGTCTTCTCTGCAAATGCTTTGTGACATAAATTGCACTTGAACGGTTTTTCTCCAGTGTGGCTTCTTTTATGGTTTTCCAGAGTAGTCTTCTGTGCAAATGCTTTGTGACATGAATTGCATGTATATGGTTTTTCTCCAGTGTGGGTTCTCCTATGGTATTCCAGATGACCCTTCTGTACAAATGCTTGGTGACATGCATTGCATATAAATGGTTTTTCTCCAGTGTGGGTTCTTTCATGGCGTTCCAGAGTAGTCTTCCGTGCAAATGCTTTGTGACATAAATTGCACATGTATGGTTTTTCTTCAATATGGGTTCTCTTATGGCATTCCAAAGTAGTCTTCCCTGCAAATGCTTTGTGACATAAATTGCACACATATGGTTTTTCTCCAGTGTGGGTTCTCTTATGGTTTTCCAGATGACTCTTCCGTGCAAATGCTTTGTGACATGAATTGCATATAAATGGTTTTTCTCCAGTGTGGGTTCTTTTATGGCATTCCAGAGTAGTCTTCTCTGCAAATGCTTTGTGACATAAATTGCACTTGAACGGTTTTTCTCCAGTGTGGCTTCTTTTATGGTTTTCCAGAGTAGTCTTCTGTGCAAATGCTTTGTGACATGAATTGCATGTATATGGTTTTTCTCCAGTGTGGGTTCTCCTATGGCATTCCAGGTGACCCTTCTGAGCAAATGCTTTGTGACATGAATTGCATATAAATGGTTTTTCTCCAGTGTGGGTTCTTTTATGGCGTTCCAGAGTAGTCTTCTCTGCAAATGCTTTGTCACATAAATTGCACATGCATGGTTTTTCTCCAGTGTGGGTTCTTTTGTGGTATATTAGATGAGTCTTCCATGCAAATGCTTTGTGACATAAATTGCACTTGTATGGTTTTTCTCGAGTGTGGGTTCTTTTATGGATTTTTAGATTAGATTTCGATGTAAATGTTTTGTTTAAAAAATCACACATGTATGTGTTTGGTTTGTTGTGGCCACTTGCTTGCATCTTGAGATCTTGAACACCGCTCAAATATTGGACTTATTTACTGGTTGAATTTATTACTGCTTTTCCATGTTATTGCAAAACTGTCATGAATTAGAAAATGCAACAGTTAAAATAAAGTTATTGAAAGAAGATGGGATGCAATAGGAAACTGTAGATAAAGAATAATGAAACCCTAATTGTGAATCCAAAGTCACAAAGTCACACACTAAAAGTATGCAGAGATATCACAAGGATGATTTTAGACGGTGCATGGTTGAGGAGCCTAGGTGACTTAAACACTGGAAACACATTTCTGTTACATCTGTAAATCTGAGATCACTGAACTGATATTTGAAAGCTTCCTTACCCTTTGCAAATGATGACTGAAAGTTCGGAATATTGAGTCTAGCAACACAAATTCGAGACTGAATGATTGTTTTCTTGGGGTTATTTAAAATATGGCAAACAAAGACCATGAGGCTATAATAGCCACCTCGAGATCTGGATCATACATACAATATTATTATTGGAAAAATTAATAACTGTGGTCCTAGCCATAAAACAGCATATTATATTCAAATTATTATTATTATTATTATTATTATTATTATTATTATTAATTATTATTATTATTATTATTAATTATTATTATTATTATTATTATTATTATTATTATTATTATTATTATTAATTATTATTAATTATTATTATTATTATTTTTTTTTTGTGCCCCAAGGTACATATGATTTCTCGGGGACTTAGATATTAGACTATTTATTGTTTTTTTCCGGAAAATCAGGCCTCGTCCTCCGCTAAGTCATTAAACGTGCCGCGAAAAGCGATGGCATTATAGCGCTGAATACAGATGGAAAGGCGCTGGAAGAGGAACGTAACCTCTCGCTATTATTATTATTATTATTATTATTATTATTATTATTACTAAGGAGCTTTTATACACCGCCCCTTCAAGGTGATCTACTCAGGAGCGCTCCTAGTCCAACCACGGCTAAAGAGAGTAGTTTTCAAGTTTGTAAGAAACAAGGTACGGTGAGTCACAGGGATCAGGCGGAGTTCAACAGGAAGGCCATTTCGGGTTGTGGGGCCAGCAACCGAAAAAGAATGGCGCTGTATAATGTCTGTCGAGTGCAGGGGATCAAGAGCTCGGCCTGGTCAGCCGAGTGAAGAGCAGATCGCCGCAAGACCCCCGAGATAGGGCGAAACAAATAAAAGATCACTTATTGCTAATAAATATACGAGAGAGACATCGGATTTGGATTGGTCACATATTGAAGGGATATTCCTTACTGAGAACTATCATAAAGAAAAGAATGGGGAAAAGAGAATGAGAGGAAGACCTATAATCCTAGATGGATGCTGCTGGTCTGGATTATGGTGGATGGATACAGTAAACTAAAGGAGGAAGCCCAACATCGAAAGGAGAGGAGCCATTGGACGTATTAACCTGTCCAAAGGCAGAGCACTTGAAGAATGGGATCCTTGCCAAATCTAACTATAGTGCAACAAATGCTTTTAACTTCTAGATTTAAATAATAGATCAGCATCTAAACCAGCATTTAAGGCAATAAAATATTAGCATAGGTTTGGGGAGACATAAAAATTGTGTTGTTCAAGACAATGGATGTTAGAGGTGTATGATTCTGATTGGATGGAATGAATCCTAATGGATTATTGAATAGTTCTGTCGTCTTCCGAGTCTGCACAGTGAGGCCAACGGATGAATCAGTTGAGCTCTGAGATTCGAAGGAATCTGACGTTTGGTTGAGTCAAGTTAGAGGCTCACTCCTGATGTTATCGAATAAGTGGAGTTATACCCCTAAGCCGTAATTTTTCTGGTTAACGGCTGGCTTGAGCAAATTTACGGCTGGTTTTTCGGCTAGCCGTAAAAGAGCGTAAACTACCTTTTTCGGCTAGCCGTAAATTTTTACGGCTAGCCGAAAAAAGTAGTTTACGCTTTTTAAGCGCGTAAACTATACCTTTCTCGACTATAAGTGCATCAATCATTAACACAGTAATACAATATACACTAGGGGCTACTTTTAAATCGAAAGGTGGGCAATATTCACTCAGTCTGAAAATAATTTTAGAAATAAATTCAAATGATTATGTTAAGAAATAAACGGACATTTCATGTTTTCAGTTCACATACTTACATTGCATCGAGTTCACATTCAATTACGATTTACGAGTATGTAATACTGATTGGAAGTTAGAACCACAAAATAATAGGGCTACCAGACATGCATTAATAGGTGTAGGCCTAGCCGCATAGCGAGAGAAAAAAGAAACAGATACACAGTGTATCTGTTCACATTCAATTACGATTTACGAGTATGTAATACTGATTGGAAGTTAGAACCACAAAATAATAGGGCTACCAGACATGCATTAATAGGTGTAGGCCTAGCCGCATAGCGAGAGAAAAAAGAAACAGATACACAGTGTATCTGTTCACATTCAATTACGATTTACGAGTATGTAATACTGATTGGAAGTTAGAACCACAAAATAATAGGGCTACCAGACATGCATTAATAGGTGTAGGCCTAGCCGCATAGCGAGAGAAAAAAGAAACAGATACACAGTGTATCTGTTTCTTTTTTCTCTCGCTATGCGGCTAGGCCTACACCTATTAATGCATGTCTGGTAGCCCTATTATTTTGTGGTTCTAACTTCCAATCAGTATTACATACTCGTAAATCGTAATTGAATGTGAACTCGATGCAATGTAAGTATGTGAACTGAAAACATGAAATGTCCGTTTATTTCTTAACATAATCATTTGAATTTATTTCTAAAATTATTTTCAGACTGAGTGAATATTGCCCACCTTTCGATTTAAAAGTAGCCCCTAGTGTATATTGTATTACTGTGTTAATGATTGATGCACTTATAGTCGAGAAAGGTATAGTTTACGCGCTTAAAAAGCGTAAACTACTTTTTTCGGCTAGCCGTAAAAATTTACGGTTAGCCGAAAAAGGTAGTTTACGCTCTTTTACGGCTAGCCGAAAAACCAGCCGTAAATTTGCTCAAGCCAGCCGTTAACCAGAAAAATTACGGCTTAGGGGTATAGATACACAGAAACAAAAAGTGAAAATTCTGAATTTATCAACAAAAAAAGTGAAAATTCTTAAAAAGTGAAAATTCTTTTACGGCTAGCCGAAAAACCAGCCGTAAATTTGCTCAAGCCAGCCGTTAACCAGAAAAATTACGGCTTAGGGGTATAGATACACAGAAACAAAAAGTGAAAATTCTGGCAATAGACTGCAGCCGATTTTGAAGCAGAGTAGTAAGAGTGTGCACTCTGCACTGACTTGCATGAGAGATAATTAGAAATATTAAACTTTGAATATAAAACCGGAAGTAGAACTCGGAATATATGCAACATCGGACAGCCTGGACAGGGCCCTTACAATAGACGATGAGACGTCAGCACTTACCGCTCATTGAACACTAAGTACAAATTAGCAAGCCAGCGTGGAAACTTTATAATCACAACTGTGTGTATGTTCTAGCCGAACTTTTTTCCGGCGGCTAGCCGTGAAATAACTCTCGGCGGTTTTTCGGCTAAGCCGTAAAATTTCCGGCGGTTTATCGGCTTGCAGAAATTTTTTCGGCTCGGCGGCTAACGGCGGCGGCTTAGGGGTATGAGTGGAGTATAATCGAACAGAACGATCAGTAACTTGAGTAAGGGGCTACAGTTGTGTGCCCATCGACAAAATAGTCGAGTGAACTTTAACTCTGAGAGAGAGAGAGAGAGAGAGAGAGAGAGAGAGAGAGAGAGAGAGAGAGAGAGAGAGAGAGAGAGAGAGAGAGAGAGAGAGAGAGAGAGAGAGAGAGAGAGAGAGAGAGAGAGAGAGAGAGAGAGAGAGAGAGAGAGAGAGAGAGAGAGAGAGAATACAACAAACTTATCGGTTGAGGTATCGCTGACTAGTCATAAAGCAGTGCAGATTTGGACGTTATCATATCAAAGTTTAAGGTTACCTTGCGAAATGAACTAACTAGTCTGAGTTGTCGCAGAAGAAAGGTTGACTAAACATTATTGCTGCGGAAGAAGTGTTGATAAAGAAGACATTTTTCGCTTATAAATATGTAGACGTAAAGATTCCAAATTATATTAGCTCAGATATAGAACGAAATATGCTTCACCGACAAATAAATGCAGGCGGCGAAATTAACGTATCAAAAAGTAGTATACTAACGAAAAGAGTTGTTATGAATCGTTTTATTTACGAAGTCAACAATATTGTATTGGTAACTTTCCAATTGTTGCACAAAATGACGTAAAATGCGAAAATATTAATCGTAATCGTAAACTCCAACTTATACAGCCCCACTCAAAGCCAGTTGCAGGGTACCAGCTTAAACACGAGCGCTGCATCAAGTCAGTGGGGTCTTTTCGATGATAATCAAAGGAAGGGTCTAAATCAAGAGAGGAGGCATAGCAGCTGTATACATGGGCGGCGATCTAGGGGGGTCGAGGGGGACAGGACCCCCACCTTTAAGAGTGGGGGTCACTCCATACATCGGACCCCCAAATTTTGAAGATTCATCAAAAAAGGTCAAGAAATGCAAGTGTGCATGAGGGCGAAAACGAGTTTTGAGTGGGTTTTTGACCAGAAAAGCTGTTTTTGAGCAGAAGTGTCCCCCAAAATTAGAAAAGTTAATAAATTAAGAAAATTTAGAAATTGTGTAAGAGATGGAAAAAAGGAAGAGAAGGGAAAAAGTTGAAAAAGAATAGTTAAAGAAAGTCGTGGGCTATTTAGAAAAGGCATGGAAAAGTCACGAAAGTAGGTGGAGGACTAAAAAAAAGGTCATCAACTTTTCTGGATTTTTTGAAGATGAGATTCTGGAAAAAGTGTACGGACGAGAAATTGACCATTGGGGAAAATTTGTAAAAAAAGAGGCTAATTAATAAAAAAAAAGGTCATCATCTTTTTTTCGGAGATGAAAAGGAGGAAATTTTTTGAGATGAAGTGGGAACAATTTTTTGGGGACAAGATTTAAAAAAAAACCGGTCGTCGACGAAATTGTGGCCGACATTGTCCCCCCCCCCACCTCTCAGACAAGATCGCCGCCACTGGCTGTATAAATAAGGCTGGTGTCATGTGGGCAAGGAAATTGGAAGGTGGAGGATCCGATGAGTCAAGGTATACATTCTGAAAAGGTGAGACTTTAGTTTTGAGTGGAAGTCTGGCGTGATAGAGGAGACTGAGGCGGTTGATGGAGGGCGTTCTCCGGTGTTACGTAATGCGTGTGAAATGGGTGCGTTTTGTTTACATGTAAATTTGTTTCATATCGAAGATATTGAAGATAAAAATAAATTTGTTTTCATAATGAATTTCTGATAGTATTTCAGTTCTGTGTCCCTGTTTTTGAAAAAATCGTGTATTGTGAAACATAATATTTTAATATTTGAAGAAATTCTCATCTCGATTCTTGGGGGCATTCTCCCATCGTCAATTATTGGGGGCACGTGCCCCGGCTGCTCTCCGCCCCGAGTCTACACCTATTCGCTTATTTAGCTTAGAGGTCTACCGGTTACATAAAAATTTTTAGTTACCGAATGATGGAAAGTTTGCTTGATGGCGTCATAAATGTTACAAAATGACCATGACCCAGTGTGATTCTCGTTAACGTTAACGATAACGAAAATGTTCGTTAACGAACAAAAAATGATTTCGTTAACGATAACTATAACTATAACTAAAAAAATCATTAACTATAACTATAACTATAACGAAAATAACACTAACGAAAATTCATTGCTATTTTCGTTAATACGATAAAAAAAAGTGCAATATCAACTAACGTGAGAACGTGAAAATACACCCGTTAACGAAAGCAAAATGATTCCTATGTTCGCCTTGGAGGTCGGTGAATATGGAGCGCTGTGTATTCATGAAGCTGAATGCACCCATTCGTCAAAGCTCTAAGCAAATTATTGTGTAACGCGTCTTCATAATTCAGTGTGATTTTCATTAACGATAACGGTAACGAAAATGTTTTCGTTAACGAAAGCAAAATGATTTCGTTAACGATAACTATAACTGTAACTAAGAAATAATATTAACTATAACTGTAACTATAACTAAAATGAAAAACCATTAACTATAACTGTAACTGTAACTAAAATAAAATCTGTAAGGAGAATCACACTGCCATGACCATGACCTTTCAAGGTGAAGATGATCCCCGTATGGCGAAAACAATAATTATCAGAAATGAATTCTACATACCGAAATCAGTTACTTTAGAAGGATTACAAGAGCATAATTTTTATACTGTAAAAAAACACAAAAGGTGAATTTTCCAATATGGTCGACGGCGGCCATGTTGGATATGGCCACAGCGTCATTCGTGGCAATGTGGCCGACAAGCACCTCGGTGATTTTTCATGTCTAGGGACCCACTGACTAAGTTGAAGTGAGATATCCCCCAACACAAAACGGGTCCACAGGCCAAGTACAGGATTAAAGTGTAAATTAGTTTTATTGGTATTTCTTTATGAAACCGCCAATTTTTAATTCATTTTAGGGTGTTACCGTGGTCCGATTTTGTCGAATTTTGGATATGTTATTCAGTAATGTTTTCTGGATAGGAAACTGGTTAAAAAGCTTGTGAATCATTTTGCGCAGCTCTAATTCCAAATTATTTGTATTATTATTCTTGGAACCCTCAATCCGCCATTTTTAAATTCATTTTGGGGGTGTTCCCCTATTCCAATTTTGTCGAATTTTGGATATCTTATTCAGCAATGTTTTCTGGAAAGGAAACCGGTTAAAAAGCTCTGAATCATTATGCGCAGTTCTAATTGCAAATTATTTGTTTAATTATTGGTATTTCTTAGGAAACGCAATCCGCCATTTTGAAATTTATTTTGGGGGTGTTCCTTATTGCGATTTTTTTTCGAATTTTTTATATGTTATTCAGAAATGTTTACTGGACAGGAAACCGTTTGAAAGGCTTGTGAATCATTTTGCCAAGCTCTAATACCAAATTATTTGTAATACTATTCTTAGAAAAACCGCAGTCCGCCATTTTGAAATTCATTTCAGCGGGGTGTTCCCGAGGTCCGATTTTGTCTAATTTTTGGATGTTATTCAGCAATGTTTTCTGGACAGGAAAACGTTTAAAAGGCTTGTGAATCATTTTGCCCAGTTCTAATTCCAAAATATTTGTATTATTATAGGAATTTTTTAGGAAACCCCAATCCGCCATTTTGAAATTCATTTTGGGGGTGTTCCCCTATTCCGATTTTTGTCTAATTTTGGATATGTTATTCAGCAATTTATCTGGACAGGAAACCGTTTAAAAAGCTTCTGAAGCAATTTTGCCCAGGTCCAACTGTGAATTGCCTGGACTCGTACGAAATATCGCATTTTTTCAGTTTCGCGACTGTTAAATAATTATAACGGCATCGTTTGTATTACAAGCATAATAATAAATATAGGCTTGATGATGATGATGAAGGTGATGATGATGATGATGATGATGATGATGATGATGATGATGATGATGATGATGATGATGATGATGATGATGATATAATAATAATAATAATAATAATAATAATAATAATAATAATAATAATAATAGTAGTAGTAGTAGTAGTAGTAGTAGTAGTAGTAGTAGTAGTAGTAGTAGTAGTAGTAGTAGTAGTAATAATAATAATAATAATAATAATAATAATAATAATAATAATAATAATAATAATAATAATAATAATAATAATAATAATAATAATAATAATAATAATAATAATTATAATAATTATAACGATGATGATGATGATGATGATGATGATTTGTTCATTTTAAATAATAAAATTTGAACTTTCATGCGGCCAGAAATTGTCGAGTGATGCGCCGTTCCAGAGCAACATCTCCGGATATAGTTTTAGACAACCCGAGGGATCATATCTACCTCGGGTAAAAAAAAAAAATAATAATAATAATAATAATAATAATAATAATTAATGATGTTGACTCTGGAGTGGCCGTCCTGGTCAAGATCTGGGAAAACAAAAGTGCTGTGGAAGACGATTGCGTTGAATCGTTGAATTACGACGGACAGGCGAGACACTCGAGACAATTCACTTGTTCCAGCGCCTCTCTATATGCACTCAACGATTTAACGCCGTCGCTTTTCGAGGCACATTTGCACAGTTAATCATGGACGAGGACCGCTAAACTCTGGATCTTAACGCTTCTAAGACAGTTTCAAAGTGTCTGATGGTTCATTTTAAATAATAAAATTTGTTTATTATAATAATAATAATAATAATAATAATAATAATAATAATAATAATAATAATAATAATAATAATAATAATAATAATAATAATAATAATAATTAATGATGTTGACTCTGGAGTGGCCGTCCTGGTCAAGATCTGGGAAAACAAAAGTGCTGTGGAAGACGATTGCGTTGAATCGTTGAATTACGACGAACAGGCGAGACACTCGAGACAATTCACTTGTTCCAGCGCCTCTCTATATGCACTCAACGATTTAACGCCGTCGCTTTTCGAGGCACATTTGCACAGTTAATCGTGGACGAGGACCGCTAAACTCTGGATCTTAACGCTTCTAAGACAGTTTCAAAGTGTCTGATGGTTCATTTTAAATAATAAAATTTGTTTATTATAATAATAATAATAATAATACTAATAATAATAATAATAATAATAATAATAATAATAATAATAATAATAATAATAATAATAATAATAATAATAATAATAATAATAATAATAATAATAATAATAATAATAAGAGATTATTAACTATTTGTTCCGGCGCCTGTCCGTCGTAATTCAACGATTCAACGCAATCGCCTTCCACAGCACTTTTGTTTTCCCAGATCTTGACCAGGACGGCCACTCCAGAGTCAACATCATTAATTAATATCTTACACCTGAGGGATCATATATACCACGAGTTATAAAAAGAATGACTCTGGAGTGGCGACAATAATAAATAATAACAATGACAGTGATGATGATGGTGATCACATTGATGATAATGCTAGGTACTTGTTTTGAATCTTGGGGCTACCTTAGATAAAATAATAATGGGCAAAAACAATGGGTATGAAAAGTGCGGTACGGGCACCCCTCGTACCCTCGTAAATTACGCATGTGGCTCCCCATTTTGAACTCATTTGGGATTCGGATCAGAAGCTCATTATCAAACAATTACAATATCCTATTTTGTGTGTGTAACAGTTGGGCTTATGGGCATGGGCTGCTTATGTCGAGGCCATTTGGGCTTGAGGTCAAAGCCCATCAACATAATATACTCGCAATATCAGATATTGTGTGGGTGACAAATGGGTTCATGGGCATCGGCTGTTCGCGTCGAACCCATTTGCGTTTGAAATTAAAAATTCCATTAACAGAGGCTCGTTATATTCGATTTTTGTAAGTGTAACTAGTGGGCTCATGGGCAAGGGCTCTTAACGTCGAACCCAGTTGGGACTGAGGTTATAAGCCAATTTACAGACACTGACAATATCAGATTTTTGTGTTGATGATAAGAGGACCCATCATGGGTGTGGGCTGCTCGCGTCGAAGCTATTTATTTTTGAATTCAGGATGCGTTTAACAGAAACTCGCAATATCGGATATTTGCGTGGTTGACAACTCCATGGGCTTAAACGCATTATATTGAAAACACGGAAACAAATCGATGAATTTGAAATAACGTTATATAATATATACTAGTGTATTTTCCCGTCATAATTATGACGGCAGTATATAGTGTTAGACTGTTAGTCGCCGTCGTCAAGAAAACCGGTTTATGTTTCACAATAGAACAGAAGCCGTTTGTGACGTAGCGTTTATCGACAGACGGGCACTATATGGATATTATATGTATAGATATATATTCGTATATTCAAAAGCCAAATAATCGAGGAATTTGAAATAACGTTCATTATTGACTGCCTGCAAACGGAGCAGACGACTATCAGCGGCGTCGAAATGGTCCTACGACGATGAGTTTCGCGTGAAGAGGCGCTATATAAATCTGTGATTAGGGCCTACATTACATTACATTCTGTTGAACAGAATTCTTTGAAGGCTGAAGACGTCCCGCGAAAGTTAATCGATGAGCTCCAGACTGAATCAACAAGAGGACGAGAACGTAATTCGATCGAAGAAAATCGATCCGTGTAGTTATCGAACTATTCGGCTGGTTCGATGGTTATATACAATATATATATATATATATATATATTCGTTTAATATCTTCAAATGACAATAACGCAGTATGATTACAAATTGGTATGAACGGATGATCACAAGTTATTACAGGAGTCGAATTTAACTGTATACGGCAGCCATGCAAGACGCCCATCGCGTCCTACATCTCATTTTTAACAACGCGCCATCTCGCGAATGAAAATAGGTTGAGTGGGCCTTTTTGGGAGGGTTGCGGGAAGCGATCCCGCTACCGCTTGCTCTTCACGCCAGTGATGTTACCACTACTCTAAGGATCCCCTATGGACGTTGGCTCGTGTGATCCTGCTCTGGAAATTAACGTCAACTCCACTGCAGACAACCATAAGCCAACCGTTATATAAATATTATTCAGCTGCTTTCCTCTTTCCGTGGCGTCTTTCAAATCAAGAAAATGCTCGACCTTAAAACTGCCTCCACCATTGCTACCTCCATTGTTCATTCGAAGCTTGATTACTGCAATTCTCTTTTCCTCAACCTTGAATCCACTCAAATCAAGCGTCTACAGCTTATCTAAAACTCACTAGCCAGAGCTGTCACTAGAACGCCCAAACATAATCATATCACTCCCATCCTCCAATCACTCCATTGGTTAAAAATCCCAGAGCGAATCCACTACAAAGTTCTATCACTAACCTACAACTCCCTACAATATTCCCAGCCCAAGTACCTTCGTGATCTCTTCACCATTCAGACAACCCTCTTCACCATTCAGACAACCCGCTCCACCCGATCATCGGCCTATCTCAGTCTTTCTCGACCTCCAGTCACTACTCACCTCAAGTTCTCCAACCGAGCAATTTCCATCACAGCACCACGCCTCTGGAATGATCTCCCCCTGAATTTCGCAATTTTTTTGTTCCTCCATCATCATTGCAACCCGTCCCTCATCTTCATCCTCATGTTCCTCTATCTATCACCCCCCCGGGCTTTCCACTCAAAGCTGAAGTCTCACCTTTTCAAATACTCCTACCCTGACTCATCTGATACTCCGCCTTTCAATTCTTCTAGCCGTAAACGACACCCGCCTTGACAGCTGCTCTGCCTCTCCTGATCTGGTACCCTGGAAATCGGACTTGGACCTCTTTTGGACTACTCTCTGGAAACCCCCTTTGATTTGGTTTGGCCTCGTGGAAATCGGACTTGGACCTCTTTTGGACCACTCTCTGGAAACCTCTGATCTGGTACCCTGGAAATTGGACTTGGACCTCTTTTGGACTACTCTCTGGAAACCCCCTTGATTTGGTTTGGCCTCCTGGAAATCGGACTTGGACCTCTTTTGGACCATTCTTTGGAGACCTCCTGATCTGGTACCCTGGAATTCGGACTTGGACCTCTTTTTGGACTAATCTCTGGAAACCCCCTCTGATTTGGTTTGGCCTCCTGGAAATTGGACTTGGACCTCTTTTGGACTACTCTCTGGAAACCCCTCTGATCTGACGTAGCGCTCGTGAATAGGCTGGTGTCCTGCGCTTGGCCTTCGAGTGGCGCTTTAGAAGTTTGGAGATTACGATTACGATACGATTACGAAGTGTAAAACAATATCCTCAAAGTCTAAAGTTATTCTTATAGTAAATGTTATTCTGCAAGATGATGGCATAATTATATAGATGCTCGCAGCAACACGTAAATAAGCTATAGTATGTATATACGCCAGTATGCATACCTGTATACATGTATGAATGTATGTATTTATGCATGTATGTATGTATCTAGACACTTCTGTAGCGCCTTTTAACTACCTCACAAACGCGTTGGACCCATTTACTATACAAACAACTTAACCCAGCGAAGATTAATTTGAACATGAAGAATAGCCTACGGCTGTGTTATAAAATAAGGTTAAGATTAAAATCTGAAATAAGCCATAGGTGCGAGAAATATAATATCCCGAGCTTTATCCATGCACAGATCAAATGAAAGCTCTGGAGATTAAATTTTATATCGTAAGCCACCACAGAAAAAGTGAAATTATAGCAATAGCCGCAGCGAAGATCAGAGTTTTCATCGTTGTTGCTGAATTTCCGTTTTCCGGGGTTATTCTCGTCTTCAGTGGAAAACAGATGCGATCCATTAACGTTAGGCTGGCATCCCTGGCCCCTGGCCAAGCCCCATGGCCCATGACGCGGTAGTGACTCGGAATGGCAGGCCCGAAAAATATCGCAAGGGCTAGTCTTGGATCCGTCAGTAATAGACGACCTGCAATCAAGAACAAGAACACCGTCAACATTTAAAGGTGCCTATACATACATCAACTGCCTCAGTTGTCCATTTATTTGCAACCCTGCTAACACGCCCACATGAACAAGCAACGTTACATATTTTAAAAGGCACAAAAGGCAAGCTATTCACATTGAGACAGATATTTCTGAAAAGCATTAACAACTCAGTATTTTGAAACAAAATACTGCCAGTGCAATCACCAAAACTTCCAGCACCACAATATAGAACTTCAATTCACTTCAGCTAAATGTATCTCAGCGCATGGACCCACTAGATAATTATATTTCTTACATACCAGTTTGAAAGATGACGGAATCCCAAACAATGCGCTCCGTGCAAAGATGCGATGAGAAACAAAGGAAGATCATGACTACTTTGGATACACTACAAGACTTGCACAACAAAAAACGAGAAAAGGTCCAGCTGACAAGTGACCGTAAGGAATGAAGATCACTTCTAAAGTCTATTCGTTCAAATCGCTGCCAAATGACGTTAGAAAGTGATGACAGAGAGGAAGAAACGTAGACAGCTCTATTTCAATTTTTTCTCAGAAAATAAAGTAATTTAAATTTGACTCGATATGCTACAAGTTAACCTCAATGTGCCTTACAGTCTGGCAAAACCAATGACGGGTGTGCAGATGATCATGGTGATGTACCTACCAGGGTGAGAATTGTCGGGGGGTTTGGGGTGGGGTTCAACCCCTAGTCTTTCTTAGGACCACATAGTAAAGTCTTCATTGCACACCCAAACTCCACATGAATCAAGGTCTAACCCCACCAGTCTTTTTTCTAAAATTTTCATACTGGTACCTACACATGTCAAGCTTGCATCCACACAATTCAGCTAATTCATCCATGTAAGGTATGAAGTCGACTTGAATCGTGTGCCGAGTCGACGTAACGTATCGTCTCAAAAGTTTTTCTCTTTTCTCCTTGATATTCGCCCACATGTCATCAGCAGATGGCAAGGAAACATGTCCCTGCATTCAGAGCATGAAAACAGATCCTTAATCGGCGGTTCACACAAAACAGCAATCAGATTGACATTCCGCAGAAATATTTTTTGCTATCATCGGCGTCCGGATGGGGTGCAAAGGGGCATTTTCCTCGCCTGGATTTTGCCAATATTTAACAAAATAAATCTGTTGCTTATAATGATTACTACAACAGTCCCAACACGATTTTCAATGCGATAAAACACTTAATTATTTAGGTAAAGTCCTTGACCATTATTTATTTTTAAAGTTGTCAAGTGTTCTGTGTTCATGAATGCAAAAACGTCATTTTGCTGCCCCTTAAAAAAATTTCCCCCTACAGAACTTTTGCCTCCCTACAAGAATTCCTGCGGACTCCCATGTTTGCTATAGTGTATTTTCAGAGGTAGATAGAAATCTAAATTCCACTTTTCGCGTAATAACAATAAGATATTGTTACGTTCAAGGGCACAAAATAATGCTAATTGAATCTATTTTCTGAACTATTTCCGACCTTCACAATTCACAGACTACTTATCTTTCTAAAACCCTTGAACGGCTGGTTTCTATGCAGCTTCTTCCCTACTTGGAACAATCTGGACCACCTTACCAATCTGGTTTTAGAGCTAATCACTCTACAGAAACTGCCCTCCTCTCTCTGCTATCAGAGATCTATTCTGCTGTTGATAAGTCTCAACTTACTCTTCTGGCTCTTTATGACGTTTCTTCAGCCTTTGACATGGTCGACCATGAAATCCTCCTCCAGCGCCTTGAGATTTCTTTTGGTCTAAAGGGCACTCCTCTCCTTTGGTTTCGGTCTTACCTGTCTGAACGCTCTCAACTGATCATCTCCGGTGATTCTAGAACTCGGTGGGTCTCGGTAAAACTTGGTGTTCCTCAGGGTTCGGTCCTTGGCCCGCTTCTCTTCATTCTCTATACAGCTGACATTCCTTCCCTACTCTCTAAACACGGGGCGGCTGGTCACCTTTTCGCTGATGATGTTCAGGCTTTTGTCCATGGGCCTCCATCTGCTCAACTGCTTCTCACTGGTTCCATTGAGGCTCTTTCTCAAGATCTCCATTGCTGGATGTCTTCAAACCGCCTTTCTCTTCCAAAACTCAATTCATCTGGTTTGGCACCCCTCAGCAACTCAAAAAGCTTGATTTCGTGCTCCTGTCTGATAGGTTTCCTCACTTCACTTTCTCGTCCAGTGTTCGTGACTTAGGTGTCACTCTGGACAGCGCGCTCACTTTTGCTGAGCACATTTCCAACCTCACCCGCTCCTCTTACTTCCACTTAAGGCGTCTCCGGGCTATTCGGCTATCTGTCTCATCTTCGACCTTCACCTCAATTGTTCATGCATTCGTGTGCTCTCGGATTGACTACTGTAATTCTCTCCTTATTGGCCTTCCCAAGATCCGTCTTTCTCCTCTCCAGTCCGTACTCAATGCTGCTGCTAGACTCATTGCCCGCCTTCCTCGGTTCTCCCATATCTCCACCATCATGGTTGAACACCTCCATTGGCTCCCTCTCTCTGCCCGTATACAATTCAAAGTGCTTATTCTTGTGCTTAAATCTCAGCTGGGTCTTGCTCCACAGTACTTACGTGATCTGTTTCAACGGCCTCATTCTGCTGCTTCGCTGCGTCGTCTCCGATCTTCTGATCGTCTTGACCTCTTAGTTCCTCGTGTCAGGACAACTATGGCTCAGTCCAGGTCCTTTGCCTGCATAGGTCCCTCACTTTGGAACCGACTTCCTCCTTCTGTCCGCACCACCATTCTCTCTGGTAGCGTTGCTTCTTCCTTTTCTCACCTTAAATCCTGCTTTTTCTCTCGGGGTCTCGCGCACTGGGAGCGCCTCTGAATGGTATATACCGCGAGAGGCGCTTTATAAATGCCCATATACAATACAATACAATACAATATCGTTGTATGTATGTATAGTTGTAAACATGTATGTGCATTAAGACACTTAGGCCCCTATCATAGCGCCTTTATACCTCTCGAACCCCGACGAACTAGCACACACAAAACACACACACACACACACACACACTCACACACACACACACACACACACACACACACACACACACACGTGTTGGGACAAAATCGGACAACGAACAAAGTTGGTTCAAATTGTCCAAATGTATGCGTGCTGTCTGGTATTGCATAGTATAGTATTGCATTATTCCAAATTTAACTCAACGTTCCTTATTTACTCAAGAAATACTAAGGATGAGTTACCTTGAACACGCGGGTGACCCACCGACACTGCATTTCAGACATTGGCATGACTCCTCCTATCGGCTGGAAGCAGCCAATCACGGCAATTGTAGAGGGTGAGATGTCTGGTGAGAAGACATACTTGTACAGGTTGACCTCGTTATCCCTGACCTCGAACGCCTTGTGGTCGATGAAGGGAAAGCCAAACATATATCCAGTGGCGCAGATGATAGCATCGATGTTCTCCGCAACTGTTCCATCTTCGAACTCCACTGATCGGCCATTCAGTCGACGCACATCCGATTTCACGATGATACTTCCAGCCATCACTCTGTTAGGCAGATCATCACTGATCGTAGGATGTTGCGATGTGAAACGGTGTTGAGGTTTGAGTCCGTAGAGGGCGTGGTCAAACTGTTTGTTGAGTCCGCTTTCTCTTAGGTAGTTGAAAAGGCTTGCAGGCATAAGACTCCCGATCAGTTGCTTGAAGCGAGAGAAGACAAAGGCGTTCGGAAGACCATTGTCCAAGACTCGTCTTGTGATCCAAGCTCCACGTCTGGTGCTGAGATAAACCTACAGTGCACACCATTTATTGGCTTCTCTTTCTGTGAAAGCAAACGGGTTAGGGAAGACTCTTATGGGCCTATCTATAGTCGAAGAGTAGAGCGGCGTTTCTGCAGCCCTTGCATTACGCCTACTCCATAATCTTCTGCTGTTAACAGTGTCTCGCTTTTTCTGTGCAGTTTGCTACCACAGTATTCTAATCTTTCTCATCTTCAGGCTGTTTAACCTCATTTAGCACAAAACTGAAGTCTTCCTCATTTGTGAACCACACAGTCATTGTACTCTTTTCACGTACCTACTATTGCTGTTCGGTAGTCATATTAGTCGTAGTATATAATCTATTCCCGAAAGCAGTTTAAGATATTAATCCTACAATGTGGGTATCCCTGAATTGAAGATAGTTAACCATCGTGGAATGTAGGGTCGTATAAATACCATACTTAGAAACCAGCATAATTTTAAAGTTGCTTTAAATGTAACGTCGAAATGGTATGCACAG
The DNA here is from genome assembly GCA_963556255.1 of Allolobophora icterica. NCBI lineage: Eukaryota > Metazoa > Annelida > Clitellata > Crassiclitellata > Lumbricidae > Allolobophora > Allolobophora icterica. The sequence goes on along the minus strand of OY744615.1, from coordinate 18,992,287 downwards.
TGAAACGCACTTAATTTACAAAAATATAATCTGTATAATATTTGTATTTCAAGACCTATAAAGCGCCTCTACCCAGTTCCCATCAATCAGAGGCCTTCCCAGTGCGAAAGTCCTCTTGAATAAAAGCAAGTATTAAGAAACCGAAAAGCTGCGACATGACCACCAGCTAACAGTGCAGCCTTGACCGAAGGAGGAAGCTGATTCCACAATGAAGGACCAATACTGACAAAGGAACGACATTGGCCATGGCCGTTCTCACTCGGGAGCAAAGAAGTCAAATCGATCAGAGGAACGAAGAGGGCGAAGGGAACCAGCTGAGGCAGGAAGACATATTTGAGTCACAGACGTATTTAGGAGCAGTTCCCAGGTAAGAGAGGCAAATAAGGATAAGTACCTTTAGGTGGATGCGGACAGTAAGAGGAAGCCGCTGAAGATGTTCGAGCATGAATATGGAAATATGGGAGAAGCGTGGTAGACGGGAAATTAGTCTGGCAGCTGCTTTAAGAACAGATTGTAGACGGGAGAGACGGAATTTCCGGTGGCCAACGAACAGGAAGTTACAATAATCTATGCGAAAGCAGATGAAAGCATAGACAATGGAGGTGAAGACTGGAGATGAGACAAAATTTATCTTGGGATAGCTTTCAGACGTCGCAGATGGTAGTAGCACGAGCGCGTGAGATTAGATATAATGGTCAGTTATGGAAAGGGAAATTATCAAGAATGACACCAAAGTTACGGACAGATGTAGAGAAGGTACAAGAAGGAAAGCTTTGAGATAAGAGAGGATAGTCAATCTTGGTCAGTTGTTGACGAGTGCCAAACCAAATCAGAATAACTCTGTAATCACCGTTATCAAAATGGCCAAGTGAAATCGAAATAAGGAATCACAATTCGTTAGAGAAGTAACGATCTTTACTTAGAGTTCCGCAAATTCTCAGTGTCCACCATCATCGCCCCGTATACCCACCGTTATCGATCTGCCTCAGGCTCCCTTACTTATCACCCCACAGGCTTTCCACTCCAAATTGAACTCCCACCTCTTAAAGAATTCCTATCCTAATCCATTTAATCCTCCGCCTACCAAGCGTTCTCTTCGTCCACAAAATCCTCCTTAGCAGCTTCTCTAGCTCCTCTTTCTGGTCTCTCTGGAAACCGAACTCGGATCTCTACTGAACATCGCTTTCTGGACAACCCCTCTAACGCTGCTGAATAAGCTGGTGACCTGCGCTTAGGTTTAGAGTAGCGCTTTAGAAATTCGAAGGTTAGTTTTACTATTACAGTTACGACTACGATTACGAAGCTAGCTTCTTAAGTTGTTTACACGTCTCTATACAGAAACTCCTCAGAATATATGCTAGTGTGGTTGACGCAAGCTCAACATAGACTACAGCAATTACTTTCCGAGCATCTAATTCAGTGTCACGCTGCATGATGAGGTGAAACAGAACCTGATTGTTTACTTTCGGTGGCAGATCACATCGCTATTAAACTTTCTCAGTTTCGGAACGACAGAGTGAATTGTCGGGCAATTGACGCCACAACGACAGAAGTTAATTGATCTTCTGCTCTATGATATCATCAATAATTCATCATACCTACCTGATCGGAGATTCTGCTTAGTTCCACAGCAACGTCTACTCCAGAATTCCCGATGCCAATCACAACAACTCGTTTTCCTTCGTATCCTCGATGGTCGGTGTAGTCATGGCTGTGGAAGATCTTTCCTTCGAATGTTTCTTGTCCCTGCCAGCGTGGCATCTTCTGTTCGGCGTGGTGACCTGTGCAGACCATCACCCGATCAAACTCTTCTGTTCTGGTCGAACTCGATTCCAAGTCCTTTATTTCCAACTTCCATCGACCGGTTTCTTGGAAATTCTCCACTTGGCTCACTCTCTTGACCTCGGTACGGAACTGAATGTGTTTGATCAAGTCGAATTTTTCCGCATAGAGACGGAAGTAGTCGAGAACCTTCTTGTTGTGCATGTAGTTTGGATAATCAGCTGGAACCAGGAAGTCGGTGTAGAAACTTATTTCTTTGCTTGTGTTGATGATGGTGGACTTCATGACGGTTGATCGGCCATCTGTGGGATTTTCCCTCCAGTTCCATAGTCCACCAATGTCTTCGGTTCTCTCGAAACAAACAGGTTGCAGTCCCTCATCCAGGCAGCACTTGATGGCCGGGAGACCGCTGGCGCCTACTCCTATTATCGCTACCTTCATAGTAGGTAGACCTAGACAAGATGACAGTATACGCAGTACGTCAGAAACTCATAATTCTTATAACCTGTAGTTATCATTGCGTGTGCGTACATGTGCCTATGTTTGTATGTCAGTATATTTAAGTGTATGTATGTTGAGCAGGGTGAGAATTGTCGGGGGGCTTGGGGGGTTTAACCCCCCAGTCTTTCTTAGGACCCCACAGTAATGTCTTCATTGCACACCCCAACTCCATGTAAATTAAAGTCTAACCCCCCAGTCTTTATCCTACAATTCTCATACTGATGTTGAGTGGTGCATGCATACACATATGCGTGAATGCATGCACATGTACATATAGGCTTGCATTCATGCGTGCGTACAAGCCGTACATAATTTTATAGTGTTTGTATCTAGACACTTTCTATAGCGCATGTTGAGTACCTCACTGAAACTATGCCTGCGCCAACCCGAATGCTGTTAAAGCCAAAAGTTAATCAGGGCTCAGGTAACCAGAAGGGTCACCACTAGCGAGCTCCCACAGACACCAAAAGCCAGTCTTGTTGTCCTCGAGACCAAGGTCTTGGTCTCGAGTGCACTCGAGTTCGTTTTTAAAAGTCTTGGTCTTGGTCTTGGTCTTGAGGTTCAAGGTCTTGGTCTTGGTCTTGGTCTTGAGGTTCAAGGTCTTGGTCTTGGTCTTGGTCTTGAGGTTCAAAGTCTTGGTCTTGGTCTCGCAAGACCAAGACCAAGACCGGCTGTCAATATGAACAGTCATTTAACAGAACTCAAGAATTCTGTATAAAGCCTGCTTGCATCATACGACCAATATCTATGGATGGATACAAGTCTTGTTGGTCAGGAAAACCCATTGGCAGCAGCAACAGTTAATTCTGTATCAGACGGTATGATAAACCATGGGAAGATTTCAAAAAGTGAGTAATCTGTACATTTACATCTAGTGCTTGAAAAGGTTTTTTGTGTGTCAGCGACTTCAGCACCTGTAGAACGTATTTTTTCACATGGCGAAATTTTTATGAGGCCCACAGTCTTTTACAGTCAGTCTTGGTCAGAAAATTCTGAGCGAATTGGTTTTTATAAAATACAAAAGGCATTTGGTATAAGAGTTTGCATGAAGGACTTTTGAATACAAATTCGGATTTATCTGCAGTTTGAAATTTAAAGTTAATTTGCTTGAATAAAATAAAAGACTCATGTTTTCATTAAAATAGCGAATATTCCGACTTGACAATTTTTAGAAGTCTTGACCTGATTTCGACTTTTTGGGTCTTGGTCTTGGTCTTGGTCTTGAGGTTCAAGGTCTTGGTCTCGAAGTTCAAAGTCTTGGTCTTGGTCTTGGTCTTGAGGTTCAAGGTCTTGGTCTTGGTCTTGGTCTTGAGGTTCAAGGTCTTGGTCTTGGTCTTGGTCTTGAGGTTTAAGGTCTTGACAACAAGACTGCCAAAAGCCCAAGACAACAGTAAGCATAGTCTACACATGGCACTCACCAATTAAAGATCTCTGTTGCCCAGCAGAAGTAAACTATTAAACAAGATTGACCAATTAATTAACAGTGTAGTTTCTTTCTAGATAAGCGCAGGTGGAAAAGCAGGAGCCGACTGTAGTTGTAAATCCAAATTCTGTAATGCCCTAGTAATCAATAGTTATCTTGTTGCACAGATTCTTGTCGGCACTACACGCTCTCAGGCGAACAGCTTCTGTAACCTACATACTCGGAGACTGCTTACTGTGACCTTGTCCGAACTATTTATCATGTCGGCTAAGGCTGACAAACAAGAACAAGGTCTTCAATGCCTCGCTGATTTTAGATTTGGAGGTCAGTGTAGGCTCCCACACCAGTGTCAACGTTAATGTCGGTTCATGGCCCCCATGAACCGACATTTAACGTTGACACTGGTGTGGGAGCCTACACAGACCTCCAAATCTAAAATCACCAGACGAGTTAGGTGACTCGATAAACGTAAGATTTATTTGTTTCACACTTTGAAATAACAGAGCAAGCAGCTCTTTCCGAAGCCGCATTCAGTTATAGGCCTTCTATAGAATGCAGTTGTCCTGAAGTGTTTTACAAAGACAATGGCCAGATCACTTATCAAATTAAAGTCCAAAGGGTGACAAATGCAGCAACAGCGCAATCCAGCCTTTGAAGCAGTGGCGTAGAAAGGTTTTTGGGGGCCCTTGTGCAGAGCTTCATTGGTGGGCCCCTTGAAACCCCTTCGATTTGAAACAAAAAAACGTTGTGCAAAAACGCTTGGCGCTTTTGCGACATTTACATATTTCGCACCGTGAGAAATATGCAAATATCATAAATCATACCCCAATTACATAATAATTAAATAATTACCCCGGTACTTTTTTAATTATTTTCTCCATTTTATTTTTATAAAACATTTTTTTATTTCTCCAAGCTAGCATAAAACTTGAACTAGAGATAAATAATTTAAAAATATTGTTCCATCTGCTGTGACTGCTAAAATATGAATTATCCACACTTAAATTCTGTCAAATTGTGAAACAGACTCAAACAGTTGGGTTGGTTGATAATAATAACGAAACAATTCCCGCGCCTCAGATTCACATTTCTGTGTGACTTTGCGCGTGTTAAAAATGTTTGTAATAATAATAATAATAATAATAATAATAATAATAATAATAATAATAATAATAATAATAATAATAATAATAATAATAATAATAATAATAATAATAATAATAATAATAATAATAATAATAATAATAATTTAACAAATTAGACAAGATTAGTGTTTAGTCTACGGTAGTCTAAAAAGAAGATTCCGAAAATTCCGAAAAGTTAAACCTTCGTTTGCGCGCTTTCTTTTCGCAAAAGATCTACCACTTTTGAAGTGTCAAGCTTTCTGTCATGTTCATTTTCTAATGACAACATTGCCAAGTCGCTCAGTCGCTCTTCTGACATTGAACTTCATAGATAGTTTTTGATTAGCTTGAATTTTGAAAATGACCTTTCACATGTCGCAACAGTCACATGCTGCTGCTAATTTGCTGTAGGCCTACAAGTGTGTAGATATACTTTTAGGCTAAAATTACTCTGCTCGCTGCCATGGCCCTTCTGACCGCCGGGAGCTCTTGTGCATTGCACAACCTGCACAACCCATTGCTACGCCACTGCTTTGAAGGAATTCTAGAAAGTTATTGTAATTGTGATCTCCAAACTTCTAAGCGCCACTCGAAGGCCAAGCGCAGGGCACCAGCCTATTCACGAGCGCTGAAACTAAGCGCTCTTATACTTGGTTGTGATGTGATGTCATCGACGTTCAATGCATCACTGAATTATGCGGCGCGATGACTTAAAGTTTGGGGACTAGCCACGGATCCAGTGCCAGAACCAGTGGACAAAAAGCTAAATTATTAAATAGTTTGTAATAATGAACATCTTTTTTTAGCATCATTACCGAACATCAATATTTTGGTTATAGGGCCTAATGTATTCGTAGTTAACGGTAGTTTACATATTCTGTGTTAAATGTGGATTTCTTCTAACAGATATTTATATTGTGGCTACAGTTTCGAAAGGAATTACGACGCAATTAAATTAGCGGTTGCTTTACCTTTGGTGTTCGTTTCGCAATAATAGTTGATCTTTACGCGTACTTTGCTCGATTCTTGTAGGTTCGGAGTTTTCAGACTTCTATGACCGAGTCTGCGTTATCAGAGACATCTGCGTCAACAGTGCTGAAGTTCGCCATTGGTAAGCCTATATGTATACAGTAGGCCTACGTGTAGGTTACTTTAACCTACTGATGAATTTTCTGTTCGAAATGAACTTTATCACCATTTTTTGCTAAATGCTAATAGGGCCTATGCATTACCTTAAGTTCAGGTACTTAGGCCCTAAAAGGCGCTGCATTAAACGTGTAGACAGCTGACATCGATAGCGCATTTTGTGGCATAGACATCCTCTCTTCTGGCGGCACAGACGTACGAGTTCTCTTGGTGAAGTTCGGAGCGAAGCCCTGTTCGCCAGTGAGTTCAAGATTTCGTCTATTAATTTAACCTCCATCGACTTTTAATCTCCAGCCACTGGCATCTTATGTTATGCTATTAGGTGGCACGTATAGTAAAGTGACTTAGGTCTATAAGAGACTTAGTGACTTCTGCGTATGTCAGCGGCCACGTCGGTCGCTAATCGAATTCTGCGTCATTTCGACGGGTCATTCTGTCTAAATGCAAAATTTCCACATGCTGGTGCTTATTGGCGCTAAGTTTGCGTACCGGACTTAGGCCTATTCCTCGTTTCTGCTAAGGATTTTGTACATTTGGAAAGTATTTTGTTCGCAAGTCTTCTTGCCTACGTGACTGCATCAAGCCCATATCCCTTCTGCTGAGAGATCGAGTCTGTGCTAAAAGCAAGCGCGTAACTTTAGTCTAAAAGTGGAAGGGGGTACCAATTTCTTCTCCACTTTCGCTTTTTGCACGGAGACATGCATTTTGGACATATTGCTCTGCCAGTAGCCTATTCTCGTTAATTGTGTCAATAAAACCAAGACATCCTTTTAACTGCAGTAATAATAACTATTGATTGACATTGTTTAAAAAGTAGGGGTACGGTACCCGAGTCCAAAAAGTGGGGATGCAGATAGGCCTACCCCTCGTAGCCTACCTCCACAAATTACGTCTATGGCTATGAGGACCATGCATACACGCCGCTTGTAGCTGGATGTTTTCGTGTCTGCAAAAGAGGACCAACGTGGATTTTGGAGTGACTTCGACCATTAGTCCTGGTGGCACTTCGATCCACCGACCAACAGGCGACGAATGCCGTGTCTGCATACACCTGGCACCTCAACGAATAATATCCGGACGTGCGTCATATTCTACCAACGAGGAACTGCTCCACGTCAGCGTCATCGTGTGCTGCGAGCGCTGTCACCTGTCATCTCTACACCCCTATAACTTGGTCCATCATGCCATGTCAACTGCCGACGGAAACCCGAAGGTTGGCTACACGTGTGTGCGGTCCTGCCAGCATGTCCATATCGAGCCCATCTGTAAAATTAGGTGGGCTCATGGGCTTGGGCTAACCCATATCAGCCCTATCTGGGAGCGAGGTGAGAAGCCCGTTATTCGAATAAAATTTTACGTGAGCGACAAGTGAGCTCATGGCCTTCGGCTGTCTACATCGAACCGACATTTGTGATATATCAGACTGAAAGATGGGCGAAAAGATGGGCGAAAAGATGGGCGAAAAGATGGCTCATGGCCTTGTGCTGCCCACTTCGAGCCAAGTTGGGTTTGATTTCAGGCTCCCATTACCCGACATTTGTAAACTCAGGTTTTTGGATGGCGATAGGCCTAAGTGATGAGCGGATGGGCCTCGGCTTCCCACGTCAAACCCACTTTGGTTTGATGACAGTCGCCCATTAACCATTATTATAACTGCGGCTTGGAGTTCGCTAGTGTCTAAAACAAGACCCAATGCAGGTGTCCATGAGGTGGATACTTTGGAAAAACGCTTAACGAATATTGGCCTACAGTAGGGCCTATGAAGTACGATTGCTAGAATTACGGGAAAACAACGGGTCATCTGAGGATGGCTTGAACACTTCGGTGCCAAAAATGCTGATCGACTCCGGGGACTCTAACAGAGAAGTAGGCTACACCTATGGAATAAAACACGATTAAGACCTAGTATATGGTATGATGATCCTTCGATTTCGCGAATAGCCAGTGTCTGTCTTTGATAACGGCGCTCTACATGTCATTACAGAAGATGAAACTAGAAAAGATTTCATAATCTGCTGGTCGCAGACGTCATATGAGGCCTTCCACAAAGGGGTTCCGTAGGGAATGATTTACTTAGGCAACTTTAGACCCTCCTTCCCCTTCTGCGTATTTCGCGTTACTCGTATCCCGCTTTTCAGATGTCCGTAATCCAGCGGACTATAAAGGCTTAGATTAGGCTACCCTGTTCATATTTGCAAGGCTAGCAATTCCATGGGGTAATTTGATATTGCCGCGTCCGGGCAAAAGGTCTTTAATTAAATTCAACGCTGTAAAGAAAGTATGCTATTTGGCTATATAATTGGTGTTGAATGTCAGGCTTCCTGAAATAACCACGCACCAGGGATGTTCGCAATCGCTTAACCTTCGTACTCCACTATTCCGAATTTGGGTGACCTCTCGTACCATTTGCGGACATACTTTTGGGTGATCCCACGCAACTCCAGAATCAACGTTGTCTCTGCCGTTCTAAGCACAGCAGGCACGTCAATATAACTGAACAGTAAAGCGGCAATATCAACGTCAGTGATGGCAGACAGGATGAAGACCTGGTACAGCGCAAGCCTAGACATTAATGAAATATGACTAGACGCTATGCCCCCCCCCACCCCCATTTTGAAGAAACACCAAAAAGTCACCTTTTTTTTACCAGATCAGCTCAAAAGTGTCCCGTGCCCCCACCCCCCACCGCTGAAACAAGATCGCCGCCAGTGACTAGACGAGAATCAAACACGTGTTTATAACATTAAAACTGTTGTAAAGCCAACAGACGGAACTAGACTTGCAAACTAACCTCTTTTCTTTGTTCTATGAAATTAACTAAACCCACACACGAAAATATAATAATAAATAATAATTATATTCTTTATTTCAAACCGACAGACGCAGTAAGATTACATTGAAACATCAAAGTACAATCAATATCTTAATTAAACACACGGTTTGGCAGCCATGCAAGGCGCCGCCCTAGAGGGGGTCACGGGAGTCGATCCGCGTACCTTAGGCGCTCCTGGCCACGAGTGTTACCACTACTCTATCCTCTCCCCAAATCTCTCACATATGTCTATGGAGCATCACAGTAGTGATGATAACATAATGATAATGTTCCATAAAATCCTTCTCAATTTAAAACATTTTGTCACACATTCTACATCCACATGGTCCAAAAATTAAATGAGTAACAACATCAGACTTTATGCTAGAATAGCTCCAGAATATGTTTACCATAAATGATTCGTCCTCTGCTTAGGATGATCTTGCAAGATTTCTGTACCTGACAACTGTTTTCCATTAACAGTTTTCAGTCAGTATATGTACTGAATCTCTCACATAAAGTTTGTGCCATCATGTTCAGCACAACGAATTCATAGAATTCACTATCACATGTTATACCAGTATGGGATCTCCATCTCCATGCAATGCCACATCACATAACTTACACTTCTGTGGCTTTTACCAAGTGTGTGCTCTTGACTGCATTTTGAGATTGTCACTCCGTGTAAATGCTTTGTTAATATAAAGTGCGTTGCTATAGTATTTCTCCGTGTGTGAGTTCTTGCATGGAGTTTCTGAGGACATGTCTCTGCAAATGATTTTTGACATTCATTGCATACATGTGTAAATTTTTTTCTCGAGTGTATACTTTCTTACGAGGCATTTGAGAGAGCAACACTGCGTGCAAATCCTTGACCAAGAACTTACTCTTTCGCAGCACGTGAATCTGCTTACCCGAAGCTGTTACTATCAGCTTCGTCAGCTTCGAGTGGTCTCTCGTTCTCTTTCACACGATGCTGCTGTGGTTCTCGTCCATGCTTTTGTTACCAGTCGAATTGACCATTGTTGCTCGATTCTAGCTGGTCTCCCACTCGGAGTCTTAGGGCGTCTGGATCGGGTTCTACGCTCAGCCGCTCGACTTGTCGGGCGTATCCCCAAGTTCGCTCCTGTATCTGCCTACATGCGCGATGTGTTGCACTGGCTCCCTATCGCGCAGCGTATTTCCTATCGGATCGCTGCCTTAGTCTCTCGTTGTCTTCTAGGCTGCGCTCCATCTTACCTTCGTGACCTTTGCCGCCCGGTGTCCGACGTCGTAGCGCGTCGGGCACTACGCTCCTCGGCCAGAGGGGAGCTCTTGGTCCCGCGTGCTCGTTCTTCTATTGGGCAGCGCCGGGCTTTCTCAGTTGTGGGTCCCTCCACTTGGAATGGGCTCCCGCTGGAACTGCGATTACTACCTCTGAATAATTTGCCTGCATTTCATAAATCGCTCAAATCTTTCTTTTTTAGCCGTGGCTGAGCTGGGAGCGCACCTGAGTAGGTATCTTCAAGGAGCGCTATATAAATCTTCAGAATGAATGAATGAATGAATGAAATCGTTTATGACACAAACAGTACTTGTATGGCTTTCTCAGGTGTGGGTTCTTATATGGTCATCTACGACACTCTTCTGTGCAAATGCTTTGTGACATATATTGCAACTATATTGTTCTTCCATAGTGTAGGCTCTTTTATGGCATTCCAGATGAGTTTTCTCTGCAAATGCTTTGTGACATAAATTAAATTTTTATGGGTTTTCTCGAGTGTGGGTTCTTTAAGGCATTCAAGATGAATTTTCTCTGCAAATGCTTTGTGATCTAAATTACATTTTATGGTTTCTCTCCAGTGTGGATTTTTTATGGCATTCCAGGTGATTTTTCTCTGCAAATGATTTGTTTACTTAAATTTCAAATGTTGAGCTTTTTTCTCAAGTGTGGGTTCTTTTAAGGAATTCAAGATGAGTTTTCTCTGCAAATGCTTTGTGATATAAATTAAATATAATGGTTTTTCTCCAGTATGGATTCTTTTATGGCATTCAAGATGAGTTTTCTCTGCAAATCCTTCATGACATAGATTACATTCTATGGTTTCTCTCCACTATGGATTTCCATTATTGCAATCCAGTGTCTTCTCTGCAAATGCTTTGTTACATAATTTAAATTTTTATGGGGTTTCTCTAGTGTGAGTTCTTTTACGGCATTCCGGACGAGTTTTCTCTGTAAATACTCTGCAAAATAAATTACATTTTATGGTGTTTCTCCAGTGTGTGTTCTTTTATGGCGTTTCAGAGTAGTCTTATCTGCAAATGCTTTGTGACATAAATTGCACTTCTACGGTTTCTCTCCAGTGTGGTTTCTTTTATGGCATTCCAGGGTAGTCTTCTCTGTAAATGCTTTGTGACATAAATTGCACATGCATGGTTTTTCTCCAGTGTGGGTTCTTTTATGGCGTTCCAGATGACCCTTCTGTGCAAATGCTTTGTGACATGAATTGCATATAAATGGTTTTTCTCCAGTGTGGGTTCTCTCATGGTATTCCAGATAACCCTTCTGTGCAAATGCTTTGTGACATGAATTGCATATAAATGGTTTTTCTCCAGTGTGGGTTCTCTCATGGTTTTCCAGCGTAGTCTTCTCTGCAAATACTTTGTGACATAAATTGCACATGTATGGTTTTTCTCCAGTGTGGGTTCTCATATGGCGTTTCAGAGTAGTCTTCCCTGCAAATGCTTTGTGACATAAATTGCAAATATATGGTTTTTCTCCAGTGTGGGTTCTCTTATGGTGTTCCAGAACAGACTTCTGTGCAAATGCTTTGTGACATAAGATGCACATAAAAGGTTTTTCTCCAGTGTGGGTTCTCTTATGGTATTCCAGATGGATCTTCCATGCAAATGCTTTGTGACATAAACTGCACAAGTATGATTTATCTCCAGTGTGAATTTTTTTATGGTTGCCTAAAATACTCTTCTGTGCAAACGACATGTGACATAAAGTGCACAAGTATGGTTTTTCTCCAGTGTGGCTTCTGCTGTGGTATAGAAGATAAGTCTTCCAAGCAAATGCTTTGTGACATAAATTGCACTTGTGCGGTTTCTCTCCAGTGTGGGTTCTTTTATGGCGTTCCAGGTTAGTCTTCTCTGTAAATGCTTTGTGACATAAATTGCACATGTATGGTTTTTCTCCAATGTGGGTTCTTTTATGGCGTTCCAGATGGCCCTTCTGTGCATATGCTTTGTGACATGAATTGCAAATAAATGGTTTTTCTCCAGTGTGGGTTCTCCTATGGCGTTCCAGATGACCCTTCTGTGCAAATGCTTTGTGACATGAATTGCATATAAATGGTTTTTCTCCAGTGTGGGTTCTCTCATGGTATTCCAGAGTAGTCTTCTCTGCAAATACTTTGTGACATAAATTGCACATGTATGGTTTTTCTCCAGTGTGGGTTCTCATATGGCGTTTCAGAGTAGTCTTCCATGCAAATGCTTTGTGACATAAATTGCACATATATGGTTTTTCTCCAGTGTGGGCTCTCTTATGGTATTCTAGATGACCCTTCAGTGCAAATGCTTTGTGACATAATTGCATATAAATGGTTTTTCTCCAGTGTGGGTTCTTTTATGGTGTTCCAGAGTAGACTTCTCTGCAAATGCTATGTGACATAAGTTGCACATATAAGGTTTTTCTCCAGTGTGGGTTCTTTTATGGTATTCCAGATTAGTCTTCCCTGCAAATGCTTTGTGACATAAATTGCACACGTATGGTTTTTCTCCAGTGTGGGTTCTTTTATGGTGTTCCAGAGCAGACTTCTGTGCAAATGCTTTGTGACATAAGTTGCACATATAAGGTTTTTCTCCAGTGTGGGTTCTCTTATGGTATTCCAGATGAGTCTTCCATGCAAATGCTTTGTAACATAAACTGCACATGTATGATTTATCTCCAGTGTGAATTTTTTTATGGTTGTCTAGAACACTCTTCTGTGCAAACGACTTGTGACATAAATTGCACAAGTATGGTTTTTCTCCAGTGTGGCTTCTGTTGTGGTATAGAAGATAAGTCTTCCAAGCAAATGCTTTGTGACATAAATTGCACTTGTATGGTTTTTCTCCAGTGTGGGTTCTTTTATGGATTTTTAGACTAGATTTCCATGTAAATGGTTTGTTACAAATATCACATTGGTATGTGTTTGGTTTGTTGTGGCCACTTGCTTGCATCTTGAGATCTTGAAAACAGCCGAAATATTGGACTTATTTATAGGTTGAATTTATTACTGCTTTTCCAAGTTATTGCAAACCTATAATGAATTAGAAAATGCAACAGTTAAAATAAAATTATTGAAAGAAGACTGGATGCAATAGGAAACTGAAGAAAAAGAATAATGAAAACCTAATTGCGAATCCAAAGTCATGAACTAAAAGTGTGCAGGTATGTCACAAGGATGATATTAGAGAGTGTATGGTAGTGCAGCCTACATGTTGCTGAGAGATGACTTAAACACTGGAACAATTTAACTGTTACCATCTGTAAATCTGAGATCACTGAACTGATATTTGAAAGTTTTCTTAGCCTTTGTAAATCTGAGATTATGCTTCCAAGGTATGATGATAGAAAGTTTGGAATAGGTAGTCTAGCAAAGCAAATTCGTGATCAAATAAGATTGTTTTCTTGTGCTCATTTAAAATATGGCAAAGAAAATGCTAGGAAGCAATAGTAGCCACCTCAAGACCTAGATCATACAATATTATTGGAAAAATTAATAACTTGGTCCTAGCCATAAAACAGCATATTAAAACAAACGAAAATATGCTACATAGGATGGACAGCGAAAGATCTCTTATTGCTAATAATTATACGAGAGACATGGGAAGTAGATTGGTCACATATTGAGGGATATTCCTTATTGAGAACTATCATAAAGAAAAGAATGGGGAAAAGAGAATGAAAGGAAGACCAAGATGGATGCTTCTGGACATGATGATATTGGATGGATACAGTAAACTGAAGGAGGAAGACAACCATCGAGAGAGGAGCCGTTGGACGTCTTAACCTGCCCAAAGACAGAGAACTGAAGAACAAGATCTTTGCCAAGTTTAACTATATTGATGTCCTTATGCAACAAATGCTTATTATCTATATTTATATACTGATCTAGTGTTCACTAATGTTGTGTTATAGGTAGAGAGATACTAGTTAAGTAGTAATTATTAAATTGCTAGATTTAAGTAATAGACCTGCATCTAAACCAGCATTTAAGGCCTGCATCTAAACCAGCAATAAAATATTAGCATAGGGTTACATAGGTTGTTCAAGACTATGAATGTTGAAGGTATATGATTCTGATTGGATGGATTGAATCCTAACGGACTATCGAGACTGTCGTCTGCTGAGTCTGCACAGTGAGCCAAACGAATGCAAAGATGAATCAGTTGAGCTCTGAAATTCGAAGGAATCGGACATTTGGTTGCGTCACTTTAAAGGCTCACTCCTGATCTTTTCGACTAAGGGGAGTTTAATCGAACAGAACAATCAGTAATTTAAGTAAGGGGCTGTAGGTGTTTGCCCCTATATGAACTAGTCAAGTGAACTTTAACTCCAAGAGAATAGGCTACAACAAACTTATCGGTTGAGGCATCGCTGACTAGTCATAAAGCACTGCAAAATTGGACGTTATCATTTCAAAGTTTGAGGTTAGATTGTGAAACGAACTAACTAGTCTGAGTAGTCGCAGAAGAAAGATTGACTAAACATCATTGCTGTAGAAGAAGTGTTGATAAAGAAGAAATCATCAAGAAGTTTTATGGAATAATAGACGACAGACAACTAAGCAGACCTGTTACAGTGCAAGATGGAGGTGTACACAAATCGATAGTGATTGGGGCAAATGTCAAACAATTGGAACAATCTTCAACAAGTTCATTCTTTTGGAAGGCTAGCTAGGTAAAGAATATATAAAACATATATAGATTATCATAAGTAGGATTACCAAGATGTCTTACTAATAGAAACATTTCATAATAGCTTGATATAAGAATGCTTTGAAGATATATTGTCAAACTAACTGCGATATATTTATAAATTAGCCAAACATAGTCTATGATGAATTAACCTTTGGGAAGGATTGATGCATAAGTAGGCCTAACTGTGGTATAAGATCCAATTCCTTTTGTTACACTAACCCTGGTTTGAATCTCAGTGCTTTTGTTCTATGGCACTGCACACATAGTTTTACATGAGATTACATCGATGAGTGTTTGCTAAATTGCAAAACAATATTATGTTTCGCTAAAATTTACAAATTTACAATGTCTAAAACTTCGAAAAGTATACCATTTGTAACTTTTAGTTACTGCGCACGCACGTTAAAAGAGATAAGGTTTATTTTTTCCAAAGGAGCTATTTCTATACTTTCTGACAGAGCTGTAATTAGTCCATATAATTTCGCACAGACCGCAAAACAATTACTGAAAACAGTAACATCTAGAAATCAGCATATGATTGCATAGATAAGCCGCGTGGTTAAGTTTCGCTGAATTTAAAAAATAAGTTAGCCTAAATTCCATTTCTTAGAATGCGTAATAAAGGCCTATTAAGATGAGACTACACATCGAAGGCAATGGTCGGTTAAATAAGATTGATATAATTATAAATATATCTAAATGAAGACGTATAGATTCAGTGGTGGCGCTACCATGGGTCGTGGTAGGTCACTTGACCGGCCTATCAGGGGCCCGGGAACCTATGGCGCCAAAGGCGCCGCTGCTCACACAAGTTTTGGCTCTGTGGCGCCGAGGCAGACGTATGCTCACACAACTTTTTGGGCATTGATACAATAAAAAATATAATATGCGCACTAAATTTTCACAGTGATTAGAAAAAATATGAGAGCCTTTGTCAAACAGAGCTTGTGCCGACGCGAAAGCTCACTCGATATTATAGAAATAGCACTATAGATATACTCGATATACTATAGAAAGAGCACAGTATACGCCTAATGGAACCTGCGAATGTCAGCTCTGACCTTTGGAAAGGGTCAGTAAGCTAGGCGACTGCTAAGGGAATCGTGGATACTGGAAACCTTACCCTCTCGGTCTGAAAACTACAAAGGTGTTGGCTGTGAGCCTGTTGAACGATTTGTTGATCCAAAACTGTAGGAGGCTTTGATAGTGACAGGCGCAATATATCATCCTACAAGACTGAGGAGAGTGGACACAGGACAACTAATTCTTAAGACAGCTGTGGTATAAATATATGTATGTATGTATGTATGTATGTATGTATGTATGTATGTATGTATGTATGTATGTATGAATGCATGTATGTATGTATGTATGTATGTATATATGTACATATATATGTGTGTGTATATTATATATATATATATATATATATATACGTAAATACAACATTTAGTGTGTATATATATACGTAAATACAATATTTAGTGTGTGTGTGTGGGCTTTCAGAGTGGGAGGAGAAAGAGTGTTTAGTTCATCTTGAGATCGCAACAAACGCGCGACTCCGCCTCTGTAGATCCAGAGGAAGTGTTAGACTCCAGATTTCCCAGGTCATGACCTAGCTGGATGGTCAGCATGTTGTGGTATAGATGCCAGATGTTGTGGCTCTGTGTAAGTGTGTATTAGCTATCGTTTACAGCCTTACAGGGCTCCTTTGTCTTAGATCTGATGCGCTGAGGCGTGGAGAATATCGGAGTCTACGGCTGAGGTCGCTGTTGACCTCTCAAGTGACCGGCAGTGCACAAATTTAGCAGCTGCTGGCATTCAAATGGAGTCCTGTAGGATGCGACCTTTGCAGATGCATTAAATATACCATACAGTCTGCAAATCAGTGTACATGAAATATTTTCAAAGTCGCATCCAAGTGCTCAGAGGTACATTTCTCACGAAGTGTCTGTGCGACGTGTTCTTTCTGACATTATTACTCGCTCGTGGCAGGATATTTTAACCGATTTATTATAACCTTCACTGCGCTCGTCGCCAGACATTCACTACACTCACTGTAGGCCTACATTTGTGACCGTAGTTCGAAACTTTCGTTCGTCGCTTAACTGTGCTCATCACTAGTCGTTGGACACCTTCGCAGCTTAATCGTGGAAGGCCTTTGTCAGACAGGTAGGCTAGACTCACATACAAATAAATATTGACAAAGATCCAAGTTTGTGTCAGTAGGCATATAGAGGCATCGGCTTGGTATGATGTCTGGTCTGCTTCACCATTGCAAAGAGGGTTGAAAGACGCAGACTTCATCGACTTGCTTGCTCATACTGATTTCTACCCTTCTAGCCATTAAGCTATTCTTATTCTCCTAACTCTGCCAACCACTACAAGTGCAGTCGAAAGATCGTGCAGCACTCTGCGTCGTGTGAAAACCTGGCTACGATCTACTATGACAGACGACAGACTTTCCGGATTGTGTATGATGAGTGTACACAGATAGAAAATTAGCAAGAAGAAAAAAGAATTCATGAATAATGTTGTAGATGAATTTGGCAAAGGTCGTCGTCCCTTCAGTTTCTCTTTAGATAGGTGTGTATACAGTTATACACCTATCTAAAAAGAAACTGAAGGCGACCTAATGGATAATCCACCTTATATATGACCAAGGCAAACCTATACATTATATAGGTTCGCCTTGGTATATATAATATATATACCAAGGCGAATATATATAATGTATTATTAATATATTATATGCTTGCCATGGTATTTGTGTGTGTGTGTGTGTGTGTGTGTGTGTGTGTGTGTGTGTGTGTGTGTGTGTGTGTGTGTGTGTGTGTGTGTGTGTGTGTGTGTGTGTGTGTGTGTGTGTGTGTGTGTGTGTGTGTGTGTGTGTGTGTGTGTGTGTGTGTGTGTGTGTGTGTGTGTGTGTGTGTGTGTGTGTGTGTGTTTGACTTGGTTGGCTGACTTGGCTCACCCAACTTTTAAACACTTCCCGGGCCTCTGCGGCCTATTTTACTTTTGACCTGCCTTATGACCTACCTATTTTACTCTTGACCTGCCTTATGTCCTGCCTACTACCTACGGCCGTGTAAAATTCTTTGGAATTTTAATATATATTTAACATTTAACCTTTACCATCAACATCTGTCCCATAACATCAATAGTGCAATTATTAGATGTAAACGACTTTTAAGTTACGTTTTATCTAGTATGTCAATAGAAGTCTATGTTGTATACATTAAAATGTTGAGGTTATACTGCTTGAAGCACCAAACTCAAACATTAATTTCTTCGATCTACCAGATTCTACTGAATAACTCCCATTACCTGACGGGACCTGCTGAAATTGTATATATATATATATATATTTCGTTCTATATCCTTAGCTCAGATATAGAACGAAATGTGTCACCGGCATATAAATGCAGGCGGCGAAATTAACTTATCAAAAAGTAGTATACTAACGAAGAGTAGTTATGAATCGTTTTCTTTACGAAGTCAGTAACATAGGTTAACTTTCCAACCGTTTCACAAAATGGCGTAAAATGCGATAATACTAATCGTAATATCCCAACTTATAACGCGCCACTCGAGCCAATCACAGGGCACCAGCTTAATACGAGCGCTGCATCAAGTCAGAGGGGTCTTCTAGATGGTAATCAGAGGAGGTCAGTAGATAGAAAGATCGGCAGCTGACGCATTTAACCAGTCCTAGGTTCAAAACCCTACCTAGTAGGTTCAAACTCGCCTACTAACCTTTGCTATAGGTTAGAGAATCTCCGCCATGCACAAACCTAGAGACACGGATCATAATGCCCCACAAGCCCCTCATAGGGCGACACCACATTCGTTGAAACTAAATACGCTGTAAACGGGCAAAAAAAACTAGCCATATGTGGTTGTTTCGCCTTTGACCAGTCCTGGGTTCAAACGACCATCGTATGAGTCATCGAAACTTAGGCTGTGAGACTTCTCCACCGTATAAATTCATAAATACAGTCTTTTCATTCGTTTTCATACTGGCCTTAGCGGGAGTCATTTTAATGGAAGAATGTCTTGTTTCATTATAATCGCAACATTAAGTTTTTATACTGTTCTTTGTCTATCACTCTCTGTCGCAATAGTTCATCGCATATACCGACGATCTCGTTTCTCACTCCCGTATTACCTGCGTCGTAGCTAGCGAAACGCAGACTCAACATTTCTACTAAAGCATTCGGATCTTGTGGAATTACGACGACTCCTTTACCCGTCTTCGACGTCTGTTTTCCAGACCATATCGGTTTAATGATGTTTCTGTACTTTTCGCTTCTAGACGATTTTGGTTTATTCGGATTGTCGGGTTGCCTCATAGCATTCGTCGCGTCTAGAATCTCGGCGTAATCGGACAGATCGTTGTCGTCGATCGTAAAACATAAACGTAGAACATAAAACGTAAAACGTAAACGTAAAACGTAGAATGTAGAACGTAAACGTGGGAAAATTACGTTCTTTTTTTACGTTTTAACATACTTACGTTTCAAAGTATGTTAAAAACATTATACCGCCTATATAAAATAATGTCGTTTCTAAACATAACCGATCCAGCAAAACGTGATTTGATCGTTGAAGAGTTTCTCAAGACGAAGAAAAGAATTCAACAGAACTATCTATCCGAGAAACTAAGCGATATAGGACTGCAGCGAGATTTACTAAAGTTGTACAAGCCAATCGTCGACTCGCAATCGGCGATATCGAAAGAACAAAACGCTTTGTTATCAACTATTAAGGAAAACTCAGCAGCTACGTCTAACGCTCTAAAAGCGCTTCCCGCGTCGATATCGTCGTCGTTAAAAGCCATACAGTATCCCACGCTAGAGGCTTACGAGGATCCCATAGAAGACGTTAGAAGGTTAGAATTAGGAGACCTGGCAACGAAATACCTGAGTCAATACACCGCTAAAGACAAGTCTACCGATACGACGTTCGGTCTAAATTCTAAAGACGGGAAATTTTATATCGGAGACACACGCGTATCGGTCCAGAACGACGATATAACGGTCGGAGAGAAGACTTACACCGGTACTCCAGGACTTTGGGAGCTAGTGACGATGGCTAAACCGAACGATTCGATTTACGACGACAACGATCTGTCCGATTACGCCGAGATTCTAGACGCGACGAATGCTATGAGGCAACCCGACAATCCGAATAAACCAAAATCGTCTAGAAGCGAAAAGTACAGAAACATCATTAAACCGATATGGTCTGGAAAACAGACGTCGAAGACGGGTAAAGGAGTCGTCGTAATTCCACAAGATCCGAATGCTTTAGTAGAAATGTTGAGTCTGCGTTTCGCTAGCTACGACGCAGGTAATACGGGAGTGAGAAACGAGATCGTCGGTATATGCGATGAACTATTGCGACAGAGAGTGATAGACAAAGAACAGTATAAAAACTTAATGTTGCGATTATAATGAAACAAGACATTCTTCCATTAAAATGACTCCCGCTAAGGCCAGTATGAAAACGAATGAAAAGACTGTATTTATGAATTTATACGGTGGAGAAGTCTCACAGCCTAAGTTTCGATGACTCATACGATGGTCGTTTGAACCCAGGACTGGTCAAAGGCGAAACAACCACATATGGCTAGTTTTTTTTTGCCCGTTTACAGCGTATTTAGTTCCAACTACTGTGGTGTCGCCCTATGAGGGGCTAGTGGGTATTATGACCCGTGTCTCTAGGTTTGTGCATGGCGGAGATTCTCTAACCTATAGCAAAGGTTAGTAGGCGAGTTTGAACCTTCTAGGTAGGGGTTTTGAACCTAGGACTGGTCAAATGCGTTAGCTGCCGATCTTTCTATCTACTGAGGTCTGAGTCCGGTTTTCTGGGGTCCAGGTCAAGAGAGGAGGCATAGCAGTTGGAAGGCGGAAGATCGGAGGAGTCAAGGTATAGTATACATTCTTGAAGAGGTGAGACTAGTTTTCAGTGGAAAGCCTGGGATGATAGATAAGGAGCCTGATGCGGATGATGGAGGAACAAAAAATTGCGGAATTCGGGAGATCATGAGTCATTTTTCGGTAATATGTCACATTCACTATTTGAAGGAGCACAAAATTTTTTTTGCAAATTACATTGATTTTTGTTTGGAGCAAATCTTTAATATATAGGCCTATTTGGTTTTGCACTAATATGTAAAATTATGAAGTTTTTAGCAGAAAGAAAATAGCCCTACGAAAATGTTTACCAAAACACATATGAGAGATTATGAGCTATTTATATATAGTAGACAGCTTCCTACTGCGTAGTTTGACATGCCAATATGTTTTTAGTATTAATGTTTATAAAATAAATATAAAAGAAATTATAATACAAATGATTATTCAATTCCATCACATTTTAAATTTTGTTAAGAAATTCCACTCCGTTACCGAAAGAAAAATAGGGAATTAATCAATGTAAAGTTGATTGTATTTTTTTGGCCAAATAACAAAATAAAAATCACTTGAGCCAATCATTACCAGTGATCAAATGAACAAAAAAACATTAAAATATTTATGATGTTGTCTTAAAAATCTGGTCATAGCATCAAAATTACATAAAAAAATTACCATAAAAAGTTCCGCTCCGTTACTATCTGTCGAGAATTGAGCACAGAATGTGAAAAGTGAACTTTAAAAAAAACAGTCTGCCGAAACAAAAATTTATTAAAAATGTCATATATTGTTATATAAGTTGTATTAGAAATGATAATTTAAGTAGACGACGTATCCTGACAGTGGAATAAATTTTAGTACCTCAAGGGTCACATTTATGGTAACTGAGTGGACAGTTAGCGGAGTGGACAAATTGTGTATCAGCACGGTTAATATCATATTATCTCTCATGCGTCCACATTAATCGTCGGTACACTCATTATATAGCTTATAAATGTTATATTAAAAATATTATTTTATTAAATTTATTCATAATCATTGCAAAAATGCAGTAACGGAGTGGATGTATATTAAAAAACACATCAGGTACGTAATAAATGAAAATTTGTAAGAAATTTGTCTTAGCATTCAGATCCTGTATTAAGACATACTTACTTACATAGATCTTCACAGATGAGATGTGTTAATATAAGTTGCGAGACCAAAGAACTGAAAGGGTTGTGAGATACGAGATCATTTTTACATGTTAACGGAGCGGATATAATTTTCCGGGGACAAGTTAAAATATATTTAAAAAAATTATACTGAAGATCCCGTTCACAAAGTTGTTTTTAGAAATATACAATTATGTTTATTATAAAAGAAACATACACATTTTTTGGTTTAATGCAAATCATTTTGAAATTGTTGACGAATCAATATGTACTATAGCCAAGGGATGGTAACGGAGTGGAACATTATAAATTCAAATTAAATTTTAATAAATTATTTTATTGCTCTGAATTACTTTCAAAGGTCTTAAATTGTTGACTGATCAATAACGTTTTAATCTAATCACTTAGCATGATCAGATTAGGTATTGTTTTCTGAGAAATGACCGGGACAGCCGTATTTCCAATTTAGCCAAATACCGAAAAATGACTCTCATTCCAGAGTTGTGATGCAGTGTTGGATAATGAATATAGGCTCCGTTGGAGAACTTCAGATGAGTAGTGACAGAGGGTCAAGAAAGGCTGAAATAGGATGCTCGGGTGAAATGGATTAGCTGAATGGTGGAGAGTTCACGGATCTACTTCGGCAAGGAATATTGTAGGGAGTTGTAGGTTAGTGATCGGACTTTGAAGTGAATTCGCGCTGGGATTTGTATTGTATTCGGATATTTATAAAGCGCTTCTAGCGGGCGGGCCATTCAGAAGCGCTGCCAGTGCGAGAGACCCCGAGAGAAAAAGCAAGTTTTAAGAAAGGTAAAAGATGAAGATTGAAGAGACGTTACCTGAGAGAATAGAAGAACGAACGAACGGAGCAAGCTCATTCCAAAGAGCAGGGCCAATGGAAGCAAAAGACCTAGATTGAGCCATGGAACGAGGATGTCCAAACGGTCAGAGGATTTGTAGCCACTGGAGTGATATGAGGATGGGTGATATTCTGATGTTTGGGAGTTCTAGTGACAGCCTGGCCTAGCGAGTTTCTGGTAAGTTGCAGTCGCATAATATGGGTATGTACACACTTTGGTCTGAGCTTTTAGACTACGTGCACCGAAGAGGAGCGGCGACAGGTGACGAGGCTAGCAACAGATGAACTCCAACCATGGGCGTACGGCGGGGTCATTTGTGTCCCTGGATTTTGAATTATTTAAAAAAGTCTTTTGATCATGATTATTACAACAGTCCCAACACGATTTCCAATGCTAAAAAACAATTATTTAGGTAAGTCCTTGACCATTATTTATTTTTAAAGTTGTCACGTGTTCTATGTTCATGAATATGCAAAAACGTCATTTTGCTCAACCTAACATTCCCCCCCGCCCTCGAAAAATTCATGCGGACGCCCATGACCCCAACGGTTCAGTCTCTAAAAGGAAATCCTGGATCCGTCACTGCTGGGAACAACGTGCTTGGTATGACACGGTTAGTCATAGGCGTAAACTCTGAGGGCACGTGCCCCCCAATAATTGAGACGGACTGTACACCCAATGCAACAAGTGTAGAATGAATAACGAAATCCCCCGCATCAATATTTTGGACAAGTTTAAGCAAGTGCTTACAGTAGCGGTACTATCGCAGCACTGGCTGGGGTGTGATTTCCTTCGTGTAGTCCCAGGCCTTTGGGTGCCGAGGGTTCAGTCTGTACCAGAATGTGCCAACCCAGCCCCGAATCGCAGTAGTTCACCGAGTCCCGGCTCCTTGAGTAAGTACAGCAGGAGGCTTAAAGAGCAACTGGTCAGACGGAGAACAGTTCTTTTATTACAACTTGCAAGTACAAGTCAGTGCTGACCTTACAGGTGGCGAACCGTGCGGTTGCACAGGGCCCGCAACTTAGAGGACGAAAAATGTCAGAGAAACCTAAACCATCCGATCTTCTGCCTTCAAAGCTTTCTGTTCCTAAACAAAAACCACCTTAGCAGCTGCTCTGCCTCCTCGCTCTAGCAACTGGACTCGGGCCTCCGTTAGATATCACTCTGGACAATCCCTCTGAAACGATGCAGCACGTGAATAAGCTGGTAAAGCTTTACAGTAGCGCTTTAGATATTTACAATTATGATTTACAGTAAATTGAAGAACTCCGATTTACAGTAAAACTGAAGAACTCAGGGTTATACTGTTCAGCGTATACTGTTTGCAGCACCCTTTACACAGCCAAGTAGGCCTACATGTACTACCTTTATGTAATTACTAATGATCTGTGATGGTTTGCTTCATATTGGAGGTTTAAGTTGATTGCATTCATTTTACGGTAGTTGGTCAAGTTTGGTCACGTGAAATGTATGCCTGTCCATGAATCAGGTTTTTACGCAAGAGGCATAACACCAAGAACACAACTGGATAGAAAATGGTGGGACAGAAGATAACTGATAAACAGGACTAATAAATACACAGAGGAAAAATCACACAAATTCACACAAACTACATCATACATTTATAAATGTATGGTACCAAGTTACCAACACATAAAATAATAGAGTGGCAAGAATGTTCATAGATAAACTGTCAAGCTCCTGTCTTACTGCAACTATCATGCAAACACAAGTGTTGCCTTGTTAATAAAATACTTGCACACTGTATGTCGACAAGCCCACACACCTGTTTCAGCCATTTTACAACTTCGATGTACAAATAACATGTACGGACATTCATAATACAGTAACTACATATCCTTTATGAAATCATTCTCAGAGGCATCTTAATGGGTTTGGAGGGATGTGTCTGTTGATACAGAAGCATGATTACAACATTGTACAGTAAAACCTGTACTCGGTCATGTAACCATGGGCCCAAGAAGCCCGCACAGGAAATCTCAGACAACAATCTCCAAAAACTGGTCAGCTCACAATCAGATTTCGTCAGAGGTGGGCCCAGTGCACACCAAAATTCGATGTTATGCCATGGCTTCTTATGTTCTACAAGCCATGATAACAAAGTGTCAGTTTTAATGTCACTTCTGTTAACATTATGAATAAAGATTGACTGACTGAAATGATGAACTACAATTTCTTTGAACAATGCACAAGAGTCAGGGCAGACAAGTAGGGAAAATGTTACAAGCCAATTCAACATACTCAGAAGTTTAGCACCACAATGAAAGGACACAGTTATCCTAAATTAATAGAAAAAATATTATGTCATACAATGCACAAGAGACAGATTTCTTTCATCCCTCTCTTCAGAGGCTAGCAAAAGTCTAGAAGTCTAAAGTTATGTAACTTTCTGAACCACCTTAACAACATCTTTGTATTACTAGCAATCAACATTTATTTCCAGCAGAACTGCTAATGGTAATTAACCTCCAAGTGCATCCAGAATAAAAGACAGAATTTAAACGTTACTTCTGTCCAGTTTGGAATTCAATCACAGAACTTAACAGCTATCTTAAAGCATCAACTAAGGTCAGTTTAATCAGTAAGTTTGACGGCACAAACTTGCCTAAAATTTATGGGAAAAGACAGAATTGTTCCCATTCTGCCTTGGTCAGATAATTTAGTTCCACACATTCCTACACTCTTCAAAGTAATGCCTGGAAAGAGCAGACACCAACATAGCTAGAATACTGAAACAAATGTCTAGTAGTACTGCATATCTACCTCAGTATTGTGATGACAGACAATGAGAGATGTAGCCCCATATGGTAATTAGACAAAACTGTTGTGCAATAGGCCACAAACAATGTGCTTTGACACTAGACAAGTGTATGCTGGTAAGCATTCTAGGTACATTAATGTAGCTTTTAAGAGACTAGGAACTATTGTGACAATGTTGATCTAATTTCCATGTCAAACCTCAATGTTTTAACGACAAGCTGCATTGGTTTCCCAGTCCCTTTGAGTACACACTCTTTGTTAAAGTGTTAAACAGCAAATGAATACACTAAACAAACAACTGTTAACTGTTAACATTGCACACCAATTGCTGTGTAAAAAGGCAAGAGTTTCTGTTGCTAGTTTCACGATTCAGTTAACAGCTGCCAGAAACTCACTGCATTCGAATGAAAGTAATATTACAGACATTTACAGTATTTGTCAGCAACACAGGTTACGTTTACAGAATTGTAAAAACATAGTCCCAAACAAGAACTAATAGAAGATTTAAAAGTGCAATTGAACGAGTCATGAAACACATTGATCAAAAATCTTAAACTAGTTAGCAAGTTCTCTTCCAAATGATCTGAATTTAAAATTCTGCAAAAATGAAATCAGAGTTTTTAGAGATACTGCAAGCAGGGAATCCACCTGCTGTATTATGGCTGTTTGTACAAATCTGTTAAAGAAATTAATATGCTGTTTTCTTCGAATAAACGAGAATAAAATGATCCCTGCCACACCACGGAAGTAAGGCCGTCTTTTCGCAAATGTACATGCCTCCTTATGCTGCCTTTTTCGCACGCCCACGTTTCAGAAATGCCTTCCCCTCCTGCAAAATTAAACAGTCAACTTTTGTTGAGAACAACAAACTATTCAATAATAAATCCTTATTTAAAGTATTTCAAACATTAAGATTTTAGGAAAAATATATGTGTTTATCTCAACACTAAATATAGCATCTTGAAAGCACCTCTCAAAGTGCTGTTCCATAATCAGATCAATATCCAGAAGAGGGGTCCACAAACCATCTGGATTTTGACCTGATTACTGCCTGGTTTTGGGTGCCATCCATGTAAATAAGTCACAAAATGTCAAGCAAATACACCATAACCCTTTGCATGCCATCTCATTTTTACCCAAGGGCTTGTTCTGGTGCCACCCAGCTATTTTTTGGGATTTTGGTCCATTACACCCCTTATGGAGAAAAATGTTATATATACCAAAACTTTGCTATATCGAAACTCAAGGGACCATTGTTAACAGTTCGATATATTAGAGATTCAAACTATGCAAGATATGCACATCAAGCTCTATCCAACTCTATGCATGTAATCTAACTTTCTGAAATTTCTGAGCACCACACAAAAGCTGCATCAGGCATATCAGCTTAATCACTGTGAAGTGAAGCCTTCATTAACTTTTAATATATGTACTACAAGTCTGTTCTGCGAGATAATAATAATTCGGTGTTAGAAAGTTGCTTAAAATAGAATGGTAGGGACAATGTAGCATAGAGTTCGCATGAGGTTAACACTACAGAATATCCAGTTTCCATGAAATCCTAGAGATCCATACAATGCCGAATGCACTCATATTTCACTTTCTGAAGTTTCTAATATAGCAAAGCTAAAGTTTGACAAAAGTCATGCTCAAAAAGCCTACATACATAAACGTCTGTCAAAAATGAAAGTATGCCTACAAATATCTACAAATAATGTTTTATTACACAATCAGAGCCTCAGACGTCTGCCTAAATGTGCATAATAAGTTCAGCAACATGTGCAAAGCTGTCATTTTGGTGTTGTGACATTCTATCCACTGTCTGACAAATTTAGCAAGGTCAGTCCTTGTAAAGTGAGGCCACAAATCACCCTTGCAAATGCAATGAGGACAGAAAAAGGGCTGCTTGCGTTGGGGTAAGGGGCGTGCCATAGGGAAGCCATATTCTATGGCTCACTATGCAGGGGGCTGGCCTTGAGGTGCCGGGATATAACCAAGGGCACAGGAGCCATCCCTCATGCCTGTAGGTAAATCTGCCACTGGGCAATAGGATTGCAGTCAGTATAATGAGGCTACAGTACATAAGTAGTCAATGTAAACATAAACTGACCCCCTCCCAATGACCTGACATACATGTCAATCAGTCTCCTCTCTTACCTAGAGCCAGTCGGAAAGAAAGCATCTGCCAGTTATTCATCAGTCAGCTACAACTGGGCCAATAGTTCCACAGTGGCTCTTTAACTTCAATATATCTGCCAACCTATTGTTAAATAAGGACCGAAAAGCTCAATTTGAAATAAGCGAGACTTTGATACAAGCAGGTTCGGTAATACAGAGTTATGTTTGACACATACACTATAATAGAATACCAAGGTGGCGCAAACCACATGCAGCCAAAAAGCATGTATGTGGCTTGTTCCACCTTCATGCATGTTGTGGTATGGTATGGCATCTGGAAATTTATAAAGCAGTTCTCACAGTGCAAACTATTCAGTGTGTGAGCCTCGTGGAAACAGAAGACTTTAAACGATGAACAACAGAAAGAGAGAACCTAGTACAGGGATGGTGAACCTATGGCACGCGTTCCCAAAGTGGCACGCATTGAAATTTTTTGGGCACGCGGAATTCAGAGCGTCCCCCAAAATTTCAAACTAAAAAAATACAAAATCCTTGTAGGAATCCACATTCTCTTCTTTGAAGGACGTTATTTTAACACCATTCGAAAGCAATCTTTGAAATAACGTCTTTAATTCATTTTTTTACGCTTTGTTAACTAAAACCTATATGAGAAAAAATTATATACCGTGCTATATTCCGAAGGGCACTCGACGGTATTTAAGAAAAATGATTGAGCAGCATTTGGCACGCACCTTAAAAAAGGTTCGCCACCCCTGACCTAGTAAGTAGGGTCCCATTCAGTACCAAGGAAAGAGTTCATAGGGATGGGCCCGCAACAGCGAAAGCGCGAGACTCAATCAGGGCAGTTGTAATTGTAGCATGACATTTTTAAAATGTCACTTCAAAAGTAAACTCATCAGTGGTGCTCTAGACCTGGGCTAGTGAAATTACTGTCAAATAATACAGACTTCAGGTGCTTAAAGAAACCGTGAAAGGGACAAACTAAGGAGCTCGAGCCAAAACTCTTGAGAAAGGTGATTCCAGCCCATCAAAGGGTGCCACAACCCGAGAACGAGGAGACTGAAATACAGAAGTCCCTAACATAGGATGGATCAGAGCTTACAATTGCACATAAGGGTCAGGGTCTTAAACTGAATACGCTGCTCGAGGTGACACACTGGTGTGTCCAAAATACATGCAATCATTCTGAAAGTTCGGGCCTGAAAGTTCAATTTGGCTCATGCTTAACCTGGAAAGACAGAATTTATATGGTTTGGCACAAGATAGGCACAAGCACGGATTTATAGGGAAGCGATAGTGGCAACATTTCCAGACTGGGAAGTGAAGCATGTTGTATAGGACCTTGAGAGTGCTTGTGGATAAACACCTATCTACGGAGGCGCATGTCAACTTTGCAGGTCCTATATAATCAAATGCAACAGATCAGAGTCATAAGGAGAAATGTATCATTTGATGCCGTTGTGACTCTCATCCACTCCTTAATTCTGACGCACCTGGACTATTGCAAGTCTGTCCTCGCAGGCCAGCCGAAATTCTGGATATGACAGCTTCAGTCCATCCTCAGCAGTCTTGTTGTCCTCAAGACCAAGGTCTTGGTCTCGAGTGCACTCGAGTTCGTTTTTAAAAGTCTTGGTCTTGGTGTTCAAGGTCTTGGTCTTGAGGTTCAAGGTCTTGGTCTTGAGGTTCAAGGTCTTGGTCTTGAGGTTCAAGGTCTTGAGGTTCAAGGTCTTGACAACAAGACTGATCCTCAGCTGTGCTGCCTGATTTGTTGCTTCAAGCTGTATGCAAGAGACCCAGCACTGGCTTCCGGTCAAGCACAGGATTACCTTCAAAATTCTCCTGATTGATTAAAAACAGAAAAGTGGAGCCTAGCGGGTCTGTTCAGTGGAAGGCAAACACTTACAAGCTCTACTAAAGTAGACTAAAGATAGCACATGTATACTAAATAGTACAGAACTACAACTTTTAGAAATACCATATTGTATACAAAATGACAACAAGTCAGATTACACACCTTGGCTGTCTTCTGCATTGTACCAGCCTTCTTCAGTGAAGGCTTTGCTGGAGACGACGCACCAGGGCGTTTGCGTAATGTTCTTCCTTCAGATGTGTCTAACGATCCAAATGCTTTCTTTGCCTCTTCAACAACCTTGTCCACGCTTGTAACACGCTTGGCACTTGCAGTCGTCTTCTTTGACTTCTGTTTACTTGCTGAACGCGATTCTCCGAGCTTTTCATCTCCAAGCAGCTCAGCACCTTCCTGAGAGGCAAAAAGGAAAATGCACTATAGCCTGCACAGTGCACAACATATAGTATCTAGTGGTGACTAAGAAGACAATGAACATAGCAAACAGCCACTCTCTGGGTGATAGAAACTATTAGTACACGGATGGCCCATGGATGTATAGATTTCTTATCACACAGTAGAAAATTTAAAAGGATGCCAAAAATAAGTTCTACTTATGGATGACCCTCAGTCATCAAACCACGATGCATATCACACTGCAAAGCAGCACACAGAAAAAAAAGACATAATAACTCAATAAGCCTGAGGTTATTGGAGTTTACAGCTTATGTAGAGAAAAGGTCAGCAGTTCAGCTTGTAAACTTTCCTTCCAAGATTCAGTGCAGTGTGACTTCTCTTGCCACAGCACATACAATCATAGACAATATCATAAAATTCAAATCCCAGTTCTCTGAGGATTAACACCAGGCACAAATATTAGTTCTGAAAACATCGAACTTCTCATTGTTGAGGTACAAGGAAGTAAGCAAACGAACACTGAGGTACCTTTGCAGTAACTGCCATTGTGTTTGCTTTGGCCATTTTTGCCTTCTTGCTTGTTGGTTTTTCTTCTTCAGTTTTATCCTGTGTTTCTTTCTCAGCTACAGCCTTTGCTTCTACTCCCTGAATCAAAAAGATCAGTTATTAAAACCCCTATACATGCAGAACTAGTATATATGAATTAACAAGATGATATAAGCAGCCTTTCCCAAAACCATCCATCTACCCACGAATGTTCCCTCTAAGCTGTGTAAGTGAAAGCACAAAAAACATGCACTTTAAAGGCAGTGTACACAACTTTCTGTCATCACATGAGATACAATCTTCTATGACAATAAAAGCAGGAAGGGCATGCAAGTCATCCACATAATCCATGTTTACAACTCAAACTACATGATCACATTCTTCTGACCTAAGTCCCCAGCACAGGAAGGCAACCATGGGTATGAAGCATAGTGCCTTAATTTTTATTAGCCTCGGCATATGAGGGCGGGTGGTCAGTCTTCTCCCTCGCCGTCTGATCTTCCTCCCAACAACGTATGGTCAGTGTTGAGTTGGCTGGGGGAGGCAAATGGGGGGCGGTGGGGGGGAGGGGAGGTGGAACAGAACTCTCGAACAAAATATCAGCCAGGGTGGGGAATTGAACCCCCACCTCTCAGTTGACAGTCCAGCATGCTAACCACTAGACTACCACGCACCCTGTATAATTAGGCACCAATTATTCTAAAACGTCTCCTGTTCAGCAAAGGATTTTTGTCCAATTGGGGCTCATGCAAACACTGAATCAGTTTTTATTCAACAGATTTATCATCAATCAACCAGGTCTGCTGAATATTCTTCTATGGCCCTTAGCTAGAAATACAGAGTAGCCCATCCAAAAGCATCTGAAGTCGTGACCACCCGATCCCGTGAGTGTATGAAGTTGCATCCGCCCGTGTTTTTAATATTAATGTTACACATTGATTTGCTTCTTTTGTTGAAGATGAAGGATAGTGCAGGCATGAAAATCCCTCAAATGAGGATGGTGAGGGGATAGGGACAAAGGCTGAGGGGAAGGTGAGAAAACTGCGGGGATGGAGAGGGATACGAGAACTAGAAATAGTGGTTGAAATGGGATACGTAATAGTCCCCATGTCACGTTCAAGTAGGGCCTTAAATAAATTCCACAGAAGCTATCCAACGGTTATAATACTGTGATAAAAGTAATACTTTGACAAAGATGCCAAAAAGTAATGCAGCGACTAGCAAGCAGCCAGACGGCCCATACTTTAAAAACTAGCGGGGCACCAGTCATGTGTCATGTGATTCCAGAACATGGCTACTTTAATAACTAACATGGCGGCCGTAAAGGAGTTTCTTTTACGTTGGTCAAACGTTACATAGCTTTAATGGCTTAGAAAACTCCAAGAAACTGTATGAATAATTTTAGTAATCTTACAATGCGTGCCATAGAAGGCTGCATGTACCAAGAATGAACTGCGACGATGGCAAAGAGTTTAAGAAACTGATTCAAAACATGTACAGGCTCATTCATTCAGACAGAGTTGTGAATTGTTACAGAATTGAGTCCTTCAGTGGGAAGGGCTCAGATGTTTGGGATTAGTGTAATGAATCCCAATTCATTCTGGATATTTATATATATATATACATAGTAGGGACCTGCGAATCGCACATTTTCAGTCGAATCGAATCTCGAATCGAATCGGGGGTAAAGATTTGAATTCGAATCGAATCTCGAATCGAATCAGCGGGTACCAGTTTGATATTCATGAAAATTGATTGCACAGGCATACCACAGTATCAGTATATCAATAACTTGTCTGCAGTTTAAATCAATTAAACTAAACATTAAGCTAATTAACAGAATTAAAAATAACGCAAATAATTTGAGTTAAGTAAGTAAGTAAGTATATTCTTTATTGTACCAATTGCATAACCGCACTTTGGTGTACATAGCCTACATCTAAGCAGAGTACAACCAGAGCTTCTCATTTGAGGCGTGCAATCGATCGCTCTCCTTGGTCGCTCGTCCTGCAAAGGTACGGGCGAGCGGTTAATCGCTCGCCTAGGCCCTAGCCGAAGGCGTCACAACGTCGGTCGTCGCTCGATGAGTTTTTAAACCCCTAGACGATATACGGAACTGGAACCAGACCATTGTTTTATTTACCTAATTTACATTACTTTAATTTACTTAGGGCCTACT
Organism: Allolobophora icterica; assembly: GCA_963556255.1. NCBI lineage: Eukaryota > Metazoa > Annelida > Clitellata > Crassiclitellata > Lumbricidae > Allolobophora > Allolobophora icterica. The sequence continues at coordinate 18,959,707 of OY744615.1, read as the reverse complement.
TGCGGCAGCGGCGAATGCGTGCCGTGACCTAGTGACTGATGAGTGATCACTCTAATTTCGTGCAATGTGATTGGCAACTGACGCCGCGTCACCCGCGTGACATCATTCGTATAAAGTAGGGCTGTACCGAATATTCGCTTCGTATTCGCTTCGGGGCCGAATAGTGGGCCAAACAGCTATTCGGTATTCGGCCGAATAGTAGCGGTCGGACCGAATACGAATAGTGGTCATGGAACGATTGGTGTTCTTGAAAGCTAACGCAGCATTCATGCGTCAACTAAGCTGTAAGTGACAATTTCTAAGTTTAGTTAAATTAGTTCCATTCCTAATTTACACAAACTGGCAGAAGGATGCAAAAATTACACGTAGTTAACTGTTTACTTTTAGTTCATGTATTAAATTTACAGAGCTGAAACTTTTGGTTACATTTGAAATTTTTAATGTTTTCGGTAGACCTATTTTGTACACTATTCGTATTCGTATTCGGCCGAATAGTTGGTCCAACTATTCGTATTCGGCCGAATAGTGATAATCACCTATTCGGTACAGCCCTAGTATAAAGTCACTAATTATATGCAGCTATACGAATACGATACACAAAATATGCTGTACACAAAAGCTCTAGAGGTCGACCGTGCAATAAACCCTTTTCTTGCCAGAGGGTTTGCTATTGTCGCGTGCCGCCGTTACACGCAGAAAGTCAACAACCAATCCACGCGCAGTAGGCCTAAACAATTAAAAGAATTAGTTTACAACAAAGTGCGTCAAGGGCTAATCGTTTCTCCGAAGAATGATTCGAAATTTTTCGAATCATGACATCATTTTCGAATCGAATCGAATACCGCCGTCCGATTCGTTTTCGAATCGAATATCGAAGCTTCGCAGGTCCCTAATACATAGCGTCTCCTCAAGGGACCTACTCAGGGGCAAAATGTTTTGGTCCAAGCCGAGTCTGCCAAATTGAAATGCTCAAATCTACTGTCATCCAAATTATATAACGCTCTATTAGTTAAAAAATGATGGTCAATCGTTCTTCGATCACGTTAGGGTTAGACTTTAAATTAGATTTTGGACTTGTGAATACCTGACTTGCGGTCTGCTGCAGCCTTAGTACTTGGCCATCCTCCTAGAGGACCGCTAGTATTCCGATTTGAAAGACTGCCTGATGGCCTGTTAGTATTCTGTATTGGAAAGATGGCATACCTTAGCTGCTGGCGCTTTCTTGGCGCCTCTTCCTCTCTTTTTCGTATTCCCTGCTGCACTTTCTTCGGTCTTCAATGAAGAATCTCCTTCCTAAATGATAACAGCAACAGATATGATCCTTGAAAAACATGCACTTAGTCATCTTGTAACCCAAAACCCATAACAGAGAGCATTCTCAAATCTCTTGATAATCGCAGAACATGTTGTGGCTAATTTCATGTGGCTTTAATATTAAAGTTACTATTAACAGCCCCTAATCTCCCCTTACAGCTACTCATGTATTTTTAAACAGCACTGTCTTCAAGATTTCTTATTAGATCAATCTTTCACATCAGCATCTGACAAGAATTGCCACAGTGTAACCTTTCTTTTAAGCTTCATATGAATTATGCACATAGAATAATATCGATTTCATAGATATGTAATTTTTAACCTCCACACTGAATGAAGCACAAACTAACAAAGCAAATCTTCAAGAAAAACTTGCCACATGCAATCTCACACAAACTACGAACAGAATACTATTCAATTTTTTACTGCATTAATCAAAGAAAGATCAACATGTAATATTATCTTTAAAATATCTTTGACATCTGCTGTATTATTACACTGCACTCTGTACAACATGATTTATGTTACAAACAATGTAAATGATCATTTGGATAAAGAAATTCTACAAAATACTCAACTCTCAACATCTAATCAGGTCAAAACATCTAACAAATGACATGCAAAGTTTCAGTTATCTGGAATGATAATTCAACACAACCCAAATTTGAGACACATCTGTTGTTGCCTATTTGAAAAGACAATGATGTCATTCATACACAAATCGTGCAAAAATTATTTTATATTTAACTTTTAGATCTTCTGATTAGTGTGTATTTAAAAATGCCATGGCCTGAAATTAAAGCGGTATAAAAATTCTTATAGGATGTACGAACGCAACGAATTTCACTTCCCATCCCATATATGCTCAAAAATTGGCAAAAGATTTACAAAAATGACTAAATGACAGTGCATTATGCAACACACAGACACGCAATTAACAAACTAACCTTCTCGGTAGCTGTTTTGTCCATGATTTTGTTTTTCGCAGATTCTCCCGATTTTTCGCTCACAGCTGCCATGTTACCTTTTTCAAACGCACTTACAGGAAGTCACGTGTCACGATTCTTGACACGTGACACCTGGTGCTTTATACCATAGATAGATTTATTATATCTATGCTTTATACCACCAAAACACCACAAATTTTTAGAGCTGTGATTATAGAACCAGCTCACTCGGTAGATGCAGGAATTGTAATCTCTAAACTTCTAAAGCACCACTCGAAGACCAAGCGCAGGGCACCAACGTATTCATGAGCGCTACGTCAACTCAGAAGGATTTTAAAGAGATTAATCCAAATGAGGTCCGAGTACGGTTTCCAGGCCAGATTAAGAGAGGAGGCAGAGCAGCTGTTAATTAAGGCGGGTGTCGTTTAGGGCGAGAAAAATTGGACGGCAGAGGATCAGATAAATTATCAGAGTAGGAGTACTTGAAAAGGTGAGACCAGTTTTTAGTGGAAAGCCCAGGGTGATATAGATAGAGGAGCATGAGGAGGAGGATGAAACACGGATTGCAAATTAATGATGATCGAGGAACCGTCGATCGATCTGCGGATTTCATGGGGCGTAGGCTACTTAAAGACTATTCTCAAACGCTCGCCCCCCCCCTTTTTAGGAAAAGAGGGATACATTTTTCCGTTGGCCTGATTTTTGGGTATTTGTCTGACTGCGACTTAGCTTTGTTTTATGCCTCGTGCATCAAACACCGGAACAGTAGAATTAAGTTGCTAAGTAACATTATAGGCTAATTCGTTCCTCTTCACCCATAGATAAATGTGCGCTAAGCACCAACCACATAGAGCTCTTTCAGCTAACGATTTACAGCGTATCTTTTAAAATTTTCTATTGACATTAAAACGCACTTTGTGCATAAAAGTCTGGAGTAACGTTATTAATCTGAAACCACAACGTGAAAAACTCTGGACAGGCCAGACAGCGCGGTCCCAAATTGCTAAAGACGTTGTATAAGCCCGCCGAGAGACAGTCCGGGCCCTATCGGCTATATAGAGCAAAGCAGTCAATGCACCTCTAAACTATCTTTAGGCTACATGAAATTTTTTTTTAAATAATAATAATAATAATCTTTTCTTTATTAATTCAAACCGACAAACGCAGTAAGATTACATTGAGACATGAAAGTTACAATTATCAATATCTTAACTAAACTCACGTTATGGCCAGTATGAGAATTATAGGAAAAAGACGTCGACTGGGGGGTTGACTTTGATTTACATGGAGTTGGGGTGTGCAATGAAGACTTTACTGTGGGGTCCTAAGAAAGACTGGGGGTTAAACCCCCCAAACCCCCGACAATTCTCACCCTGGTTATGGCAGCCATGCAAGGCGCCCGCCCGAGTGGGTTGCGGAAATCGAACCGCGTACGTACTGCTGTTCTCCTGCATGCTCTCCTCGAGTCTCCTGGCCATGAGTGTTAGGCCTACCACTACTCTATCCTCCTCCCAAAATATACACAAAATTACAAGTAAGGCAATATGCATATGCTTGAAGTTTAAATTACTAATTGTAGTTAGGCTAAGTGTCAGTAATATCAAATTTAAAAAGGTATAAATCATAAATTTTTTATAACTGATTATAATTTTTTTTATAAGTTGATTTCGCGACCGGGCTCCTACAAATCGCCGGGCCCTGGGCATTTGCCCCTCTGCCCCCCCCTTCTCGGCGGGCAATTCTCACGTTAAAGTGGGCTCAGATTATCTAGCCTGATTCCATCCAATCAAGTTCATTGATTTGCATTTAACCCACTTACGATCTGCGCGCTAATTTTTACACAGTGTCGAGCAAAGATTTTAAGAGGAACGTTCACTTATTATATAAATTTACATCTTTGTATTGGTGCCGATCGAGTCTTGTTGCCTAAAAAGCCAAATATTTGTCTAAGACCATGATATTTTAATTATATCTATGGGTTTTCTGAAGCGAAGCACATAAGTTCCGGCATAGAATAAATATCTGTATTACTTAAGACGCAATACAGCCAATGACGCACTTTATACATTTAACCACTGTCGACTGATTGGTATAAAATAATTATTACTAAATGTATATTATGGCTCTAAATGGCTTATATACAATGTATGTAACCTACAAACATTAGCAGTTGGACATAGGATACATTACCGTCACTATGAATGATCAAATACATAGCTTAAACATGATTTTTCTAAACTATGAGTAAGGCCTTTCAATGACGTCATCTAATGTTTCTAAATATATATAGAATATGTAAGCTATGGTTCCGGTTTGAGTCTACGTCTAAGTTTCTAGACGGAGGGGTTTGTTGCCGGGTTTGTTCTGATTTTATTGATTAATTAAAATATTTTGAAGGGCTTAAACTTTAAGACAACTGATGTAATAAAAATATCTATTAATGAGTTTGTGAATGAAGTGAGAAAAATTTGCTGACGCTTAAAACCTGCGTTAGATGTAAACGTTGATTGCTTATACCCATCTTACTTCCCATTTACGACCTTCCCAAAACACGGATTGGCTCCGCGAAGGGCCGACCACGAGTTGTGCAAGGCACTGCGACACCCTACATAGGTATCTTTTCGAACGTTCTTGGCATTAACCCCTCAAACTAGTTGAGAGTACACGTAATTCGTGAATTGTGACGATGTCACAAGTGGTGTGCTTTTAAAGAATAGGCTGTATGGCACTTGCACATTTTTTACTTAAAGCTGATTTTAGTAGCTCTAGATGTATCTGACATGTTACTGTCTTAAAATGTACTTAAGTAATATACGAGCCCCTGACTGTAGGTCATAAAGTGCCATTTGTAGCAATGTTATACCTCGAGACCTCGCCTCAGCTTTGGGGCCAATGTGGTCGTTTTGGCATTGGTTTCGTGATGCCTGGCCTTAGCCTCACGGTTAATCGGCCTGGTGATTAATTGTCTGAAGTCTTGAGTCTGGAATTTTGTGTTATGGCTATGTTTTTGTGTTTATTTGTATTACTGCCATATGCTCTATTGTACAAGTCTGTTGACCATGCACTTAGGGATTCAAACTGCACTTTGGGATTACTTTATTAGTTATTGGAATAATAATAATTATAAGTTTTATTGTTTTGACATTTTAATTGCTTGGCCATTACACTCCGGGCTGTCACGGACATGGTTAGTCAAGTGGATATGTTTGAAGGAACAGTGTTATTTTAGTCCAGTTTTAAATTGAGCGATTAACTGCTGTGATTATGGATGCCAGACAATAGGCAGACAGATAATATAGTAACTTGGAAGCTTTATGGGCTGTATTGTCTTGTAAATCCACACTTCCCTCGTTAGCTTAAACATCCTAATTACAATGGATTATTTAATTGCTGTATATTCAAACTGTGGATGACTTATGAAGTAAGTACAGATCAGCATTGAAGCAAAGTGTAGTCTTTCATGTGGACCTATGTATACTAAACCTGTTGTTGTTAATAATAACAGTACAAAATATGTGAAACAATATTTACATTGAAATTTGTTAAATGATATGTATTAACAAACTTGTGATACTATCATATTTAACACTTCAAGCAATAAAACGTGAGTCAATCCATGTAAACTTAGCCAATGGTCTCTACCATACTGTATCAGAATCCAATGATATTAAGCCATTATGTGGTAGGAAACAGTGCAAAATATCAGGTATTAATGTTGCATAGCATCAGTTTTATATTGGTTGGGTAGAGAAAGTAGCGAATGATTTTATTCCTGGGCATATTTTGCTGCTAATAACCTACAAAGTATATAAGATACAGCTATCAATTTTCATAACTCTCAAAGTATTTGTACAGCTATCAATTTTCACCAGATTGTAAGCTCTTTGAGTTGATTCTAACCATGTAAAAGCTTTACAGTTTTATCTATTCCTCTTCACCCCAGCCCAACATGAAAATGGTTTTCTCTGTTAATTTCAACAGTATAATTTTTGATATTTGAATAAGCAGTTGTTGATTGCTATTAAGTTTGAACTGCCAGGTGTAGTGCATAACCGATTTTGCTTTTTTATGATCTTCCGGATACCGAATAGTATAGGCCATGATATTCCGATTCCGATTAGTCATAAAGTATGTATGTGTGCTTAAATCTATGCACTGAGCCCTAATTCCAAGTTAGTCATCATTGGCTAATGGCTTGGCATCAGCTACAGGCGGTAGGATTGAAGAATGGCCAGTCAGTTGCCCCCTTCCCTATACTGCTATATATTTCTTCACTGATTGACAGGCCTAATTATTGCCGCCTGTGGCAGATACAGAGTAGATTGTGTGAAGGCAAGCCCGCTCAGAGGGTGGAGCAAATGCCTGGGGGCGCGGCGACTTATGAAAAATATTATAATCAGTTATACAAAAAACGTTTATGATTTATGACTTTTTAAATATAATATTACTGACACTTGACTACAATTAGTTTAAACTTCAAGCTTCTGAATATTACCTTACTTATGATTTTTTTGCTATAGAACAAAAAATGTTCTCATAAAGCCTGAAGATAGTTTAGAGCCCGTTACTGCTTTGCCTTGGAACTGGAATTTCTGCAGTGCGACCCTTCGAGCAGGTGCTCGGTTATTCTAGGGCCCATTGACAATCCAAATTATAATTATGTGTGAGTGGCCTATAAATTGTTTTTAGTCCATAGTGAAACCAGGGAAAGAACAACTGTTATTAATCTGGATCCGAATAACTCCAGATTGTCCAAAAGTCGGTAAAATCATTTTATCGATCCAGATTTTGGTTATGCCCTAGCCAGGTGGAAGACAAAATATTTAATGCTGCTCTCTGACCAAACAACCATGTTCAGACACTTCAGCAGTCACTGAGAATGTGTATTTTGACAAGCACAAGGTCATATAGAATCGGTTTGACCAATAACCAGACAGTTCAGGGTAATCTCAGAAACTAAGCAGAACCTGGAAGATGGATACTGCCTTCCAGTTAAACTAACCACGCTCTGGAGATGAGTTTTATATCCTACAGAAATGCTTAAAATCCGCACTGTTGCGATACGTGGTGGAGAGGCCTAAATCCTGGATCTTGCGCCAGGTACTTTGGGTAAAGTGGTGAAAACAACCCTGAATGGGTGACATGCTGGCCAAGAGTAGCAGTCACAGAGTGTGTTGCAGCTTGCTCAAAGTCGCAGACGACAGTTGTGGGATCAACACTGATGCCGCGATCCTCACACTTTGCCATCACAGCTGATTTTGTAACATGATTGTCACTCTTCTGCCAACCCTTCGGCTCTGTAATTGGTTGTCATTCCTCTTCCAACCAATTTGACTTCATAGTGTGAATTTTGTAAGCTAGATACCAGTATTCTTGCCATTTGGTTTTTACAGTAGTTGACTATCCTGAAAACCGGATTTTGTCCATACTATCATAGGCATAGACTCTGGGGGGGGCAGCCGGGGCACGTGCCCCCCCAAATAATTGAGATCGGCTGTACATTCAATGCAACAAGTGTAGAATAAATAACCAAATCCCCTCTCCAATATTTGGAACAAGTGTACGCCAGTGCCTACTGTGCTTCTCTTTTGCTTGTCACTACTCACTATCCTGCAATTTATTTTTTTTAGAGATGTTTAAAGCTTTTAACTGTAAAAATCCTTTTGATCCATTTAGATTTGCTATTTACTCAACAGAGTTGAGAGACTACTTAAGCAGCTGACTCATCAGCTTTAGTGTTGATCACCGAGTGTTGAGTATGCAACCGTTCACTAGGTTCAGTGGCTGTGATTGTAAACATGTCTCGTTCATTTTGGCAGATAAATTTGTCATATGTGGAATTTACTTGCAAATTCCGGTATGTTCAGCTGTCTGCCTTTTCCAAGTATTTGTTTAGAGTTATTTCTGAAGTGTGCGATGAGCCTCTTGCATATTTGGATAGTAATCACCAATGCCCAACAGCCATTTTGAGTAGGTTGACCTATAATAGGTTGGCTGATTCCACTGGCGTAAACTTGTCCAAAATATTGGGGGAGGGGGACATTTGGTTATTCATTCTACACTTGTTGCATTGGGTGTACAGTCCATCTCAATTATTGGGGGGACGTGCCCCAGCTGCCCCCCCCCCCGAGTCTATGCCTATGGCTGATTCTCACTTGGGCACGCCTCAGACTTGCTTGTGCTATCTACAACTGGGGAAGTTTTGGATTTAACAGTGATACTTAGATAAGGTAGGACCTTTGGAATGGTGTTGACCATCCACCACAGAAGTTCTGCGACCAACTGGTCAACTTCTGATGAAGTCCTGTCCTGCACAGCTGTGGAGGCCTGAGGGATATCCTCGTGCAGTATCTTGACTTTCGGCACTGAGATTCAATGGGTGTAACTGTGCATTGCGAACACTCATGTGATATGGATTTCCTTATTTTTGGGAACCATTTTACATTTTGAGATCAACGTCACTGTTTATTCTTCGAAACCATTTGGCTTTGTAAGATTGATGCAAACAAAGTTGACGTTTTGAAGATTTTGGGGGTTTTAAAGCCAAGAACCATCTGAGCTTTTCAAGAATTTCATATCACTGCCATTTTTGCCATTTTCATGAAAATTCTGACATTCACTGTATGGCCTATAGTTGTGTTGTTCATTTCTTAGAGCCCGAAGCAGCTGTGGTGTAAGTGAAATAAGTAGTGAGAGCGTATTGGTCTATGTCAGTAGATGTCAGTCTTTGAAAAGATATGTCTGGTGTCTAAATCAGTGGTATGTGGTGGAATAGTTTTTTTCGCTGAACCATGCAGGACTGTATTAGTGTGCTATTTATGGAGTCAGATACTTAGATGTACCACTGAGAAAGAAATTTTTTTAAATTTTTACACGAGCTATTCTGGGTTTTTTTCAGTCTGAATGTGCAGCGATGAGTTCTTTACAAATGCCCTTTAGCCACGCTAGCCAAGGCCTTCATTAGGTCTAAGTCTAAGTTGTGTTTGTGTCAGCTTAGTGTTTGAATAAACGAATTTGATTGATTGATTGAGGGCTTATATATTTGCAAACGATTGTCATAATAATATATAGCTATGAGGCTTTCACTTGCAAATCTGGGTAGTCAAAAGTTGTGATGGCCTCTGGAGTTTACCGTAAGTTATGAATTTCGAAATAGGTATATGAAAGGTGTATCATAAACTTAAACATGCAACCAAATGAACAAACAATGATACTGAGGGCATGACCTCTGAGTTGCACATGACCTGTGCACCCTTAGTTCTACCACAATTGAGTCCAGAGATTTTCACTTCTGTGCAGAGAAATGGTGTCATTACCTCAAGTATGCAAGTGCACTGCACAGATGGGAGGAGGCCATGATCCCCTAATTTAGAATCAAGGGACCTTTATGAGTCATCCTGAAATTAAGGTTTTTTGCTTTAGGTACTCTTTGAAACCTGGCCAGGACTTGTGTCCTCTGGTTTGTAGTAATGTCATTTGATGCCAGGCTACAAGGTTTCTGTAGTTCTATTCATGTTTTAATATTGGAAAGTTAAAGGATACTTAACAAGGGGAATCCAGATATTGGAAATCACACAGTTTAGTGTGGCAATTAGGGATCAACCGGGTAGACATTTTCCACAGAGTACCGAATCCGAGTATTTGGATGTACTATTTGCCGGATCCGGAAACAAACCGGGTACCATTTGTTCCATATGCGAAGCTTCACATTTTCATGTATTAAAAAATTATCGAAATAAATTTGTGTTCTTGTAATAAGTGACTGATACATTTTGAATTTTAGCAATTTCTGTGCAGTTGTGAAGTTTTCTAAAATTGCATTAAATTCAATAAATTGACATAATTTCAAGAAAATGGAATTGAATTCAATGGATGTGTACCGGGGTAATTGTTTTAAGGCTGAACATTTATAATTTTGAATAAGTTTTTAAAGAAAAAAATTTTTGTTAAAGAATTTTTTCCACTATTTGCATCTACAGTATTTGCCGAGGCGAATAGTTCCGGAAACGGGATTTCCGGCAGAGGCAAATGTCTGAGGCGATTTCCGGTTGACCCCTAGTGGCAATGCACCAAACAGGCAAACACGCAATATAATGCGGTTTGGTTGCCACATAGATAACCACCTAATAAGGTCATGTTATAATTTATTTCTATAGCAGAACTAATCTGGTGTCCATCGTGTTCTATCAATATTGTTGTTATAGTGAAGCATGTTGTAATGAATCTCCAGTGTATCACTGCTAATTTTGCTCAAGTGAAGTTTATAATGGGAAATTGAGTTCAGGTTTAGTTTCTGATCTGGTAATGAACGGTTTGGATTGAGTTTGAAAACTTTATTTCACGTGGCAGGAGTGAATGACATAGCTCCACTCTAATCTTTAGACAATGCTGTCCAGCCGGAGTTTATGTCGGAAGTGCTTCTGAGTAGACAACCTTTAGTGGGCGCTATATATAAATGCTCGGTATAAATAAATAGCTTAGGAAGCATGACTTTGAACCTCCAATTTGCTATAGATATGAACTGCACTTATTAGTTCAGACTAATTGCTGCTTGTTGCACATTTGTTTACTTATGTCAGTTGCTCAGATTTCATTCTAAAATGTGGCAAAGTTGCTGGCAGCCAGTGCTCCACAACAAATGACAAAGGAATATGCATTTACTAATGAAAAGCTTTGCCCAAATTTGCCACCTGAATCTGGTTCGCTAAGATTAGCTCCGGTAAGGCATAACATCCAGCTAACATAGGTAGACTTTGCAGAGGAAGCCTACTATGCCCCATTCAGATTTCCAAGCTGGCAATGAAGATATGACATTGTAGCAGAAATTCTGATATGCTACAGTCAGGTAACCAAAATTTATTTCCTGTTCAGAAGCCGACCTCGTAACACAGTCCTTATTAATTATAAGTAAGTCCTTGATACGACTTCCAAAGACAGTGTAATAAGAACTGGACTCTACCCGCTCCACACTCTGAAAAGCATGCTGATGTATCTTGCCATAAAAGTCGTAATGTTAGTACAATGAAATTGTTTGATTTTCAGGACAAGGTAACTTTTCTGCAAGTGCAACAATGCCTCTGTTCGGTCCTAAACACAAGCCACCTGCAGAGGTAGTAAAGGTCGTGAAAGAGGCGATCAGTGTGCTAGGTCAGGTCGATAATAAAGATGAAAAGAAAACGTCAAAGGTTTGTTTGGATCGAGATGTGATACCTTATGAGAATGATTTAACCTTTCTTAGCTTCTGGTTTCTATTGTATCATTGTAATCATAAGGTGTGGTGTTTGCCAGTTGATGCTTGTTTGTGAACGTTTCAAGCTAGTGTTTATAAGTTAGTGTTTGTTTGTAGTTAGTGTTTCAAGTTAGTGTCTGTAAGTTAGTATTTGAAGTTGGTGCTTCAAGTTAGTGTTTGTACGGTAGTGTTTGTAGTTCGCGTTTCAAGTTAGTGTCTGTAAGTTAGTGTTTCCAGTTGATGTTTGCAAGTTAGTGTTTGAAGTTAGTGCTTGAAGTTAGTGTTTGTAAGCTGGTGCTTGTAGTTAGTGTTTGAAGTTGGTGCTTCAAGTTAGTATTTGTAAGCTAGTGCTTGTAGTTAGTGTTTGAAGTTGGTGTTTGTAAGTTGGGCATTTTCAACTCGGTCCAGATGCTTTCGAACCTAGCTGCATCAATTACAAATTGTATGATTTCTGTTTATATATGCGTGCGTGCGTGCGTGCGTGCGTGCGTGCGTGTGTGTTTACCCACTTATATTAGCATGTTACAGGGCGTTGTGATGACTTATTTCTGTTTACCTTTTGAAGTGTCATCCTAACTGGATGTGCTGTAGCCCTCCTGTGGATGTCTTAATTGTGTTGATCAATGTTTATAGGTACTTTTGGACTAGAATTTGAATAGAGTAGAACTTTAAGTGTCTTGTTATGCGACAGTTGTTGTGGCATGTTTATGTTGAATTCATTGAATGAGTACAGGTTCCTTTATTTGAATAGGCATTTGTCCTTACATCAGTTGTATTTGTAGTCAAGGTAGGGTAAGGCAAGATAGGTGTTGGTTTTAACTTGTCTCTGTCTTCATCTACATTAGTCCTGTGAGACATGACTCTAGGTTGAAGAATTTTTTGACTGAGGCACAGATTTGACAGCAGCAATTAAAAAACATTACAGTCTGCTGTTTACGGGTTACATGGTGTAACAACAAGTTGTCATATGCGTGTGATGCAGAAGTGAAGAGCAGATACATTTTGCGATGACATTCATTCATTTGAGCATTTATATAGCGCCCCTTCAAGGAGGCTACTCAGAGGCGCTCCCGACTCCAGCACGGATATACAGAACATGATGACTGAAGTCATCATATATTGAAAAGACTTTGGTATTGGTTGATTTGTAGAACTTGAACTTATAGTGTGCTATTAAAATTATAAAATAAAAAAATAAAAAATTGCTCCTCTGGTAAAGTTCCTAAAATGTTGAAAATTGCATAGCCTTGTGAAGTTTTGATCGCAAAATGTGGTTCTCCTCTAAACAACAGACATGTGACATGTGTATTTTGTGTACATGTGTACAGGCGGTAGAAGATGTGTCTCGATCTCTGGCAAGCATGAAGTCGATACTTTGCGGAGGGGCTGAACAAGAGCAACAGACGGAGACAACGGCTCAGTTGGCTCAAGAAATCTACAACAATCATCTCTTGCTCTTCCTTATTGACAATCTGAACAAAATCGACTTTGAGGTTAGCAATTCTCCCTTCCTAATTAGATACTATTTCACCCTGTTAAATATGTGTATGCCACTTTAATTAACTTTCTGTTTTAAACTGACACTGTTTTAATTGTATTGTATTGTATCTGTGCCTATATCTGGCCTTCTTAGCAGAGCATCTGAACACTAGTTTGTAATACTAGTTGGCTGGGGAGATGTTTCCTCCCCGGTAGAGTCAAAGGTCATGAAGGCAATTGCCGAAACTGTCCATTTTAAAGTTGTAGTGGTTTGATTTTTTTCAGTTCCTCTTCTGTAAGCTTCTTTGCCCAACTTGTTTGCTCACTTTGCCCCTCTTGCATTCATCTCACAGTTCATATTATTATGTTCATATTATTGTGATACAACTGTTTAACAGCTGAACTGAAGTGGGTTGGATTGTTAATTGGTTGATATTTCGGCCTGTCCTCGATACGCTGTATGTTGTTTGAACTACATGTGCTGACTAAACCAGCCGTGTTTCTTTCTCACAAAAATCTGCTCTTGCAACCTTTTCTGCATATAATGTCTGTTTTTTAAACATACAGCCAGACCATGCTTGCATGTGTGTGTGTGTAAGGATATTCATTCTCTAGAGGGAAGATATAGTGCTAATTTTTTTCTTACTGTTCTCTGCATGTCAAGTTTCTACTTTTGTGAAATTGTAAGAATATTTACTTAGTGGTAAGGTGGAGATTACGTTCTGTTTACACAGTTCGTTGTTGCAGTATGTGCTTTTGTGGTTGTTGTAACTTTTGTACTTTTTGCAGCTTTATCCTTTCTGGATGTCTTTTGCATTGCAGAAAAAACAAACATAGGCTATAAGGACTAAACAAGACGTATATATGGGTACTTTAGCCAATATTAGGTGAATTTGAAAATGGCTGTGATGATCGAACAGTTATACAATTTCAGCCAGCTGTTTGACATTGTAATGGTCTTTACTCTTGATATATTGTGGCATATTATGGGCTTCTAACAACAGCTGTCCTTGGAAGTGGGATCCTGTGAATGAAAGTAGCTTTTCATAGACCTGAAATGTTCCTAAGGGATTAAACATCAGAGGATATTTATTCAAGGAAATGACATTGATATCTGAACTATTTGAAGAAAGGACTGTGCATGTGGTTATGTAAATGCATGCAAGCAACAACACGTGCTCACAAATTTTTTCATTGTCCTCGAATACTGTTATTACATGTAACATTGTAATTAAATGTTATTGCCGTTGAACAGGGAAGGAAGGATGTTGTGATGATTTTCAACAACCTGCTGAGGCGGCAAATTGGTTCACGATTTCCGACAGTTGAACACATATGTCAGAATCGTCAGATCCTCACGTCTCTCATGACTGGGTCAGTCCTGATCAATAAGGAACATTGTTATATTTCCTTAGCCATACTTACCTTCTAATTGGCAATCAACTCTTGATTACATTGTTAATTGCTTTGAAGGTTTTATTAAACGCATAATGATATTTCTGTGCAAATTGAACCTACATACATCTGTCAACACCTCCTGCCAGAAATGATGAGTGTATTACTACTTCTCCAAGGAAAAGCTAGAATAGTAATAAAAAATGCTGGATGCCCTAAATTTATTTATTTCTGCTTGCAAAGTCAGTAGTCGTAAGGTGTGGTGTCAGAGTCAGGAAGTTTGAGTCAGAGGAGTGAATGAATTTGCACGAGGAGCCAAGATGGAGTCGTGCAAATACCAGAGTAAAATAATGGGTCTTAACAAGTGATTAACAGATAGCATGTTGGCAAGTCGGGCCTCGTGTGGTGGATGATTCTAAACACGAGAAGCACAGCATGTGAAAGGACGTAATCCCACAATTGTATTGAACTTAGGTTGTAACAAATACCCAGTATGAGAATAACACAATAGTTATAGAAGGGTGATAAGGTATTAGCAACACATGAAGATATGGTTGAAAGCTGGTATTCTGGGCTTAGGTCAAGCATAGAACCTTAAACTTAACAAGCCATCCAACAGGGAGGCTTACGAAGTCAGTCTAATGCATTTGGTGATAAAGAAGAAAATGCAGCAACCCTGGCAAGAGAGTTCTGAATTACCTGAAACTTTGTTTGTTCAAGAGAGAATATATTTTATGACACCACATTCGCATAATCTAATCAAGAATTAACACTTAAGTGCATGATCCACTGTCTTAGACATGTTATTAGTCAGAGAATTCCTGATGAGACAAAATAGCCTGATGTGATAGAACAAAACTTGGACATAGAACATACACATGAATGCATAGTGCATGACTTATCTTTGGTGACTCCCAATAGTCTTAACTTTGTCTGATAACGGGATTTTGGTTGATAAAGGTGACATGATTGTTTGCGTAGAAGCTCCCCATAAACATGGACGAGAGGTTGACTGATCATCTGACTGCGACACAAACCCAACCACAGCAAGCTAACGACAAGACACCTTGATTTTTAACCTATCTTCTGGTATTAATTTGTCAAATATGGAGGCCTAAGCAATATCATAGAGCATGTACTCGCCCTGAGAGAGTGGGGGGGGGGCCGAGTTGTTTTCAGGTGTAGTGTTATTTCATGGATGCTTCAAGTACTGACCAGAGCCTTGCTATGTTTAGCTTCACTGTAGGTGACGGTGTCCCATTGGTATCGAAGTATCGACTTCATGCTCCTCTGATAAAGCGACACTAATTGTTTAGTATTACAAATTTTTCATTTTTTTTACAGAGAGTGAACATTTTTATGCTGTTTCTGTACATCTCAAAAACATTGTGAAGATTGTGTATGGAATTATTTGGATTATTGGAGATGGATATTTTGATATTGATGATGGCAACGATAACCATGGTGATGATGATGTTTACACAGGTATAAGAACCAGGAGCTGGCGTTGAACTGCGGCGTGATGCTGCGCGAGTGCTTTCGCCATGAGGAACTGGCTAAGATGATCATGCATTCGGACGAATTCTACAAGTTCTTTGACTTTGTTGAGGTCTCGACTTTTGACATCTCATCTGATGCCTTCTCGACATTCAAGGTACCAATTTCAGTCATTGTTACAGATCTGCAATAGTTTCTATTCACTGTGTTCGTCTTTATTCACAAGCTCACCGATAAACCACAGTAAGTTACATTGAAATAATTGAAACATGATGGTACAATTATCAAGATCTTATAGAACACACGTCTTGGCAGTCTGTTAGGCGTCTGCTCATTTTACTGCTGCCCCCTAGGGAGTGGAAGGCTGAGTCGACCTAGAGGGGGCTTGATGGTATCGAAACGCGTCTTTCAAGATCTTATGTTTTTCATGCAAGAATGTTGCCATTCGTCTATCCCCCTCTACTTATGTATAGCGTTTAGGTTATGCAATAAACGAAATCATAATTAGTTACATTTCTATTCACTGCCTTATCGTAATTAAGGAGACGTAACTAATTAAGGAGATGTCATTGTGAGAGGATCAGTGTTCAAGCTCACTGGCTTTGTCGAGGTCTGCGAACATATTTGCTTTTCTTAAATCTTGTTTTGTTCTGTGGTTAACAGGAATTGCTGACGAGACACAAGAGTTTAAGCGCAGAGTTTCTTGAGGCTAATTATGACAAGTTCTTCAAAGAGTACCACATCTTACTAAATTCAGACAACTATGTCACAAGACGTCAGGCTCTGAAGGTGATCACATTGGCAGATACTTTTTTCTGAATTTCAGTTCTGTCACTTAATCTTCATTACTATAATGCAAGGGAAAACTACAGTCTCAGAAGCTCTAGCTGTATATTTTCAGACATTGTAGCATAATTTCATGATAGGTTGATATATTTGGAAACATGAATTATAAGTTTGGTGTTTGTCGGTTATGTTCAATTTTTTGGGTGTGATCACAAAAACTGAAATTTTCTTGCCTGATCATAACATATTAGATTTCTTTTCTCACTTGATCATAAGAAGTTTACTTTCTATTCTTATGTGATTGCAATAAGATTTTTTCTCTTGATCACCTATAGCTTGTTTATAGTAGTTCATTTTCTATTCTCACTTCAACGCTTGGTTTTTCATGTAATCAAATGTTAAGATTAACTTTGGATTGGCCGGCTTGAGCAGGTTCACCGGGCGGCAGCACGTCTCATCGTGGTTTCGCCAAAACTGACTGTTTCTCACTCTATATGTGGAAGGTCCTGCTCTGGCTTCCCTTTTCCAAAGCGCATCTGTTTTCCGACTCTCTTCCCTGGTCTGTAGGTGCCTCTTGGGGAGGGACTTGTGTACCTGCGGGACCTCTGTTGCCCCGTCTCATCCTGTGATGGTCGCTATCCTCTTCGTTCTGCTGCTCAGTGATCCGACTGTCCCTTTTGCCTTCACAGCCACAATTCAACAGTGCGCTCTCTCAGTTGTTGGCCATGTGACGTAGAACAGGCTCCCTCAGGAGGTGTGCTGCCTCCCTTGGGTTCTTCCCTCGCCATTCTTTGGGCTCCTTAAGACTGCTTTTTCTGCTTGGCCTGTATCAGGAGCACCAATGATTATAGATCTTGAAGGGGTGCTACGTAAATTCTTTTTGACTGATTGATTGATTGAAGATTAGATGATATACTTTACTTCACGTGACCTCTGTGTTAGATGAAATTTGTGACAAATAATGAAGTTGTTCTTGCTTTTGCAGTTGTTGGGTGAGTTGCTGTTAGACAGACGCAACTTTGTCATAATGACTCGTTACATTAGCCAGCCAGAAAACCTCAAGCTTGTGATGAACATGTTGAAAGAGTCGAGCAGAAACATCCAGTTCGAAGCGTTCCATGTTTTCAAGGTGCGTAGAAACTTTGAATAATTGTATATCTGTAGGTGGCTTGAACTTATGATGAGGGGACAATAATTGTGAAACAGTTTAACCTTGCATTCATTACACTCTTATGCTTCTTGCCTTCTGTGTTATGACCTAATTACAGCTGGGGTTTGGTGTGCTATTGGTTGATGCCTTTTGCATTAGATGCCAGTTCCATTGAAGTTACTATTTAAAAATGATGATAATAAGTTTGACAGTGTTCCAAAACATCGTATCCGTCCTTACAGCATACGACAAAGATGTTCACATGTAATAAATTGTTTTTCAATTAGATTTTGATTGTTCAGGAGCATATTTCCTGTCCTTAAAGCACAAGATGATGTTCTGCATTTGCCTTTACCCAATGCGATGACTTCTTCAGTGTAATGTTAAGGACATGAAGCCACTTGAGGAGGTGAAACCAGTTGAAGAGCACTAAGCACAGTAGTGTTACATCCACATTTACGTTTGCAATTTATGCTATAAGATGTAATGCTATCTGGAATCCTTATAAGTAATGCTCGTTGCATGTTAATAACTTTCACCATTTGTTGTCAGTGTTACTTACCTGGTTTCGATTTCTTTGTTGTCAGGTTTTTGTGGCTAATCCAGAAAAGCCACGGGCGATCCAAGAGATTCTCCTTCGCAATAAGGACAAGCTCGTTGACTTCCTCAC
Organism: Allolobophora icterica; assembly: GCA_963556255.1. NCBI lineage: Eukaryota > Metazoa > Annelida > Clitellata > Crassiclitellata > Lumbricidae > Allolobophora > Allolobophora icterica. The sequence continues at coordinate 18,941,240 of OY744615.1, read as the reverse complement.
CAAGTTCCACACAGAGCGATCTGACGATGAACAGTTTAACGACGAAAAGGCATACCTTATCAAGCAAATAAAGGACATGAAGCCACTTGAGGAGGTGAAACCAGTTGAAGAGCACTAAGCACAGGCATGGCCGAGCGAAACCTATAGTTTGCTCCACTTAGGAATTTTAAGCAAATCTTTTTCCGGCTTCTTTGTCTTATCAGATCGCTGTAAAGATTTTTGCTTCTACTGGAAATTTTTGTGATAGATTTGTGAGTTTAAAGGCCAACTGTGAGTGGGCAAGCAGACATGTGCAGGAACAGGAAGTTTCCGTTATTCTGAAGCATCAAAAGGCTGCTTCTTGAGAGAAAAAATGTGAAAATCGTCCAGTGAAATTTAGTCATTTCCAAGCTGGTTTGGGTTTGATGACTTGCCATGCTTTTACTCATCCAAATAATTTAAATGCCTTTCCAAGCTGGTGTTGATTGTGTGGAATGAAATTGGAATGCTCCACTTATCAAGCAAATGGAATGAAATTTAATGCTTTGCTAAGCGACTGCCCATTACCAAGGAAGTAAATTGGTGATTTAAAAGCAATGTGTTAAGCGAAGAAGCAAGTTTTAAGTTTGTTAAGCATTCTGAAAGGAAGTGTATATGATTTGGAGTTGAAAAATTAGGAGCAATGCGACGACTAGATTCAGAATCAAAATTGAGTCTTAATGCCATATAATTACAATTAATGCCATAATTAAACTTGGTTATTAAACTATGCTTACGCTTTTTCTCGGATCTGATTGTTGCTAGAATTTGGCCATTTTCAGTCATCTCCAGACGTGATGTTGAATAAATAGATCTGTTTTGGGTTGTTTGTGCGATGTTTGGTTTTGAGTGAAACAAAAAGATGTGTAAACTGGCTGTATATGTAAATTTGCTAACGTAAAGGCTATGTTTTTGTTGGAGTTTTTTGGTCAAAATTAAAATGTGATCTTTTATGCTATTTTTTTATTTGGCTAGAGAAGTTTTTGAGTCGGAGTTTGATGACATCAACAGGAAGCTGTGTTGCAATTAAATCCAAGTGTTTCCAGTGCAAAACCTTTCGAAATTTCTTTTCTAGGATGGTATTCGGTCGATGCTGTCAAATTGAATTGCTGGCTACTTAACTTGTTGTGAAGGAACCTTGTTAACATTAAAAAATTAATTCTATAATTTTTGCCACTACGTTTGAGAATTATTTAAGAATGGAATGAATTGGTATTTGATTGGATAATTGGAATGTCTGTTTCTTTCAAGAAGTAGAAAGATTACAAAAGTGTGGGTTAATTGAGGTTTCAGTTGTGAATTGCTGAGGAAACTGGTACTATATTTACCTACAGCTTTACATTTTGATCTGTGTGAACTACCGTACACAGAACTTTTCAGTTAATTCATTTGGAGGTGGAATGCATTTTGTATTGCTTTATTTACTTAAAAGTATCACTATGCCTAGTTAATGTGAATATATATGTATTTGTATGATTATATGTATATATATGTATATATACATATATTCAGAATTTGATCTTGTACAGTAAGCTCAAGACCAACTAGGATTGAACGAAAGCTAGAATATAAAGTTTAACTAGGCGGTATAATTTTTTTGACTTTTTCTAAAATAGTCACAATTTGCCTGATTTGGTGATCTTTTGATTTTCTGTACTTCCGTCAAATTGACTGAGCTGTCGAGAAAGTATCCAAGGATTCAAAATGGCTGGTTAGAATTTGTTCTGATGTCTGGTTAGAATTTGTTCTGATCTCAGAATGTCTGCTTCATTGGTTCCTATCAGCTGTTGATGTCTTTCAGAATTTCAGAGCATGTTTTTGGCCTTGCTATTAGAACTTAATTGAATCTGTGGACTTAGTAGCTTCAGTGCTTCACTGTAACGTTAATGCATGGTATCAGTTGATGTTTGCTGGTTAGGTTACACTGACTAGCAAACGGATGAATACTGGTGCAGTTAGTTATTGGGCACAAGGTGCAGTCTGTGGTGCAATTGCACTCGATGGGAGCTTGTGCATGTTTCTGTTTGACTGGCAATTATTTTTAAATGTTTGAACCTTGTTTTCTAGGGTTTAACTTACCAGTTAGGTACTGTACTGTAAACTTTTGGCACCTGATTTTAATAATTGTTAGGTTAATTTCTGCTAACAACACAATGTTTTGAAATAGAATTTTGCACAAAGTTTAATCGAGTTTATTGTTTATTAGTACTATTTTCAGTAAGGTGTTGTCAGAAATTGTTGAACGCTCTTAGCCATGACTTGTCGTGTGGTTCTGAAAAGACCCAGGATGATTTGGATCACGTGAACATTTCTTAAAGCCCTTGCCGTTACTGCTAAATTGTCGCCTCTTTGCCATCTACATCGATTTTACTCGAGACCTTTCTGGTTATGCCCTAACATTAACAGTTGTTAAATATTCACAGATGTGTGTAATTAAAACCGATATTGTTACGGTTACATTTATTATCACTAATAACGTTTAATGGTGTCAGAGAGGTGATGTTAATTAACATTGCATTCTTGTGGCTGAGAAAGTGGCAAAAGATTTCGACACTTTTCCGATCGTTTCAAGTTGCATAACATTAATAATATCAACCACTTTGTGTCTGTGGATGAATTAAGTGTTTGGATACCAGCGTCACCTAGTTCCTACATTTTACACAATAGTTTAAAAAGCAGACATTACACTGTCTAGCACTGAAAGGGAAAAATGAGTAGCTTAGGACATTGGTGCTTTTGGAGTTTTTAAGTATTGAAAATTGTTGTGATTTCCTTAAAATGGTGCAACATAGGCATCTAATTTCATTGCGTTACTATATGAATACAAAGGTAATATGGATGAAGGACAGTAATAAACTTCCAGGGTTCATTTCTTCGTTTTGTTCTTTACAAGAGCCTTGTTTTAAAACCCTGTAGCTGTTTCTGCTTCACCTTATTTTCTTAGCCCGTTAATTCTTTTCTCTTGTGGCCTTAAATCTTGTCTGTTGTTTTAATTTAGTGGTGCTTACTATAATTGCTTGCATATTGTTGTTTTGAGCATTTTCTTTACGCAACGACCCAGTCCGTAGTGATGTTGCAATTTTCTTTATTGGCCCACAATTAAAATCCCCAAGCAAGTTGTTTTCACAAATGCTGTCTCACCAAGGAGTTTGACTTGTTAACAGATAGGCGCTGGATTAAAACGCAGGTCTGACATTGCACAGGCCTCGTATCCAAGGCTTTGATATTTATGGGTTGTGCGTAATACCCCTCTTCCAAGTGTATGTCTAATTTTGTCTATATTTGACTTGGAACCAATGCAATGGGGCAATGAAGGTAAATTATACTGCCCATGCATGCTCACAAAACAGCATTTACCCAGTGTGTTAAATGATGACATGGAAACTGTAGGTGTTTCTGGCCCTCGACCGATTGACTTTGATTGGGAAGAATTGGGAAGAATATGTTGACGAGATCTTCACCGATTGAGTGACTGATGAGCTTGAAACAGGTGGATGGTGGGTGAATGATGGGGGAAGAGGCGTCTATTCCCCCTCCCCCCGAAGTCATTGGAGCAACGTCCCCTCACCTTCCCCCGCCCTAATGATGTCACACACTGACAGATCTCCCCAAGGTTTCCATAGTGTAGACGCACCTGGATGGGAGGAGGGGATTGGACAAACATAAGTAGGCCTACGTATACAGTTGGAAGCTTGCAGGTAGTCATAGGTTAGCAAAGAACTTTGAAATTAATTTAATGATAATATAAATACGGTGATGCTTAGATGTCGTGGTGAGATCGAGTTCGTGCAAGTTACATGTTAGCGAAAATCCTTTTAACAAACAGACGATGCAACGGTACAATGCTATTGCTCACCCTGCATGCAAACTGAGCCTCCTTAGAATTTAAATACGCAGAAACTTGGCTAGGCATGAGAGCCCTGTATGTGCACGCCGTGTATTCGCACCAATACAATTATTGTGTTGGAATAAACGTTCTTTCGGTGTAAAGGCGACCTGGCGTCGTGCGGTGTTTACCTCGATCCTTGTCATGTATGACGTATTACTATACGTATAAGCTGTGACTGCTTGCCAGTGGCGGCGATCTTGTTTGACAGGTGGGGGGGACATTTTGGAACTGATCTGGTGAAAAAATGGTTTTGAACTGATCTTGTGAAAAAGAGGTAAAAAAAATTGGACTGATCTTGTGAAAAAAGAGGTAAAAAAATTTGATGACTGTTTTTGGTGTTTCCTCAAAATTTGGGGGTCCGATGTATGGCGTGACCCCCACTCTTAAAGGTGGGGGTCTTGTCCCCCTCGACCCCCCCGGGATCGCCGCCCATGCTGCTTGCCACTGCATCATGCATAAGAATTATAATAATAATATAATTATATTCTTTATTATTTCAAACCGACAGACGCAGTAAGATTACATTGAAACATGAAAGTACAATCAACATCTTAATTAAACACACGGTTTGGCAGCCATGCAAGGCGCCGCCCTAGAGGGGGTTACGGGAGTCGCTCCGCGTACCTTATGCTCTCCTGGCCATGAGTGTTACCACTACTCTAACCCCCTCGTCACGAGTTACGAACAAGTTGAGACCTATTCATAGGCCATGTGGACCACTCCCATATATGCTCGGGCGTGAATTAAATGAATTGCTTAGAAAGGCTGACTGAATATAAATGAGCTAACAAGAGGAATCGGTGGGCACACGCATGATTAGGCTATAAAACTATTTGATGGCGAGAACTTCGATAGAAAAACGATTAATTCATCATCATCAGTTTCTGACACCAGCCATTTGGCCGCGATGGGTACGAATCAGGGACGTAACTTTGGTTTAAAAAGTGGGGGAGGGTACCAATTTCTTTTCCATTTTCGCATGGAGACCATCTCTGGGAAGGCATAATAATGAAATATTGATCGGCACTGCTTTAAAAGTGAGGGTACGGTACCCCCAGTCCAAAAAGTGGGGGTACCCCTCGTACCCCCACAAATTACTCATATAGTACGAATAATTGATCTCCATAAATTATTGTCCTCGGTCATTTGTCCCGATACATTTGCTCTTAGATTGGCGCTATATAAATAATTACTATATAGGCCTATGTATGAGTATTAGTTGGTTACAGATCCTATTGTGATTCCTCATCTTTTCTCGTGATGTATGTAATCGTAATCGTAATCTCAAAACTTCTAAAGCGCCACTTGAAGGCCAAGCGCAGGGAACCAAATCAGAGGGGGTTTCCAGAGAGTAGTCCAAAAGAGGTCCGAGTCCAGTTTCCAGAAGGCCAAACCAAATCAGAGGGGGTTTTCCAGAGAGGAGTCCAAAAGAGGTCAAGTCCCATTTCCAGGGTACCAGATCAGGCGAAACAGAGCAGCTGTCAAGGCGGGTGTCGTTTACGGCGAGATGAATTGGAAGGCGGAGGATCAGATGAGTCAGGGTATGAGTACTTGAAAAGGTGAGACTTCAGTTTTGAGTGGAAAACCCGGGGGTGATAGATAGAGGAACATGAGGAGGAGGATGAAGGACAGGTTGCAATGATGATGGAGGCACTGAGAAACTGCGAAATTCGGGGGAGATCATTCCAGAGGCGTGGTGCTGTGATGGAAATGGCTCGGTTGGAGAACTTGAGGTGAGTAGTGACTGGGGGTCGAGAAAGACTGAGATAGGACGATGATCGGGTTAAGCGGGTTGTCTGAATGGTGAAGAGATCACGAAGGTACTTGGGCTGGGAATATTGTAGGGAGTTGTAGGTTAGTGATAGGACTTTGAAGTGGATTCGCTCTGGGATTTTTAACCAATGGAGTGATTTGAGGATGGAGTTATATGATGATGTTTGGGCGTTCTAGTGACAGCTCTGGCTAGTGAGTACAGCGACGTAACTATAGGACTTTTCGTTTGGGGGCTTAAGCCTTGAGCATGGCGAGTGCGGTACGAATTTTTACCCGTAAACATACAACGGCTTGATTTATTTGGGGGCTTCAGCTTCCTTTGGAAGGGCTTCAGCCCTCTCCTAAGCCCAGTGCTAGTTACGTCACTGATCTACGCTATCCACCGTACCGGTAGCCGTCTGATTGGTATCGTGCCAGAAACAAACCTGCTCCTCTCAGTGTTGGTCCAAGTGATGTCATGTCCTCGTTTACAGTGTCTATCCAGCGTAGTCTAGGTCTGTCTTGGTTTCTTTTTCCTAGGAAAAAAGTAAATTCTTTAAGAAATTAAGACACGTAACTATGTACTTGCAGTACCTGATGGATTCACATATTATGACGACTACATACATGCATGGGCTGCATTAATATAGCAGGGGCGTAGCCAGACTTCAATTCAAGAGGAGGCAACTACTGCTTGTCAAAACTTGTATGCAGTGTCGCAAAAACTTCTGAGAATTTCAGAATTTTCGCTCTGAGAATTTCTTAAATTTATGTTACGAAAAAAGTTGATGACCTTTTTTTTAGTCATTAACACATTCGAAGACTTTCAGACTTTTCAAATCAAGAGGAGGCAAAATCCACCTCTGCTGGGGTGTAGGCTACTTGAGGACGCAGGGAAATTTTTAAAATCCACAAAACCAAGAGGAGGCAAATGCCTCCTCTTGCCTCCATGTAGCTACGCCTATGAGCGGAAGCACATAAATGGATGTCATCTAATCGACTTGACGACTGAAACCGACAAAGACGCAGTAGGCCTACACTGCCGGTTTCAGCCGGTTATGACTGGGCACTCGCCAGGCGCGGTCCAACATTCAAGATAATGCGCTGAAGTTCCAATTCTTTGATTGGGATGATCCACCACTCGTCGTCCGCAGCCTTGGTGTGCTTCTGGACAAACACTTTTCGATGGCGGATCACGTGAACTTTCTTTGCAGGTTCTGCTTCTACCCGTTATGTCAGAGATTCGGGTTATATGGTTATATAGTCAGGGTGAGAATTGTCGGGGGGGGTTTGGGGTTCAACCCCCAGTCTTTCTTAGGACCCATCCAGTTAAGACTTCATTGAACACACGAGGTATAGAAGGTCTTGAGGTATGAACTTAAGGAGCTATCCCGACCAGTCCATCACTCAGCGCTGCACATAACATAACCTAACATAACATAAATTACATAAAATAAATGAGAATTCGTAAAGCACAACTTTGAGGAAACTCATCATCAGCGCCCCGATCCAAGAGAACCCTCGTTCAAACAGAATAAACTTCAAACGCTTGCGGGGAAGTTGCGGAACAGAGGAGATAGGCTGACTTGCTCAGCTCTAGTTTTATGAGGATTGAGGAAGATTGTTCCAGGTCGCAGGACAGAGGTATAAGCAAAGCTTCTGTGCTGAGTTACAGAGGAGGAAGCCAATCTTGTTGTTATGGAGACCAAGGTCTTGGTCTCGAGTGCACTCGAGTTCGTTTTTAAAAGTCTTGGTCTTGGTCTTGAGACCAAAAGTCTTGGTCTTGGATGTAAATATACAAATCGTTCAGAGGTTCAAAGTCTTGGTCTTGGTCTTGAGGTTCAAAGTCTTGGTGTTGCAAGACCAAGACTTTTGTCAATATGAACGGTCATTTAAGAAACACAAGAATTTTTAAAATGTATCCAATAATTATACTAATACAATTGCTTTAGTATTTACACGGTGTGAGTGAGGCTTTACTGTTGTTTTTGGACAATTATTTTGATCCGGTTATTTACCATGGGATGATTTTAAAAAGACTCATGATTTTATATATTTACATCCGGAGCTTGAAAAGTTGCTGTGTGTGCCAGCGATTTCAGCACCTGTAGAACGTATTTTTTCACATGGCAGAATTGTTATGAGGTCCCACAGGTCACGTTTTGGCCAGAACATTCTGAGCGAATTGGTTTTTATAAAATACAACAGGCATTTCGAATAACATTTCGCATAAAGGACTTTTGTAAATACGAATTCAGAATTCTCTCCAGTCTGCGTTTTAGAGTTGTTTTGCTTGAATAAAATAAAAGACTCATATTTTTCATTAAAATAACAAGTAGTCGACTTGACAATTTTTTAGTAAGGAATTGAAGTCTGGTTATGATTGTGATTTTTTGGGTCTTGGTCTCGGTCTTGGTCTTGAGTTTCAAAGTCTTGGTCTTGAGGTTCAAAGTCTTGGTTTTGGTCTTGAGGTTCAAAGTCTTGGTCTTGGTCTTGAGGTATAAGGTCTTGACAACAGGACTGGAGCGAGCCAGGGTTGGCCGCTATTGGTGGCCTCCCGAGGTTCGCCCACATATCTTGGTTCGTTCAGGACACTATCCAATGACTTCCAGCATCCAGTTCAAAATTTTAAGTCTTATGCGCAGCTGTTTGGCCGGGATAGATCCTTAAGTTCATACCTCAAGACCTTCGAATTATACCTGGGGTGTGCAATGAAGTCTTAACTGGAGGGGTCCTGAGAAAGACTAGGGGTTAAACCCCCCCCCATATTCTCACCCTGACTGTAACATTATTAACATATTGTGTTGTTGGCAAGGCAACCCACAGTTAGTCAACTCTGAATTTCGACGACGTGTGTACACGTGTCGGTTACATAAATGACAAAGCAAACTTGGCTCATATCAAGTATTTTAAAATACTTTATCATCGAATGCGTGACTCATTAAACATACATACATAGGCGTCTACATCAGTATGATATGACTAGGGTATAATATATACTATGGCGACCTTGTTTCGTTGTTTGCTTTTATATTGGATAGGGCTTATAGTGATATAGCCTAGTCATGCATGCGCGTTCCTACTCCTAACGAAATCTGGTGGAGACAAGTCTGTTACTGGTTTTACACAATCAGGCATCACTATACTATCTGGTATATTCTTGAACTTGGCTCAGACCCATTCGTTTTACTTGGTTCTGGTGCTGCTTTTTCAACTGAATCACATGTTCTGCTGCTAAATGTTGCCAAGATTGTCTACTATGTATGTATGTATAATATTTGTATATTACGTACGTATCTTGACTTTTATAAAGGGCGTTTTTAGAACCCCTCAAAAGCTCTATGAACAGCGCTGTCTATCTGAACAGGTGCGTCTTAACATAGCTAGACAAAGTGACTTGAGCAGAGTTTGAAGGAACACCTCGGTTGTCAACAGGAAGATTGTCAAAAGGCACTGTCGGCGATCTTGTTTGACAGGTGGAGGGACACTTTTGAACTCATCTGGTGAAAAACGAGTTTTGAACTGATCTGCTCAAAAAAGAGGTCAAAATTTTTTTTGGCGCGTAAACTTTGTTCACCTTTTTTCAAAATGTGGGGGGCGGATGTATGGTGTGTCCTCCACTCTTAAAGGTGGGGTCTTGTCCCCCTCGACCCCCCCCCGGGATCGCCACCTATGTCCAATGGAATTTATATGACTGTTCGTAACATAATTTACATCCAGTGTTCAGGCTTAATGCAAATCATACACACGTATAGGGAGTCTTCAATGTCACGGTCTGCGTTGTCTTCATATCTGTTTGTATTGCTTGTTTTGGATAGTGATACTTAAATAAAATTATTATGGTCCAATTATAATTCAGAGTCTCATTATTGGTGTAATAATATTTTGTTCTCTTCGACAGAAAGCTGCAGTTTCACATAATTTTCTTTGTGAGTATTCCTTACGTAGTACGGTAGGCCTATACTATGCTATTTACGTAGTTCCGTATTGCCTACTGATTCCATCCATACCTGCCATGGTACTTTATCCTTTTTCATTTTGTTGATAGGCCTAGCATGCATCTCTTACCTCCTCCTGTAGACATTTTGGTATCTGTTCTTCTGCGTTGTTTATGGGAACCGTATTTTATTCCGGATATTTCTATAGCGCCTCTCGAAGTCAACTACTACTCAGAGGCGCTCCCGACTACAGCATTTGATACTGTGCCGGAATTTTCACGCCGAAGCGCCACGAGCAATTGCGAGTGAAGGACTTCCCAAGGTCCGTACGCAGCGGCTAGAGTGGGATTCGAACCTGCAACCCTCTGGTCACAAGGCGCCGAACTTACCACTGAGCCACCACGCCCCACAATGGTCGTGACTCGTTATGTGTCGACATTTAGTAGTTGTTAGAAGTGTTCCTTCCATCGTTTCTGTATGCTTCCGTCGTCTTCTATACCATTTGCGTCTTCGATTGATGCAACTTTGAGTTCAAACTGTCCACTAAGCATACTTAGGCGTAGACTCTGGGGCAGCCGGGGCAGGTTGCCTCAATAACTGAGGAGCCTAGGAGGAGGCATTGCCCCCTCAAAAATCGAGATGAGAATTTCTTGAAATATTAAAATATTATGTTTCAATATAGACAAACTTCTTCAAAAACAGAAAAACTGAGACAAAGAACTGAAATACTAGGGCCTATCAGAAATTCATAATGAAAATAGGAGCTGAGCGCTGTGCCCAGTCAAATTTCCAGAACTCCAAGGATAGGATTGGTTTTTTCTTCATGTTTACTGGCAAAGAGGTTCCCACCCATCTCGTGATATATGCTATCTGAGCCTTCTGTAGGCTACACCCAATGCAACAAGTGTAGAATGAATAACTAAATGCCCCTCAATATTTTGGACAAGTTTACGCCACTGAGACTAAGTAGGCTAGTTTTATCTTTTTAATATATATTAATTGCATTCAATTTATCTTGAAAGCTTCCTCAGCTTCTTTTCATCACTATTCCATCCTGTTGTTTTGTCTCGTTGCAGTTTCCTTCCTAATGAGCCAGTTAAATTGTTTCCAGTCTGCAGTGTAGGTTTGTTGTTGTTTGGCAATGTTTCTTCTCTTTTTTCACGAGTTCTACTACTTCCTGTGATATCCATTGGTCTTTCGGTTTCTTGCAAACTCTTCCGATTATGTGGTTAGCTGCTGTTTGTATTATCTTTTGTATATTTGACCAATAACTTCTACGCTGTCCTGATCATTGGTCTGTTATCCTCTCTATCTCGTCTCCCTACTTTTGTCAGATTATTCAGTATTCATCTGTCAGTTTCTTGGTGTCGTATATCTGATGTTCTCTATTGGTCGGGTTCCTTTCCTTAATCTCATTTTCAAGTTGGTTATACGTCAATACTATAAACAGCCTAAAGACCTTAAGCAAACGTAGGCTATACAGATCTACACAAAAAAGCAATTCAGCCGAAATCGTTAGGCCTACACAGTACCGGATTTAAGTAAAGTAAAGTAAATATATTCTTTATTTATACCAACTGCTTATACCGCACTTTGGTTTACATACAGTTTATACAAAATAAAGCATTCTTGTCAAAAATGTTTTCCTCATTAAATTGTCCGCTCTAGGTATTAATCGGTCATGCAGTCTTGGCCTCATGGAATAGTGCTGTGGCCTCAGCGGTGGGAGATGCCGGTTCAGCACATGGCCCTCGTCATGCAGTACCGCTGCGAAGAGGCTCCCGTCTGCAAGGCTACATAATTGCTCAAAGGTGGGGCTATCCGCAGGGAGATAATGCAGACGCACCAGACGGTCTAACACGGACTGCAGTCTGTCCCGCTCCTGTTGACCCGCGAAGTCCCACCATGCCGGGGACGCGTATAACATACGGGCTAACGTAGTCATTTTTACTACGTCATGCAAACTTGGGGATCGCAGGCCGTGCGCTGTCATGATTCGCAGAGCATACATCGACTGTCTTGCTTGGACGCAAGCGCTCCTTATACGCGCTTCGAAACCTAGTTTTTCAGTCATTACGACTCCCAGAATCTTCATACTCTGGACCCGCCGAAGTCCTGGCATCTCTGCAGGTGCGTCCGCCTGCCCCCTCTCTGGACGACGAACTATCATCTCCTGTGTATTGCTTTGGTTAAGGCTTAGATTGCAGCTCTTGGCCCACTCTGCTACATGGTCCAACTCTTCCCTGATTGTGTTACTGTTTTTGGCTGGTACTAACAGGTAAGTGTCATCGGCATATTTATTCATACGATTGTGAGAATAGACTGTTTTGAGCTTTGATATGGCCACGATGAAGTACAAAGGGCCCAGACCGGACCCATGAACAATGCTGGCGCTGATGTAAGTAATGTCCGAGACCATTCCGTTGTATTTTGTCCTATGGTTTCGGTTTGTCAGGAAATTTACAATCCAGTTATGCACACAGTCCGGAATGGGCAGCTCTGCCAGTTGCTCCATAAGATATGCACGTCGGATCGTATCAAAAGCTTTAGAGAAGTCGAGTGCTATCAAGTGCACATAATGGTCCTCGCTGAGGAGTTCTACCAGGCCCTGGGTCAGGGCGACGATGGCAGCGGTGGTCGATCCTGTGGGGCGGAACGCGTACTGGTCCGAGAATTGCTGGTTTGTGCATGGTGTCACCAAGAAAGGATAAAAGAAGCACCGTGCTATGATCTTCTCCAGGAGCCTGCAGAGTATGGACGTAACCGAAATTGGTCGAAAGTCTGCAGCTTCCATATGATGAGGGATCTTTGGCACCGGCGTTATTGTGCTCGTCTTCCATTGCGGAGGGACGAAGGCATGATGGATGGACAAGTTGTATAGCTTTGCAACGGGCTCTGCTAGTAGGTGCGCTGCTCCCTTGAGCAGCCATGCCATCAAACCATCCGGACCCGTAGATGTGCTACCAGTCGATGCCATCAATCTGTAGGCAGTATAAGCATCTACATACTCCACCGGTTCGTTCGTAACCGTTGTTTTAAGTTTGGGGATGTCGTAGTGGTCGTCAGTTGATATGGGGCAGAAGTGCCGGTTCAATGACTCAGCTGTGACCGTACATCCCAAATGGGGGGCGCCCCCTCGGTCACCTCCTCGCAGCCGATTGACCTCCCTCCACATCTCCCGTGACCCTCGTTTGGCTCTGTCAAAGGTGTTACTATTTGTCTTGGTGATAAGTCGGTTTATCCTCTCTGATAAACTCGACGCTGCATCCACTCTGTTTTTCTTAAGCAACTTGCTTCGCTTCCTCAATAGGTGCTTGACAAGCGGCGTCATGAATGGAGGATCTCTCTGCTTAACTGTAATACTGCGGATTGGACAGTAGAGTTCGATGGCCATATGGATGTATTCGTGGAAGGCCTCGAAGGCCTTTTCTGGTGATTGGTACTCATTGATGATACCAGGCTTTAACCTATATCGCTTAGGGCCTCACCAAGTCTAAATCCGGCACTGTCATCACAGGAAGGTCGTAAAGTTAAGAGGTTCAACACAACAAATTGGTTTCTTGCGGTTTTGAAAGCATTTCGCGTCTACTGGCCCAGTTAGCTACATCGGTAAGAGCGTAGGCTGCGTCTCATGCGCCTCTGTGTTAGAGAGCATGCGGACCGCGGTACGCTGCCCGAAGGTGGTTTATTAAATTATTTCAGAGATTTAAATCTCGGGCTAACACGGTCCCAACACGGGGACCTTAAATGGCGTGGCACCCATTCAAACGGGCAGCGGTGGTGAAGGATCTCGCCCGATGAATTCATTGAAAAATGAGCAGGGTCGGGGCCATATACGGTCGCTATAGAAAATCGCGTACATTTACATTTACTAGGGCATAGATGTCTAAGTAGTTATACCCCAAACAATTTTGTGTGTAACTTAATGAGTGGATGGCTATAGGTTAATTCATTTATTGAATAAGCTTACGTACGCATTCAGGCCCCTGTACGAGATTTATGTAGGCCTATATAACAGGTGTTACGTTAGCAGAAATTCCATTTTTTTTCAGCAGCAGTAGCAGTAGTAGTAATTCATTGTTATCATCTTTGTCGTCTTCATAGGGCACAGCCGCACAGAGATATTTAGAATGGCAAAAAGTTTATTATGGATACGCCTACTTGATTTATTACATGCTTTCATCAATAGTCTCTCTGACTGGCGTTTTCTGTCGCACCGAAAGACCCGACATACAGACGTCAGACGTCTGCTTCGCAGAATGTCACGTGAGTTTGGCGCGCTTTTGATATTCTACTCAGGGTCTCAGCCCACGTGATGAAACGGCAGTGAACAGAGGGAACAACAAATCTTCGCATAATTCTGAATGAAATTTACAGAAAACCCAGGGAAAACACATAAAGGCCTAACGCTGCAGTCTACAGCAGCGGTTTTCAAACGGTCGTACGCGTACCACTAGTGGTACGCCAGGTGTCACTAAATGGTCCGAGAAAACATTCTAGAAGATTATACATTCTTAAAATCATGGTTGGCGATCCCGGGTGGGTCGAGGAGGACAAGACCCCACCTTTAAGAGGGGGACACGCCATACATTCGTCCCCTCCCCAGGGGCGGATTCAGGAGGGCCAATCCGGCCATGGCCCCATTTGAAATGAGCACATAGGATGTTGCCCACTTGTCATGAAGCAGACGAGGAAAATGATGAAATAATGGTCCCCATTTCATATTAACAGAGGATGTGCCCCCCCCCATCACGAAACAAGTACGAAGTAGAGGAGTAAAATGAGAAAAAAGGGAGGTTTAATGACTAAAAAAAGATCAACGACTAAAAAATGGTCATCAACTTTTTAACTTTTTTGGGAGATGAAATCAACTTTTTTGGGAGATGAATTGGTGGAAAAAATGTTGAGAGCCCACAATGTATTATTTTTGCCCCCCCGCCCCCGGTCAACCTTCTGGATCCGCCCCTGCCCTCCCCACATTTTGAAGAAACCCCAAAGAAAGGTCAATAAAAATTTTTCGCGCGTACGTGATAAATTTCTGTGACCTTTTTTGACCAGGTCAGTTCAACTCTTTTGACCAGATCAGTTCTAAATTCACCCCCCCCACCTCTCAAGCAAGATCGCCGCCAGTACTTAAAATTATATATTAATGTTTACATTTGTTTATAGCTACGGTCCTACCCTAATTGCAAGGGGACTTCGCGCACGCCTGTTGTTTTTGATCTGACCTTTGCTAATGGTAGGCCTACGCCAACACTCGATTTTTTTACCTGGTGGCAGGGGCGTCTACACCATAGAAACCTTGGAGCAAATGCTCCATTCAAGAAATAGGGGGGAGATCTGTCAGTGTATGGGCCACCATTAACGAGGGGAAGGAAGGGCGAGGGGGAAGAAGAGGGGGAAAGGGAAGTTGCTCCAATGACCCAGGGAGGGATAGACGCCCCTGCCTGGTGGTACAATAAAAATAAAGTTTGAAAGCCGCTGGTCTACTGTAACAGAGTTGATAGACCATCTATAGACCCCGAAATTTTGCTGAGTGTTTGACGGCTTTCTCAAAAGACGACACTTGAGACCAACTATATGGCTCAGCCAGATGTCGACGCTTAAACACTTCATCTTTCGAAAACTCATGCAATGCAACCCAAGCAACTATTTCATCATCATTTACATTATGTAAATTATAGTATTTTGTGTAAGCGAGCGATGGCAATGAGCTAGAAAAGGAAACTTAAATTTAGTCCCACGTAGCCTAGGTCTATCTTTAGATAATATTATCCTGACACTAGGCGTAGCGCTAGACGACGAGCCGTGGGCTAAAGGGCGGGCTCTATATGTATGCTATGCACCCGCTGACAAAGGGAGAGATGCATGCGTTGGGCCATATTTTCTAAGTACCCTGTTTATGCACTATACAGCAGAACAATTTTTTTCATAGTAGCGTGGCCTTCAGCCAACTCATAGGCAAGAGCAGTGAGGTCGTTAGCTCCTCCTTCTCACATCCTCTCCTACTCCTCCTCCTACTCCTCCGCTCTCTTCATCTGCTCATAGATCCGCGCGCTTTCGGCTTTCTTTGGTCTGCCATTCTGACTGTCGGATCTTACACAGCACGTGGGCCGTTGTATTCGGTGTACCCGTGTTAACGTGTTTTACGAGTACGTTCAATTTCGATTCACTTATTTCAGAGAAGGATTTTCCAAAGACGGTGGCACGTATGTTATGGCTTCATTTATTTATTTTCTCATTGACACATTCACTCACTCACACACTTACTCAAACCAAACCAAACCAAACTTATCGGTCCATCAGTTCATCCCTCCATCCAAATGTACGTAGGGTCTATACCAGGGCTGTAGTCGAGGGTATACGCGGGTATACAGCGTGTACTCCCCTCTAGAGACCGTATACTCACCTCACAAAATATTTGTACCGTATACTCACCTCAAAATATTATTTTGTAGGCCTACTCACCTCTAATTTGTTTCGGAAAACTAGCCGGTAGCGTGTAGGGCCTACTCGCTTCTAATTTTACCACTACAGCCTGCTGCATACTTCCACCATCCATCACCTAAAAATGTTGCAGGCGTAGACAAGGGGAATGAGCAAATTCTTCCAGTAGGCCCTACTGAACTCAGATCCTCTGCGGCCATCATTATTTATCCCTGCAGCTTCAGCGTGAAAGAGATATGGGAATTTTTAGCCATGTGGCGAATGGACAATTGCTTTTTATTACGCTATGGATAATGTTTCGAGCGTTTATCTGGCAGATTTTTCGTTCTTTTCTGTTCTCTGTTCCTCATCGACTAGAAACAACAACACAACAAACAACATAGAATGTATAACCTGAAAACTATATAGATTTCCTGGCTTGGTCATTAACTGCTGTGGTTGCACGTACGACGCGTTGGGATTCGAACCTCGAAGGTGAGAACTGTTGTAAAGTAGTTTTCCTCAAAGGTTAAGGCGGCAGTGCACGTGATTTAGTGTAAAGCACGTGCTTCGAGAGAGAGGCAGAGGCAGACAGACAGACAGAGACAGATAGAGAGACAGAGGCAGACAGATAGGCCTACAGAGACAGAGAAAGCGAGACAGAGGGAGCCAGAGATGGACAGAGAGAGACAGAAAGAGACAGAGACAGAGAGTAGTCTGAACCGAAGAGGGGAAAAGGGGCAACGAAGTTGAACGAACCAATCAAAAAACGTCAGGGTCATGACAAGATATATTATCTAGGTCTAGACAGCAGCTGGGCACATGATCTCCCTGCAAGAGCACTTGCTTGAAATGTTGGAGATTCGTTGTCAAGCACACACCACAGACATACGTTCATACATGCTGACAAGTATGCAAGCAGACGGACAAGGAGGCAAACAACAGGCAAGAGGCATCGACACAATCACATCTGAAGTATGCCCCCTATAAACGTAATGTCCCTTTCCGTTAAAGTGCTATTTCGAACGATGCTGTAGAAGTCGTGTAAATGTATTGCAACCCAAGCAGCAACGTCATATGTTGAAGATATGGTGAGAACACGATGGCCATATTCCTACATGGGCTGCATGCGTGGGGAACGGTAGCAGAGCGCTCGCCTTGTAACGCGGAGAGTACGGGTTCGAGCCTCCTCCCATGGGACTGTTACTGTATAAGTTCTCCACTCATAAATGCTTAGCGCCTTCAGTTGATGTTTGGTCATTAGATACTGGCGCATAATAAATGCGTAGGCCTGATGACAATAATACGTCCTACATACGGACCTATATGTACGGCATATGCAACCCATGATGAGGACAATCAGAGAGCGCCAAAGAAGATGGATTGGCCATATAATGAGAGGGGATTCTCTGCTGAGAAATATCATCGAAGGTAGAATGGAGGGGAAAAAGACACGAGGAAGGCCAAGAACGATGTTCCTGGACTGGATGATAAAGAGGGACGGCTACAGACAGATGAAAGCAGAAGCTCAACATCGAGAGGAATGGCGCCGTTGGACATAAGAGCCTGCCTAAGGGCAGAGAACCAAAGAGGAGAAGATGCAACCCATATGGGGGCATTGTCATATTGTCACAATACAACATGTGACTTTGTCTAGGCTACATTTGCACTCTTGTACGTGCACCCATAGATCTATATATCATGATTTAGACCACAATAAGTCTGTAGCTCAGTCGAAACTACCAATGCACACCTAACGGACTTTCGTATTGTGATTACACAAAACTTACCAACCCAGATTCCAACCCTATAGACATAGTGGGGGTACGAGGGGTACCCGTACCCCCACTTTTTGGACTGGAGGTTCCGTTCCTCCCCCACTTTTTGAACAATACCAATCAACATTTTATTACAGTGCCTTGCCAGAGATCGCAGTCTCAGCATTGCTTTGTTTATATAAGAAATTGGTACCCCCCCACTTTTTAGACCAAAGTTACGCCCCTGCTTATAGATCTATACAGTCCAGGCCAGGACAATACAGAATCGAGAAATGGAATTTGATTTGCTACCCACAGAACACGCAGCATGGTGTCACCTTTGAACCTCGACTCGGAACCTATAGAGATTGCGTCGGTTACAGCATTCCGTTGATGAGCTGATTTTCGTCTAGTATCCAATCAACGGCGCTTATAACAGGATCTAGGAGTTTACAGTTTATGATACACGCCTATATTCACATCATTAAAAATCCGCAAACATTTTGCAGATATTTAAGATAACAAACTTATAGGGTCTGTGCACGTGCACACTATCTATAGGCCTATAACCCATCACGTGCTCACAGTGCTTATTTACCATAGATTCACACAATTATGATATATAAAAACAGTGCCGGATTTGGACTTGGTGAGATTGGATGCCCCTTGTTAAAAAAATACACCCTAAGGTCTCACACAACTTGCAAACATATACACAGTGCCTTTTAATTATCTAGTAGCAAGGCATTTAAAGTGAGAAATTCAGATTATTTTCAAATGAATGTATTAATTTTACTCAGGCGAGATGGAATTTGCTAGACAAGCCATTTAAAAAGGTTTTACATACTATAGCCTAGTATATATATAGGCCCTAAAGTATATTGTATTGTTTATTGGCATTTATAAACGCCTCTCACGGTATAGACCACAGAGGCGCTATAATATATATATATATATATATATATATATATATTTTTTTTTCAGTACACAACATTTTAAAACTGCCCTCCCCAAATTATGAATTTTTAAGGCTCCTGCAGACTGTGAGGACCTAAGCCGTAGTTTTTTTTAGCTTATGCCTAAATCGGCACGATATAAAACTTACTAGTTTTTGGAACTCTCTCTGTTTCTATGCGTTCTGCTCGGTCGCTTGTATAATTTCGTTCTCATCTTAAAACTTACCTCTCTGGCAAATTGCTTTTCTACCATAGGCTGCCTCTCTGTCTTACGGACTGATCTTCTGGATATTGAGCTGGTTACGGCTTGGTTTTGGTGTGCCATCGGTTGATGCTTTGGCCATTAGACACCGGCGCAATAGAAGTTAATAATTACAATTACAATAACAGGTATATATCCAGCCTGTATATGATTATAATATGGACTTATACATTCATACATTTCGAACTGTACCCCTTGGCATAGGACGTGCATGCACATTGTTGTATAAAGGTGTACTGTGGTCAGACAGAGAGGCACAGTTAATGTCAAGATTAAGTGTGACGCCCACGTGGATTAAGACGTTTACCTGTACAAACTGTAGGTCTATAACCAGTGCCAAGGGTAGCATACAAAATACGGCAATACATAGATGTAACTTCTCTCAACTTCCGATGGGACTTCCAATCAGTGGCTCGGGAAGTGTTTAAAAGTTGTGTGAGCCAATTCAGCCAAGTACACATCTAAGGTGGATAAAATCATACATTATATCCGGTATAATCTACAAGAATATTTTTTGTCATTTCTGTTTTTTTTACAACACTGAAAAAGTGTACTATAATAGATATTATGAAATGAAAAGCGTCTATAGAGCAATAAGTCAATAATTACTTTAGCAAGCATCAAATACAAAGCGCCAGCCAAAAAAAAAAGAAAAAAAAGATAGTTGTTGTTGACGGACTTACTTACTTAAAAAGGTGAGCATGCTATTACCTCGGCGTCATACAGCCAAAACTTGTGTGAGCATATAGCACCTGCTTCCAATTTCCGGCGCAGACAGGTATACGCTAAAATTTGCAGACCTTGACCTACTAACATTAGTAGGTTTGGCGTAGCTGATAAGCAGCTCAGGCCTATATATACTAAACTACTAAAATCAAGGAAAATTTTGCTATAGCTATATTCATATGCAGTTGGCCTTGGCTTGCACGCCGTGATCTTATAAAATAGTTCATTGGAGACGCTTATACTTGGGTTATTCTTAACCGTTATCCTTATTTCAACAAACCAAGAGACACGCATGCCATGGATGGACGCGGTGCTTGTGTAGTCCCTACACGTTCATGATCAGAGTCAATGTTTGCACTCTCTATAAAGCCTCGTTGGTCTAACAACGGCATAAAGTACTCTCGTAGACATGCAGGTATACGTCTGTCATGCATATTTCAGTAAAATGAATGATAGGCCTATAACTTAACCTGTTTAATATATGTTGGCTATATATGGGTTATTTATAATGTATGGTCATTATATAATAAACAGTCTATATTAAGTTATATGCACAAATGAATATCGGCCACATAATTATGCAAAAAATGTCGTAGTTCATTATACACACAGTGTTTTGATCTTTGTTTTCTATGTCAACTGTTCGAAAGATCGTTGGATTTTCTTTGTTGCTACTCCAGAGTAAAAGATTTGCCGACGAAATAATCTTAATTAGGTCTACTGTGGTCCTTGGTCTGGAAGTACAATGTCATCGATGAGTGACATATCTACGACTGAGCACACACTCGTTTCACGTCAGTTTTAACTGTTCCTAAGGGTACGCCGACACACAGACAGACAGGCACAGATAGACAGACACAGACGGACACAATAGACAGACACAGAAAGACACAGGCAGACACAGACGGACTTACTTACTTAGTACTTAGTCCTTCCAGTGCAGGTCTGCACATCGGGCGACGCATCTCCTCCACTCTCCTCTATCCACCGCCAGCCTCTCCGCCTCCTCCCACGTCAGCTCCAGACATCTCAGACGGACACAGACAGACAAACACAGACAGACACAGACGGACAAAAACACGCACACAGACAGACAAACACAGACAGACAAGACGGACACAAACAGACACAGACAGACAGACACAGAAAGTCAGACAAAGACAGCAAGGCAGACAGACAAACTTGCTCGTTGACTTCCTGGTTGGCTTGTCAACTAAGTAACTAAATGAATGAGTCTGAACGAGAGATGAAAGTAACTGCTGGCTGGCGCTGATCTGGCAACTACATGCTTGACTGATCAACTGAACTGATTCGTATTATTTTGCAGAATCAGACAATGGATTCCAAGACAAATGGTGATGCCAAACTTCATCCACCATCTCCGGTGGCGACTCCCGACCCAAAGACATCGGATGCTGATGCAGAGGCGATCGGGGCTGAGATTGGAATGGACGAACCGCCTCTGCCCCCAGACGGAGGTTGGGGATGGGTCGTCACGATCGCCTCCTTCTTCACAAACCTCATCGTCGATGGGGTCTGCTACACCTTCGGCATCATCAACGTCGAACTACTGACGACCTTCGAGAATGCGACCAAGGCGGAAACTGCCCTCGTTGGATCACTGGTGCCCGCTGTCTACCTCATGGTCGGTCAGTATATATATATATATATGACACGATCGACAACTCATCCGTCTACTGATCAACCGATCCATCCATTCATCTATACATCAATTCAGTCATATCCATCCACACATCCATCCATCTATTTGTCTGTCCATCCATACATACATCCGTCCGACCATCCATTCATCCATCCATTCATCAATCCATCCATCCATTCGTCCATCAATCCATCCATCCTTCCATTCATCCATCCATCCATCCATCTGTCCATCAATCCACCCATCCATCCACCCATCCATCCGTCCGTCCGTCCATCCGTCCGTCTGTCCATCCATCCTTCCATCCATCCACCCATCCATCCGTCCGTCCGTCCGTTCATCCATCCATCAATCAATCCATATGTCAAGCCATTTATCTATTCATTCGTTCATCTATGAAGTCAGCCTGTCGTCCACCCTTCCGTCCATACATTCATTCATTCATTCATTCATGCATTCATTCATTCATTCATTCATTCATTCATTCATTCAATTATCCATCAATCTATTCTTTCATCCAGTTAGTACCATCCAACCATCCACACATCCATCCATTCATCTATATCGATCTAATTCTGTAGGTCCTTTTGTGAGCATATTGGCCAATAAATTCGGTTGTCGTCCGATCACGATCATTGGATCGATCATCGCTGGCACCTTCTTCTTCATCAGCTCCTTCTCGACCAGCATCACCATGATGATGCTCACGTATGGCGTCATGGGAGGCAAGTATTCCATATATATACTAACTCAAACATAAGTGCATCAATTGTAAAGTAATATATTGCCTTATTTACTTATCTTTTATCCTGTCCTATAATTATCTTCTCTGCTCGATATCATATCGATATCCTAGATAGCATTGTGTATTTCTTTGTACAGTGTATACGTTATTAGGGTACAATGTGTAATATAATGGATGGTTCACTCCAAGGCTCCACTGCTGTTCTCCATACATATCACTACTTCCCATAAGTCTCCTTCAATTTTTCCGTTGGTTTAGACTTAATCTGAGGACGTGTTTTCTCCATACATTTCACCCCTTTCCATAGGCCTCCCCCCAAATACTGCCAACCAAATAATTTTTTTATTCGCTGCCCCGCAGTGTCGACGTCAACTGATGGAGGTAGGCCCCTACACAGGGCCTAACCCAGGTGCATGCCCACGGGTTCGCTCATGTCAGGACATTATTCTATCTTGAAGATCACTTTCCCAAGCATTCAGTGATCATCTATGAATGAGAATTTCTCTTTGGCTTCCTGTTGCTCGTGTCAGAAACAGACGAATAGTGAGATGCATGATGGACAATTAACGCACATCTGCGAACGAGCGATGAACCGAAGGGAAACAGGTGTGCTTTAAATGCCACAGACACGAAGGCGCCTTGTGCTAATTAGATGTCTGTACACAATAGTGCAATTAGCAAAATTTTGGTTAATAATATACTTTCTTATTTACTTACTTACTCACTTACTCACTTACTTACTTAGACCACAATAAGAAAACGTGTCGCAATTTGCGCGCGGGTGTCTGCGGATATGTAAAGGCGACATAGGTGGATACTTTATCCTAAGATATTATAACGTGGGCTGTAGATTGCATCGCGTGACTTCAATAAGTTCACAGCTGTAAGCCAACACGTGTCCACAATCGATATATCCAAAATAAAATTTATTATATTGAATGCTTGTACCATCTATAGAGGTCCTTATCTTGACGCATATCTCCTCTCCTATTGTCTGTCGCTGGAGTAGGTGTGGTTGTTCTTTCTATGCTTGTCTGTCCGTCGGTCTGTCTGTCAGGGCCGTTTTAAGGTCGTCGTAGGCCCTAGGCCCTCTTGCATTCGTAGACCCCAACTGAACTGCCAACTCTGCATTAAAGCTAAATGCATTCACATTAGCTTAACTTAAACTGTTTCAGTATAAAAGTGATTAAATTTGAATTTTCTGTTATTTGCAATTTTCCTTTTCCATTTTCCCGGTCTATCGTTCAATAAGCTAATCTCATTTTCAGACTCTCTTAGGCCCCTGAAAGTTTCATAGGTCTTAGGCGCCGTGCCTACTGTGCCTAGTGGATAAAACGGCCCTGCTGTATGTCTGTTTCTGTCTTATCAACGTGTCGCTCTGGTGTCATGTGCGCAGGGCGTCTATCCCCCCAAGTCATTGGAGCAACTTCCCTTTTCCTCCTCTTCTTCCCCCTCATCCTTCCTCCCCCCTAAAATAAGGCACACACACTGACAGATCTCCCCCCATTTCTTGGATGGAGCATTTGCTCCAAGGTTTCTATGGTGTAGACGCCTCTGCATGTGCGTCTGTGCTGCGATGTTTTTGCGATGTTCTTTTGAATTGTTTGCGTGGACAGAGGCCGAATTTTAAGGATAGATGTTCATTATGACAACTTGAGCCTTTAATTCGTTGGACGTTGAAACGTGTATGAGAGTAAATACCATAAAACATAATAGAGCTGCGTAAAGATGTTCAATAAACATCTGATGTTGCTGTGTCCAGGTCCGATTTACAAATCCAAGGCCTAATCTTTAGACATATATGCTGTGCTAGGCCTTTATTTAGTGGTGGACCAAGTTCTTTCATATTAGAACTCGGACAGTTGTTGATAGAGATTGGTATTATCAGAATTCATGAATATTTTTGCCATGTGTACATGAACAGTATTATAGAAACAGATAAAACTAAGCCAGGGAGAAATTGTGCATTTACATTTAAAATACGAATGTTTCAGCCAAGTCCGCTCAATCGCTCATAAACCATCAAGCATTATATATATATATATATATATATATATATATATATATATATATATATATATATATATATATATATATATATATAGTGCTTTTTTTCTGGAAAAAAGGTTCCGGAACGGAACAATAGGTTCCGGAACGGAATAATTATGGGTGGGCTAAAATCCCGAGAAAAACGGGATTGGGGGTTGAGAGAGGTCTCAATAAACACTGAAAACAGTTCAAAACACTGAAATTAAATTAAAATAACTAAATTATTGTTTTTATTATTAAAACAAATAAATTATTTCTTAGTGCCTGAAAAAAGGTGCCGGAACGCCGTTCCGGCTCGTTCCGGCTGAAAGAAGCACTATATATATAGGCTATATATATATATATATATATATATATATATATAGGCTATTTATATAAGCAAGCATGGATTATGCGCTGCAATGGATAATTTAAAGGTTCCGTATTCGAAACACGCGCCACCCCTATAACCTTACTTAGAGGACAAGTATATATGTGCAAGTTGAGTTATACGTTAGATGGTCCATCACCGCCACTTAATTCAAAATCCTGGATTATCAGTCTGTTATAAGCTAGCAGTCGTCAACCTCCTGTGTAGATCTACTCTTAATTGATGATTATTATTGTATGGTAAAACTTGATGCATGTGCTAATTTGACCTTGCGTGGTTTCTATATATATCCTAATAGGGGCCGACAGTTACAATTAGCACATCGTGCACCTGCAGCGGATATATATATATATATATATATAAATATATATATATATATATATATATATATATATATATAGGCGGCATATGTCGATATTGTATCCTTATTGATATGTGCATAAATTCGAAGTATTGATACGCCTGCTTGACCTATATAATAGTAGACACGTGTTTCCATATGCCTACAACAAATATAAATTATTATTTCTGCCCACGCGAGTTGTTTTTTTCTTTGTCCCGCCAAGCAACAAGATGTCTTTCGCACCCCTCACTCTGTCAGACAACGGCCTTGCACAGTGACGTAGAAAATAAGGCATGTGTGGAGATAACGTTGCACCTGTTGGTTACCCATGGATGGCAGTTGGTCGGTAACGACTGTTGTGCCAATCACCTGTAATGGTTGTTTGCAATTGTAAATAGGCCAGACCAAGCAGACAAAAACCACAAGCAGAGAGGGAGAGACACACACACAGAGACAGACAGAGAGACAGAGAGATTCATAGTAGAGTGTAGGTCAGTGGTTTTCAACCTTTTTGTAGTGACGGAACCCTACACAAGCACTCATTTGCTCGCGGAACCCCGGGGCGTTTTAGCCATCCATTTTTCCAAGAAATTCAAGTAATTGTAACTTGTAATGTTGGGATAATGTTTAAATTTTAGAATGTTAAACTTTTAATATAAGTTTTTTGCATCTCTGGTGCAGGATATTATAAATACATATTTTAGTTTAGCACTCTAGAGTAGTGCACAGAAACAATGTCGGTAAAAAAACATGTAGTTTACTGTATTTTGCCCGCAACTAATTCTGACAGATGGATAGAAGAGCTATAGAAACGCTGGGCTGTAAGTAATTAACTCCCAAATTTTTTTAATTTGAACTATCCTTAAGAGAATAGGCCTACTAGTCACTACCGCTTTTACCCTTGAGTTTTTTTTAACTTCTTCACTTTGACATTTAAGGCACGACGTAGGTGGCTACTGCGGGTACCTCTGTTCGGGAGTGGTGGTAGGGGACAAGTGTCTCTGATCACTACCCTCTTCAGACCTACCTCCCGCACTGATGGGTAGTGGGACACTCGTCCACGGAGTGCCTTGATACAGCTTCCATCGCTAGTTCCAGGTAGGCAATCGTGAGCCCACTTCTTCCTCCCGTGGGGGTCAGGGATTCCAGATTTCGTCCTGCACGCAACTGAACGGCAACAACGGATCAACAACAATTCGCTTACAGGCGGCCGCATAGCAGTTTCCGGTCCACTCTAAGGTACCTGCCTCTCTCCCCTTGGTCCTCTCTCGTGGTCCCAATAACTGTAATGGTATGTGCCAGTCCTCCGCCCCGGCTACATACGAGGTTCTACACAACGGTCAGTTAACACGGTGCAATAACAACTGCACCAAGTGGTTGGCACTCAGCTCGACCCAAGGTCATCTCAGCAATTCAGGGCTATTGTTGGCACATTCTTCCTCTATCCCTAACGGGAACAGGTCGGGGGTAATTAAACCAATTCCACGCCAAGAGTAGGGCGCCTAGTTAGCCTACCCCGCCCATTACCCACGTAAAAATGCAATGCAAATATAAAATGCAACGATACATACCCGTAATAATGTTAATTATTTAACATAGAATTGTGTCTAGCATGAACGCCTGAAAGCTGTGAAGAATTCTGCTACTTATTCATCCTTTTCTGAAATCAGTTGGTGGTTTTTAAATTTAAGACTGCTGCCGCGGAACCCCTGGCCGACGCCCGCGGAACCCCTGGGTTCCGCGGAACCCCGGTTGAAAACCACTGGTGTAGGTGAATGACTATGAATTTCAATCGAATTATTATCCTCCAAACCATGACTACACAAAACGCAAGCAATCGTGACTTATGGTTTCCTGTGAATAGAAGCGACGTCACAGAAAGCGAAAAGGCTTAGAGAGGCTTACAATTTGACGTATAGTTTTTTGGCCAAACTCAGTTCGAACAATATATGAAATAGATCGATTTTAAAGCAATTATTGCTTTGTCAAAATAGCATATATTGTCAAAATTGTGTCTTTTGTCTGACAAACTTATTTACCAATCAACATATATACTTTCTCCATAAAAATCAAGACTAGCATAATATGTAAATAATATAAAGTATATATTATAAATCAGATATATTATGCAATATATATTCTATATATTCTGCTACATATAATTATATTTATATGTATGCATAGAGATATTCACTTCATATAACGAAATTGATATAGGCCTAAAGCCAAACAAGATACTTGCCGACTCCTTCAATCGCTCATTCACATGCTTATTCATATGTAAAGTGGTTCAGTGTGTAAGCTACATATCTGGAATGTTGCCTAGCGTCCTCGTTGACCTCGCTAATGAGGCCCTGCAGGGCATAGCTACCTGAGCGATCTTACAAGGTATACGCCTTGAAAGGGGAAAATGATTCAGAAGCCCTACGTCGGCTACATCGAAACAAGTGAACTGATGTTAAGGAGCAGAGAATAATGATTGAAACGAGCGCAGCAGTAGAGCAAAGTCCTATAGTGTCTATTGCCGTGGCTGGGCTGCGAGCGCTTCTGAGTAGGTTTCTTGAAGGTGCACTATATTAAATTTTATGAATGAATGAATGTGTGACAGCAGCTGCATGAGATAAAAAAAAGCTACAGCTTAGGGCCTCACAATTCGCAGGGGTCTAAAAATTCAGAATTTTTGGGAGAGGGTTTTTAGAAATGTTGTGTTCTGTAAATATGCATATACAGTTATACATATATAGGCCTATTATATATGTAGAACATTTTTAAACGGCTTGTGTAGCAAATTTTATCTGGCCTGAGTAAATGCATTCAGTTGAAAATAATTTTTCATTTTAATTGCCTCGCTATTATATAATTAAAAGGCATAATATAGTCTACGTGTTCAAGTTTTGCGAGACCTTCTGGTGTAATTTTAACAAGGGGCCTCCAAGCTTTATATAACTTAGGGCCTCACGAAGTCGAAATCGGGCACTGAGCTGTTACAAGTTCTGTCCTAAGACGAAGCCCAGTAGATATGGCATTGAAGCAATTCAGTCCTACCACGGTCGATCTGTTAGGTGACAATTCTTCAAAACCGTTTATGTCTTCAAACCAGACCACTGCTGGACGTTTTGTCTCACGTCTTTGAGGTACTTGATTTTAGTAAAACTTATCCACAACTTTGCTGATCCACTGTGGCGCAAATCTACGTAGCACAATTTTCTTCAACTTGTATGAAATTATCTTGCGGTTTCCTTCTTTACCTTTCTTTTAAAAGAATTTTGTGAACTGTTCGATAAATTCTGCCGAGTTTTGTTCCCTTTCTAAAGTTTCTGTACTTTCCCATGAATTTCCACGACATTCTTAGTCGCCCTGTTAGTAATCCAACGTTCAAATCCATGGCCCAGTTTGGGCCTACTCCGTAATGTGACCCAAATCAAACGGGGCCATGGCCGGGTTTGTTTCTTGACCCAAATTGGCGACCGGATTCAAAGAACCACTGACAAGGTCATCAATAGTAAATACTTTCAGGCAGAAATATCGACTTTCAGTGATGACAATAATAACAGAATCCTTCAAATATGCGCAGTAGCTCATCTAAGCCGCATGGGAAAAAACACTTTATCAAACTTTAAACAAAGTCCGATTGTATAACGCATTTCCTGATAACTATTATAATTAGAGCTTTTAGTTTTAAGATGTCCTATGCAGAGACGTTATACAAACGTTCTGTTAGATTAAGAGTGTGGCCTTGTATCTGTCTTCTTTTCGTTTTTCGTTTCGCTTTGGTGTTATCTCTGATAATATTGTACCAACCATTATTATGTGATTTGAGTATGGGTTACCCTAAATTAGCGGGGCCTCTGCTCCTTTTATGTCGCCCTTGCTCAAGGGCGTAACTTCGGTCTAAAAAGTGTGTGTGTGTGGGGGGGGGGTTACCAATTTCTTACACACACGAAGCAAGTCTGAGTCTGCGATCTCTCGGAAGTCAAAATAATAAAATATTGATTGGCATTGTTCAAAAATTGCGGGGTACGGTACCCCCAGTGCAAAAAGTGGGGCTACCCTCCACAAATTACGCCTATGCCCTTGCTCCTTGCCTAGTGCTGTTTATAACAATGTATGGTTTAATGTCATTCTCTGTTGTTACTTGCACTGTTCTTGGATCAATAAAGATTGATTGATTGATTGATTGATTGATTGATTGATTGATTGATTGATTGACTGTATGTCTGTGTGTGTCTCGATGACAGTGTGTGTGTTTTTGTACGTGTGTTTCTGCAGGAGTTGGTTTCGGAATGATGTATCTTCCGTCGATCGTTATGGTCGGCTACTACTTCGACAAGTACCGTGCTTTGGCAACAGGCATCGCAGTCTGCGGTTCTGGCATCGGTACGTTTGTCTTCGCTCCACTGGCCACCTACCTGGTCCAAGAGTACGCCTGGCGAGGCTGCAACATCATCATCTCGGGCATCATCTTCCATGGCATCATTTTCGGCCTCACGTTTCGTCCGCTGCGACGCAAGCGAACAGCCAATGTACCACGCTCGAATATCATCGAGCAGATCAAGCGGCAGAAGCAGCGCAATCGGACCGTGTCCGGTTGCTCCGTGAATGACGGAGCAGTCATCACAGACGATAACCAGGTGGTCCTCACGCATATGCTGGACAAGGTCAGCGAAATCGAGGCCGAGCCAGAGGCCAAAGATCAGGCAAACGGAAAGGTCAGCACGCAGTCTGACCTCAACCATAAGCCACCGAACCACGTCGGCAGCAGGGTATCGATGCGTAGCGGGGCCGATGTAGTCCACGCCTTTGACCGACTGGACGCCCTCTACCCAGGAAGCCTAAAGAATCTGCCTGAATATAAACTGGCAGGAAGCCACGCTGAATACGTCCAGAGTGTGCTGACAGTTCACGGAGAAGAAGAAGAAGAGGTGGAGGAGATGTCTAAGTGGAAGGCTTTCCAAAAGAAAGCCCTGGAAATCTTCGACTTCACGCTGCTCAAAAGCGTCACATTCGTTGTCCTCTGCGCATCTGGAGTCCTTGTCTTTACAGGTGAGTAGCAGTAATTTCAGTTTAACGGCACTGTGTGATAACAAAGATCATTAGCGTCGCCCTCCTCCTTTATCCAGGCTTGGGACTGGCACTGCAGAGTACGAGCAGTGGCGAAGTTGTCTCTTACTAAGGATATAGTCTTGGACGGGGTTTTAATGAGCGATTTCATCCTTCAATAAGCCTTCGAATATAGTGCTATCGTGAGCTGAGAACTAAACATGGCAACTCCCGCGATGATGCGTTCACCCCTTGTCCAGAAATTCAGACTCCTTTTTAACCTTTAAAGTAAATATGCCGTTATAAGGTACCTGAGTGGCAAGTTATGCAGACATGTAGTAAGGTAGAGGTCGGTATGCCGTTGGACCTATTCAAGGCTTGGTTATTTCAATGGGTTTGAGTGCATGTGCGTTCCAGACTGGAACGAATTTACACCGACAGCAATGCTGCAATGATCCGTCATATTCAAACTCGGACAAAGACTAGTTTCGCTTGCCTGCTTTTGTAGCCTACTGACATTCAAAGAAGCCTTCATATAGGCCCTAAGACACGAAACGCCCAACTTGCCCATGATAGTCTTACACGTGTATACTACTAACGTTTAATATATATTATATATATGATGCATAACATATAAAGCGCATATATATATAATGTATATTAAGTATATATTCTTAAAGTCTGAGCACGTATTTATATAGGCCTATAGACCCCTGCGTGACATTGCTTAAATACTGTGGTCGATGTAGAGCGTTGAATCATCATTGTCTTGATTTCAGTAGGCCTATAAATGTAAGTAGGCGGCAATGATTGAAGACTAGTCTAGGGAACCGATGATTAGGCCTATACGATCAGAGACGCTCTGTTTATGAATGACGGGAGTTGGTGGTCGGTAGTAGAGATCCAGCAAGTAGTAGCGTAGGCCTATACGATGTTATGGTTAATTTAATTCTCATTGTCTGAATCGCCACCCACTCAGTACAAAACTCTGCCGTCTCGATTACAGCAACCATTAAGCGTGTAGTGATTATATTATATATAACTGTACTTTAGCGTTCGTGCCAGGAATTGAAGATAAACATTCACATCACATCTAATGTACAAATCCATTCAATGAACAACAATTATTTCTTTAGATTTGATGCAATATATGTATATTAAAATAAGACAATTATTTCCATTTTACAAGCAAATAAACCTTATCTACTTAAAGCGGCGTATTTAACTTAAGGATTAGTTTTATTATATTCCTTATCTGAGCCGTCGTAGAGTAAATTGTCAGACCATCTCCATAGATCGCTGTGATATCGTATCTTGCATTGTCCCAACCATGTCCATTTCTAGGCTGTAGATAGGTAGATTTTCTTTGTAGTATCGAATTGTTTGAATCGCATAAATCCCTTCAACTATCGTAGGCGATGACGATTCAGAATATTGTACGAAAGTCAGTTTATTCCACTTGACCTTTGGCAGTCAAACAGTAATCGTAACAGTTCGATCGTTTCTTAGAACTCAACTTCAATCGAAGAACTTACAGCAAAACGAGCGCTGTAAGTGTTACTTCTGTGGCTTACTGGTGAGCACACAGATTCGATGAATTATTCGTTATTTGGTTAACGAATCTACGTTCAATTCAAAACATCAACCGTGAACGAATCACGACAGTCGCCATAACTGTTTCATGTCCATTCGAACACTGCCCCACGACATTTCATTGGTTCGCTTCTCCGGTCGCTATGGTAACGCATACGTAGTATCTCCTTCCACGTCATCATATCAACATCGGCTCAACGGCTGTTTACTTAAACTAAGTTTTATTTATATAGCACCGCTTTTCTTTAGATAAACGCCGCTTACATTAGCTATCTTATACTAAACCTTAATTTAATTATTGAATTAAATAATAAGTTATTTGATAAGAAATAGTATTCGCTACAAAGCGCATGGGCTTCATATCATGTTATCTCAACACTTGACCATCCTCAGCCTTTAATTATCTATTATCTCAGATTAGATAAACTAATTAGTTACACTTGCTTGTAGAAATGTCTAATTCCTTATAGGCAGTATTTGAAACTCGTCTGAACTTTTGTGGTCATTGTGGTCGCTTGACTTAAATGAACGTTCATGGTTTGATATGCAATGGTACTGATCTGACAAGTGCCATATTTTTTTGTCTGTCTTTACCTGAAACCAGCAACTTTGTTATTTATGTGTACCTTGTTTTACTACACTTGGGTTTAGCATATATTGAAAAGAAATGTACTGCTGCAAACATCAATAATTATATGAGAGGAAAATAAATCAAAACTGAATTCGATGAAAAGTTATGAATCGTGTGTGAATATAAATATATGCCAGGCTACTTTGTAGAAGTCTATAGAAGCCAGTAATTATACGTAGAGTTAAGGCTAGAAAAGTTGGGCTATAGGTGTAAGATTACGCAAGGCAAAGGCGAATCTTACAGCATCATCTGCGAGAAGTTTCATGGGCGTTATATGGGACCCATGTGGGCTCTGTGGAGGTACATAATGGGTATTTGGGTCCTCAAATAGTTCCATGTGGGCAGGCTGGCAGTGGCAGGGTCATCAGGATATTGGTATGGTCACGGTCAACTGCCCTGGCAGCCAAAGGACACCGTTAAACGCAGGATACTATAATTGCTCTATCTTAAACAGCGTTACTTCCGTCCTTCATCTGATCCTCGTGTCCGTTGATCGTTGAATGACGCAGTGGTCTGCTTCTGTCGTTGGTGCATATAGGTCTGTACACTCCGTTCGTCTACCTACAGCAGAAGGCAGAGCAGCTGGGCACGTCGAGGGAAGACGCCAACAAGCTCATCATCGTCATAGGCGTCTTCAATACCGTCAGTCGAATCGCCGCTGGTGCCCTGGCCGACCGCAAGTGGGTCGACTGTCTCTTCATACACAACGTGGCCGCCATCGTCGGAGGTGTGGCCACGTGCTTCGTTCCAATCCTCAACAGCTACGCCCTCCTCTGTGTTTACGCCGCCGTATTTGGCATCTCTGTCGGTACGTATCAATCAATCAATCAATCAATCAATCAATCAATCAATCAATCAATCAATCAATCAATCAGTCAGTCAGTCAGTCAGTCAGTCATTCATTGAATCAATCGTCGATCAATCAATCAATCACTTCGCCACAAATTTACCATAACAACTTTACATCCTCATAATTTATGTCTTTATGCATGTATTTATTTGTGTTATAATTTCTGTTGTATGTGTATATGTAATGCTAAAATGCACACGGTTTGCATGCATGGGCATTGTTTGTATATATCACCACAACGGCCATATTGAATTAGTCTATGCACAAAATTAAGCAAGAAATGAACGAGGTTATTAACCCGGACGCCTCAATCCGATTTATGGTTCATGAAAAGTTGAAAAACTCTGTTATTAGCCAGACCCTGACTGCATGTTCTCTGTGTCTACAGCAGAGTTTTGTTTAAAGCGGATGTAACTTGATAGATTTAAAATTACTGTCAGTCTGTCCGATAGCTAGACGATAGCTAGACGAACACAATTTTTCAATGTGTAGGGACCCCCATATGCAGGATGTCAGTATTATTAGTCATCCAGTAGGGCAGTCTAGAAAATGGGGCATGATCCGACGTGGCCGATACAGCAGAATAGGCCTAAGTATATTTTCGGCTTCTATCATCAAGTGACTGTCGTATAACCTCAAATAGTCACGGTCAACGTTCAAATAGTCACTGTTCTACGTATTATTAGCTATGGGCTAATTAGGTTCGGCAATGCTCACAACACTTGAGCGATAGTACGCAGAAAGCCTTTGATCATTGAATATTCAATATTTCCAGTAAGGCGGGAAAAGCCTCCATCCTTGTGTCGATTGGTTACTTGCAGCATTATTTTAAAATCTTCAGACCATGTGACCCGTTTAGTGTGTTCTAGTGGAGCGCATTTGATTTCAGTCCCGCGTCACTTGATATCCGCCTACTTTTGTACTGACTGAATTTTGTTCGATATGAATATCGATGCCTACTTCCTCAATTAGGATCCTTGCTAATCTTGTTCAAACAGAATGAGGTCATCAGGAGATCTTGCGTATAGGGCCTACATGCGAGTCTTTCTCTGCGCACCACGCTCAAGTCGGCATGTTCTTCACTTTATCGTAGGAGTAGGAGATAAATTGAAATGTCAGAGTACTAAATTAAATGCACCGAAGTTAATCTACGGGGTCGAAGAGAACCGCTATTTTATTCAAATAAAACATGGCAGAGCAAAAGATGACCGTCATTTTTATTAAAATAGAACATGGCAGAGCGAGGGTCACCATTTTGTTCAAATTCAAAAAGATCATATCAGACAGAAAGAGGATCACCATTTTGTTCAAATTCATTTAGAACATTGCAGAGCGACAGAGGACCGCTAATGACAAGCAGCTCTGTGCGTTGATTGTAGCTTAATGATCATCGTATAGCCTGTGCGCAAACTGTAAGAAACATAGCCTAATTAGGCCTACAGTTGCCGGTTTCCAATTGGCATCTTGCATGACGTGCTAACACAATCAGTACACGGGAACCTTAAATGGAGTTGCATCCAATCAAACCGGTATCGATAGTTAAGAATTCACCCGATATTCATTGACTAATGAGCAGGGTCAAGACCATAGGCATATATACGGTAATTATAGAAACTTGTAAGCGTATACATGTAGGCCTACTTTTCTTTTACGCTAATTAACATAGGCCTATATGCGATTGTTATTGCTATGGGCTTTATGTTGCAGTTGTGTTAATTATTTAAAGCCAATTAATAAGTTGTGATAATTTTTCTTGTGCTTTGTGTCCGTCAGCCGCTTTCATTGCTCTGCGGTCGATCGTCTTTGTTGAGATGCTTGGAATAAAGAAACTGAACAATGCTTTCGGTCTGACGTCACTCTTCCAGGGAGTGGCCGTTCTCATAGGATCTCCACTATCAGGTTGGAACAACTAGACTCTCAACTAATTTAAGCCATTCTAGAACATTGCTTCTTATAATAAAACTAGACCGAGTGTTGACGGAGACGGAGGACAGGAGGAGATGGAGGAAGCTTGTCCATGAAGCGACCAACCCTCGGATCGAGGAAGGTTGAAGACAAGACAAGACCTACTACATCATTACAACTTCAATCACATAATAAACTTATTAGGCCTAAATTAATAAATTTATATTATAAGTGAACTTTAACATTTTCTGACCACCATCAACAACAACCACAGTAACGACGAGAACAAAATGAACACACGAATATAGGCGTACTATTGTTACAAAGGTGGGCTACAGTTACAACCTTCTAGATTCGATTTATCATGTTTATTATTATTAGCACTCCTGAATAGGTATCTTAAAGTGGCGCTATATAAGTTCTCAGAATGAATGAATAATATAGGACCTGCTCTGCAGTCCGTGGACTAATAAGTAAGTAAGTAAGTAAGTAAGTATGTTCTTTAATAAACCACCTTCAAATGCACTGTGGCTGACAAACAGGTTAATACAAAAGAGGTGCATGAAACATAATATAAAAACTTATAACCATGTTAAATAGGATATGGAGTTGGGTAAAAGAGATACTAGGAAAGGGAACATTGTCAGTAGGAGATTATTAAAATTACAGAAAATTACAGAAAAAAGTCCATATATTTATTTTACTTTAAGTATAGCATTCTGGTGATGAAACTTCTCCGGGACAACGCATCAGCTTTAGGAATCTCACGACTATGCGGGCGGGGGCGGAGCGAATAGCTACAAGCCTTAATAGGGGGAAGCAGAGCATGGAGGACGTGACCGGGGTGCTGCAGGCTACTGCTGCAGGCTACTGCTGCAGGCTTTTGCATTTCTAGATCAGTTGGGACAAGCTGTATAATATTTTCGGCCTGCTATATTTAGGTTACGCCAAGGCCACATTGCCATTCTCCTAGGTGGCTTCGACAGGTTTATGGTTTACCAACAGCATAAACAAAACCGATAACATCGTCTTCCTCTTTGCCTCCTATTTCTTCTCATCCCATTCCTCTTCGTCGCATCAGTTCTCTACCTGCTCACTGCTGTAATTCTTCCTCCTTATAGTTTTCTTTTATTTCTTTTCTCCTCCTATCACTCATTCATCGTTCTTTACTTTTTCCGTAGTCTCCATTTCCAATCGTTTTCTCCTGTTCATCGTCATCTCTTCTTTTGTGAGTTTCGTCAGTGTCACGTCCGTTTGTCCTATGTGTTGCAGGAGCCTTGTATGACAAGACGGGGTCGTTCACAGTCTCCTTCTTGGTCTGCGGTGTCCTGATCATCCTTGGCGGCGTCATCTGCTTGCCTGTCAGGAGGATTGCCAGGTGGGAAAATCCCATTGAAACCAACTTCCACGAAGACAAGGGATTCGGAAGCCAGTACAAAAAGGTCGACGAAGAAAAGGAAAACGCCAATCATAATGTCTAGAAGCGGTTATTGGAAAAATCGAAAGACCAGGCACGCAGCTGGATGGATGGATGGATGAAGTCATGGATGTATGGAGAAGTCATGGATGTATGGATGTCATGGATAGATGGAGGTCATGGATAGATGGAGAGATCATGAATGGATGGAGAGGTCATGGATGGTCATGGATGGATGGAGGCGTCGTGGATGGACGAAGTCATGGATAGATGGAGAAGTGATGGATGGATGGAGATATCATGGATGAATGGTGAGGTCACGGATGGCTGGAGAGGCAATGGTTGATGGAGAGGTTGTGGTGGAAGATGGAGCTCAGCTGCAAGCCAAAAGGAGAAAGCAAGAAAGAATAGAACTGTTGTACAGCGAGTCCTGCAGTCTATCGGGTCATCGTGTAACATCTGGAAAATGACTGAATTAGACAAATAAACGACTCTACGAAGTGTGGATGTCGTTTTAGGCGTGTAGAAAATACAGCGAAGCGGAGTCAAAGGAAACGGAAGGGAAATTCATGAGAGGGAGAAGGCTGTGTAATTATGTACATTCACTTTGCAATTGTAGTCAGTGGACAAACCAGTCATCCAATGTATGCCTATTGTATGTCATTCTGTTGTGTAAGAAGCCCGGCTCGGAAAAGCGACATTGCCACATGTCGGTTGAATAATTTATCCCCATGATCTCGGTTAAACAGTCGTCATATCAATTTCGGTCGTAACATTATACATAGGACAGCGTCGTCGAATCTTCCAGGGCATCTATTTGAATGACGGTCAATGATTGGTCAATGACGCAACCTCTGTCGAGGCCATTGACGAACTATTAGCTCCCGATCGGGAAATGGTTTCACTACTTTCTCGTTCGTCCTTAGAAAAGTCAAGTGCCAAGTCGAGACATATATAAGGACAGGTCATTGATCACTTGTGCGCTTGTTTGTTTCATGTCTGAATCCTGTATCCAAAACCGAAAGCAGCTCCAATTTTTAAAAGTTGTCTTCAAATGTTAGTTTTCCCACAATCAAACTATTTCCTAGAACTCCGCCACTGTTCGTACTCGGACAGTGCCAGTCCCAAGCCTGGATAAAGGAGGAGGGCGACGCTAATCATCTTTGTTATGACACGGCGTCGTTAAACTGAAACTACTACTGTTCCCTTTTAAAAATGTTGCCTCCGAAGTTTTCGTTTCCCAAATCGATTTGCTCCTCTCTGTAGAAATGTTGTGCGTCATTCCCTCCGCTTAGACTTCCGTCTGCGGTTGAATCGCAAAGGTTGGCTTCCCTGCAGGCGATGTATGAAACCGATTCGTGGTATACGTACAGATGTGTTAGACCTACGGACTTGTTAGATTTGACTGTGTTTAGACAGAGTTTGCTCTGTCTAAAAGCAGTCAAATCCACGTCCGTAGAAACACCTTGACCCAAAAGAACTACATGTATTATATTCACATCTGAAAATTACTTGTAAATATTCTTAATCTAAATGCTTCTCAGTCATAAAGTTTATGCTTCTACAATGAAAACGTTTTATATGGAAGTTTGACTTGTTTTAAATTTGTCTCTTCTGCGGAAGAGTGTTTGTTTTTAGGGCCAGAGCTCCTCCAGCTTAGTGCCTGGTCGGACTGGTCCCCCAAGTAAAATCCTAGTCGAACCTGCTTATATCGAGGTCTCGCTTTAATCGAATGCTATATTCAGTCCTTGTCGAACAGTGGGCTTGCAGCTTTATCGAAGTTGCAGGGCCACTCTGCAACTCTATACTATTGACCTAATTGAGGCTGACTGATTAATAATGACCAGATGCTTTGTTTCCCACAAGACTGATTGACATGTATGTCTGGTCACAGAGAGGGGGTCACTTTCTGTTTACAATTATTTCATTTTGTACCGTAGCCTCATGACTTGTCCTCATAACGAGGGATGCGAAGTGCCATGCGTAGATAAAAAAGAATAGCCATGGGAAAAGACGCATTCTATACAAGAAAGGAGCTCTTGAGAGGAAAATTAAATAGTAATCTGAAGAAGCGAATGGTTAAGACGCTGGTATAGAGTGTGGTCCTATACGGATCTGAAACGTGAACTATAAGGGGAGGACATCAGAAAGATAGAAGCCTTCGAAATGTGGATATGGTCTAGAATGGAGAGAATCAGCTGGACAGAGCACAAGACAAATGCAAAAGTACTGCAAATGGTGGGAGAGGAGAGATCCATGATGACAGAGAGCGCCAAAGAAGATGGATTGGCCATAAAATGAGAGGGGATTCTCTGCTGAGAAATATCATCGAGGGTAGAATGGAGGGGGAAAAGACGCGAGGAAGGCCAAGAACGATGTTCCTAGACTGGATAACAAAGAGGGACGGCTACAGACAGATGAAAGCGGAAGCACAACATCGAGAGGAATGGCGCCGTTGGACATATGAACCTGCCTGAGGGCACAGAACCAAAGAAGAAGCCTCATGCTGAGTGCAATCTTATTGTCCAGTGGCGGCTTTAGCTA
The DNA here is from genome assembly GCA_963556255.1 of Allolobophora icterica. Classification (NCBI taxonomy): domain Eukaryota; kingdom Metazoa; phylum Annelida; class Clitellata; order Crassiclitellata; family Lumbricidae; genus Allolobophora; species Allolobophora icterica. The sequence goes on along the minus strand of OY744615.1, from coordinate 18,902,366 downwards.
TACGAGCAAGGGACGGCACCTCCACGTACTATTTGGTGTCTTTCGGCGCCTCAAGGCCAATTCGGTGCATAATGAGCCGTATATAATGGCGCCCCCTCTGGCATTCCCTTGCGCCCTACGCAAGCGACTATCGCTGGTACTACCTCTTTGAGGGTGTTCTATATCACCATATTACAAGGACTGAACGTGCTATACATACACGTTGTTAAATTAAATACATCATTACAACTTCTGATACAAAAATGTACGGTTTAATAGTGGCGTCGCAAAAGAGACAGAATCTGTCTGTCGGTGATAAAATAGATGCGTTGCTTGATAAGCAATACACGTTCATTTAGACAGACCCCCTCCCCTGTCTTGGATTATTTTATAAAACATTAGGCGTAACCTACTTACAACAATCGATTGGTTCATCACTTGCATATGCACAGTCTACTTCGCCATTGCAGTATTCTGGAACCAGAATACAGTGACCATCGGCACACTGAAACTGTTCCGGGAGACACACTGTGTGACAAAAGAAGACAAAAGGCAGCGTCAACATCCACTCCACTCTCGATTTCAATTGTACAAAGTTTAATTGTCAGAAACCCTGCCATCATCATTATCAGCAGCACCAGTACCACTTCAGCAAAAAAACGTATTGCAAGCAGATATTCATTCATTTTTTAAAATTCATCCTCATTCACGAATCCTAACAGATTACAACGCAAGAGCAACCAAAGTAGATGAAGAACTTCAGGGTATGTTTAATATATCTGAACTAAAGCCACATATCTTAACTAAAGAACATACCTTAACTAAAAAGAACACACCCTATCTAGAAAACTATCTTAACTAAAGAATACATCTTAGCTAGAGAACTATCTTAGCTAGAGAACATATCAAAACTGAAGAATTATCTTAACTAAAGAACACAACTAAGAACTACCTTAACTAAAGAATGCATCTTAATTAAGGAACATATCTTAACTAGAGAAGATATCTTAACTAAAGAACTATCTCAACAAAACAACAAAATTTAACTAAAGAACACATCTAAACTAAAGAACCATCTTAACTAAAGAACACATATCAACTAAAAAAATCTAAACAAAACAACACCTCTAAACTAAAGAACTATTTTAACTTAAGAACACATTTAAACTAAAGAATTATCTTATCTAAAGAACACATCTAAACTAAAGAACATACCCTAACTAAAGTAAACATCTTAACTAAAGAAAAAAGAACACATCTTAACTAAGGAACTATCTTAACTAAAAAACATATCTGGACTAAAGAACTATCTTAACTAAAAAACATATCTGAACTAAAGAACTATCTTAGCTAAAGAACACATCTTAACTAAAGGGCAATCTCAACTAAAGAACACACCTAAACTAAAGAACTATCTTAGCTAAAGAAGAAATCTAAACTGAAGAATTATCTTAACTAAGGAACACATCTAAACTAAGAACTACCATGACTAAAGAACATATCTTCACTAAAAAGCTATCTTAACTAAAGAACACCTCTCAGCTAAAGATAAATATCGTTACTAAAGAACACACCTTAACTAAAGAACACACCTTAACTAAAGAACTATAATAATCAAAATACACATCTAAACTAAAAAAATATTTTTACTAAAGAACACATGTTAACTAAAGAACTATCCTAACTAAAAAACACAATGTCTTAACTAAAGAACTCTCTTAACCTAAGAACACATTTAATGTAAAGAACTCTCCTAATTAAAGAACACGTCCCAACTAAAGAACTATCTCAACTAAAGAACACATCTTAACTAAAGTACTACAATAGCCAAAGAAAGCATCTAAACTAAAGAACTATCTCAACAACAAAACACACCTTAACTAAATAACATATCTTAACTAAAAAAAGTACCTTAATTAAAGAACACTTCTAAACTGAAGAACTATCTTAACTAATGAACTATCTTAACTAAAGGACATATCTTAACTAATGAAGATATCTAAACTAAAGAACTCTCTTAACTAAAATACGCATCTAAACTAAAGAACTATCTTAATTAAAGAAACCATTTAAAACGAAGAACTATCTTAACTAAAGAACACATCTAGACTAAAGAACTATCTTACCTAAAGAAGACATCTTAAGTAAAGAACATAACTTCACTAAAGAACTATCTTAACTAAAGAACACATCTTAACTAAAGAACTCTCTTAACTAAACAACACATCTTTGCTAAAGAGCTATCTTAACTTAAGAACACATCGAATGTAAAGGACTCTCTTAATTAAAGAACGCATTTTAACTAAAGAACTATCCTAACTAAAGAACACATCTTAAATTTTTTAAACTATAACCAAAGAAAGCATCTAAACTAAAGAACTATCTTAACTGAAAAACACACCTTGACTAAAGAACATATCTTAACTAAAGAACTACCTTAATTAAACAAAACATCTTCGCTAACACATCTAAGGTAAAGAACTATCTTAACTAAAGAACGCATCTTAACTAAAGAGCTATCTTAACTAATTAACTAAAGAACTATCTTAACTAAAAACGCATCTTAACTAAAGAACTATCTTAATTAAAGAACACATCTAAACTAAAGAACTATCTTACCTAAAGAACACATCTTAAGTAAAGGACATTTCTTAACTATTGAAGATATCTTAACTAAAGAACTATATTAACTAAAGAACACATCTAAACTAAAGAACTAGCTTAATCAAAGAACACATTTAAACTGAGGAACTATTTTAACTAAAAAACACATCTTAACTAAAGAATATATCTCGACTAAAGTAGCCTACACATCTTAACTAAAGAACTATCTTAACTAAAGAACACATCTAAATTAAGGAGCTATCTTAACTAAAGATCACATCTTAACTAAAGAACTCATCTTAACTCAAGAACTATAATAACTAAAGAACAGATCTAGTAAGCAAATGTTTTACTACCTGCTTTTAAAACGGGTTTCGGTAATCACCTCACTGACCTTTTCTGTCATGGAAGGTTGAAACAAGGTGTTTAAAAAACAATCAAATTTAGAAATTTAGACGCGGTCGTCTGCACTGGTCATAACCCCCTCCACCTGTCTGCATTTGTCCGCATTTTAGTTACCCCTCCCTTCAGCTCATTGCGGATGTCCTTTATGGGTGTCGATGACCCCTAATGTTTTTCGCGGGCGATCGCCTACAGGGGAGAGGGCGCAAAACGCCCCCACCCCACCATGTCTCCCCTGTGCTAGGTAATGCCTGTTTAACTGTTCTGGGGTCTATTAATTGTACCCTATTGAGATAATTGCCAGTCATTTAGTATTTTTTAGTTTGCCTAATTTTTATTTTTTTAAATTGATATTTTCATGTTTCCTTGTAAGGCCTTGCTGCCAATTCCTTATCATTAGAGGGTGCAAAAGGCTAAGCAAAGCCAAAAGTACAAATATAGTTTCAAAGTATACGGTATGTCGAATTATTATACGAAGTCAATGGGGCCATAGGCGTAGGAGGCGGGGGGTCAGGGGGGGCAAGCGCCCCCCCAAATTTCGGGCGTTCCTGTTTTTCGGGCAAATTGGCACCGGGAAAAATGCTGAACAATTTGCCCGAATCGGAATAGTATTAGACTGTTAGTAGCTACTAGCTCGCAAACACCATAGCATTTGTCACGGCTTCGTCTTCCGACTTGGCCTATAACAGAAACTCCCAGCGCATCATGGTGATGGAAGAACAGCAGATGCCTCAAACTAGGCCTATATCACATTTCGCAGGAGGCCACATCAACCGAAGAGTGCCCTCCATCCACCCCCTCGCCGTAATCACCCCAGAGGTGAGGAATCTGACATCGCCCGACTGGTCTGTATACGCTGGGCAGTTGCCTGCCCTCTGTTTGCCTGCCTTTCTGCCTGCGTTCCACCCTACCGGCTTTTAGTCGGCTCAGTACAAGGGATCGTGGAGGAGGGGAGAGGAACACATAGGTTGTGGAACAGGGAACAGAGGTCAGACTGACTTGGAAGGCGAACAGTGAAGAGTAACTGGGATAGATAGAAACGATAGTGATTGGTACGTATATATGTAACCTGTATTATGTAGGTTGTTACATTATAACTCTAAAAACCTCCTTTGGTCCGAGATTGAATACGTCGCGCTCTCAATTATAGGCCACGACAGGGTTTAGAGAGACGCGACAGCATTTACAGCTTTATTCAATGATGTACTAAATAATTACTTACTTACTTACTTACTTACTTACCTACTTATAACATCCAACATGTGGGCTGGATACCGACTTCAGAAAAAAAATAAAATAATTCAAGTTCTGTTGCAATCCACTTTCGGCGTGCAGTTCCAGGTTAGCGTTGTGTGCAGAAATTTCTCTCATGTTTGATATTTACTTAGTTGTGAATTTGTGACTTGAAACCAAGTGCTAATTGTTAGCATCAGTTAGCAAGTAAGAATTATAACTCTGTAATGGATGAACCTTCGCGGAAACGAAGGTTTCGACAGCGTGTTACGTGCAGTGAATGTGGTAAGGATTCAGACTACGCAGATCAGCATGGTAAAAATCACCAGAGTAAAAACGCTAAGTTCATCGCTGTGTGTGAAAAGTCCCAAAAGCACCGAACTTTGTTCGTGCAACCAAAGCAAACGCAGTCTCACAATCTGCCTCAGATAGACCTATTCTCAGCACCGGACACATCTGGTGTAAGCTTACTGACAGACGATAGTTGTGTCAAACCAGCTGTTTGGTGAAAACGACCCTAGGGTAAGTTCAAGTTTTGATGAAGAGGATGCAGACCAACCTGACTGAGAATGAGAACTTCAACACTCCCTCTAGCGATGATGTAATGAAGGATAGCCAGCCTTGCCCAAACCAACCAATGCTCAAAGAGTATTGTCCAAAACGAATCGGACGTGTAGAACTCGAAGGGATTTTAATCCTGAATGGTTCAAGAGCAGGCCCGCCGAGAGGGGGGCAGAGGAGGCAAATTCCCAGGGGCCCGGCGATATTTTGGGCTGTTCTAGAGAGTGACTGTTCTACTGTCAGTGATGCACGACGTCATGGCAATTACTCGGAAATTTTTTTCGGGCAGAAATAAAATCTTGCCCCCCCGCCGCTGAAATATCCCCTACGCCCATGAATGGGGCTTTTATATTATACTAGCTGGTTTACCCGGCGTTGCCCGGGGTTATAAGTTTCAATCCACACCACCACAACCACCACCACCACCACCACCACCACCACCACCACACCACCACCACCACCACTGTCATCATCGTCATCATCATCACCATTGTCAAAGTTTCAATCCCTCTAGCGAATCTGTACTGTAGCTGCTTAACCCGGCAGCGCCATCTGGTGAGTTAAAATAGGTTGCGTTTAAGGTTTTGTTATCAGCTAAAAATGCATGGCGAGGGTAGGTTTTTTGCCCGGGAGACCATGGTAGCGGTGAAAACGGGGGAATCGAAACCTCACACTGGCTGTGTAATGCCCACCCCGAGAGAGTAGTCAAGGTTTGGAGTGAAAAGCTCGAAAGCTGTGGAAATGCATTCCGGTCTAAGATCTGTGACAGACAGACAGACAGACAGACAGACAGACAGACAGACAGACAGACAGACAGACAGACAGACAGACAGACAGACAGACAGACAGACAGACAGACAGACAGACAGACAGACAGACAGACAGACAGAGTTTGTCCTTTATATATATATATAGATTTTTTTAATGATATAGGGATTATAGGCAATTTCACAGCGTAGTACCAAGCGGGGCAAAACGCCCCAGAGAGGGGCGTTTTGCCCCGCAGTAGCATTAAGTTATTTAGCTCTTGATATATGCTCAATATCTTCCAATATCACATTATTTTTCAGTTGCTCATTCAAGTTTTGATTGCGATTCACTTTAAGCAACCATCAACTGATGCCTTAGGTCCGAGGCATTATTATAGCGATGATATAGATAACATAAATGATGCTATCATCGCATCAGTTTTGATGCCTATTCTCAGTAAAAGTGTTTACAAAATATTATTCTACAACTTTCTGAAAATGATGCGAATATATAACTGAAAAACATACATACATAGGCTACTGATTCTCTAGGCCTATGTGCTGCTCTGGAGTTCATCCTGGAACCTCGCTAAAATGGCTGCCATACAGTACGGTATATCACATATTATAAGCGCTGCTTAGGAACAAGATCTGTATGAAAATCTCCCAACCTGGGATCGTTAGACCCGGCAATTTATCTATGATGTTTAAGCATAAGTATGTGTAGCAAATGGTGGAACAAATCAAAATGATGGAAAAGGCTTTATTTGGTTTGATATCATATGACCTAAGACACATGACATTAGATCTGGCGGTGCAACTGAATATTCCATTTTCCGTTATTTTCCTAGATTATCCATTATCAGATAGGTCTGCTGCTCAAGACTGGTTACACGGCTTAATGAAAAGACATCCAGATATGACCATAAACATTCCAGAAGTAACCAGTATAATAAGCAGGATGGTAGGCTATAATCGGCCGCAATTTAAAAAATCATCCCAGGTTTACAAGGAAGCGCTTGGTGGGGCCTACTATACAATTTTGGAACCAGGCTTACAAAATGTTAATCCAGCCCTGCTGTTCTTATCTCTGGTTGAAACTGTTGCATGGTAGATAAGTAAGTAGATTATAGAAAGGCCGTCGGAAAATATACCAAGACCAAGACCAAGACCGGCTGTCAAAATGAACAGTCATTTAACAAACTCAAGAATTAAAAATTGTATCAAGCCTGTTTGCATCATAGCCTACGACAAATACCTACGGACGGATGCAAGTCTTGTTGGTCAGGAAAACCCATCGGCAGCAGCAGCTAAGTTATGCTGTGTCAGGAAACCCACCGAGACTTTTTCTGAAGCCAGACGGTCTGATAAACCATGGGAGGATTTTAAAAAGGCTCACGATTTGTACATTTACATCCAGTGGTTGAAAAGCTATTGTGTTAGGCAGCGACTTCAGCAGCTGTAGAACGTATTTTTTCACATGGCGGAATTTTTATGAGGCCCACAAGGCACGTCTTGGTCAGAAAATTCTGAGCGAATTGGTTTTATAAAAATAATAGAAAAGGTATTCCGAATAACATTTTGCATTAAGAACTTTATATAAATACGAATTCGGAATTCTCTGCAGTCTGCGTTTATAGTTAATTTGCCTCAGGGGCGGATCCAGAAGGTCTGTCGGGGGGCAAAAATTAATTTACATATAGGAAGCGCTTGGTGGGGCTAGAACATTTGGGCCATCTCCCCAAACAAATTTATGACCTTTTTTTTAGTCATTAACCTTTTTACTGTCTTCAGTCTACATGACCCACGTCCTGTGTACATTTGACTCATCCACGCCTACGGGGGGGGGGGCACGCCTGTGTTAACATCATAAAACGCCCATAAAACGCCTGTGTAAATAAAGAAAAATTTCAAATGGGGGGCCATGGCCGGATTGGCCCCCTGGATCCGCCCCTGATTTGTCTGAATAAAATAAAAGATTCAAAGTTTTCATTAAAATAAGTAAGTAAGTAAGTAAGTAAGTAATCTTTTATTACAAGACAAACGCTCATACTTTACAACAATACATACAAAAAGATCACAATATCAGTAACACTGTAAGACAGTTTAAACACAAGCAGTATTATAAACAATTCTATAATGTCTTATTTACATACATATACAGTAATATAAACAATTCGATAATGTCTTATTTACATACATAGGCCTATCTATAACTAAAGTTATGATCTAAGGAACATAAGCATTACAATGGTATACAAAAAGAGCCAGTTTAGATATCAGAACAGGTACTACAACCAGCATTAACCCAGTTTTTATAGTTGTACAGTGAGCGAATGATGAAGGATTTCTTATGTAGCGAGTATTCCGACTTGGCAATTTTTTTAAGGAAAAGAAGTCTTTGGCTGAATGTGATTTTTTGGGTCTTGGTCTCGGTCTTGGTCTTGAAGTTCAAAGTCTTGGTCTTGGTCTCGAGGTTCAAAGTCTTGGTCTTGGTCTCGAGGTTCAAAGTTTTGGTCTTGGTCTTGGTCTTGAGGTTTAAGGTCTTGACAACAAGACTGGGCATTCATGAATTTAAAACTGTTTACGATGTGCTTTCATAACAGAAAAACTGTCAACAATATCGTGAAAATCTAGCCGTTGTACAATTTCACACTCAGTGTTCATAAGTGTTAAATCTGTCAGTTATTAAAGCATTTTTGATGCGCTCTATAGGTGACTAAACGACCTTTCACCGCTGCAGTTAGACACAGGAAGTGTAAGATAATAGGCCTAGGCCCCATACGCAGAGCATCGCAATCATTCGGAAATCCTGATTTCGAATTGTATTCCTTCAATTTTTGCAACCTTTGGAGAGGCGATGGTTTGGTTGGCACTGACGGCAATTGACTCAAAAATGCCGACGCCCGACGGTGATGAGCGGAAGATGCTATAAGCAGCCTCAGCAGAGTAAACTGTCGTAGGAACAGTAACGCCCTAACGGAACTAACGCTCACAAATCGCATAATTATCTTGGCTGTCGTTGTTTGTTTGCAGTAAAACAAGCGTGTTTAAAGATATTTCAGTTATTACATGTGAACGATGTAACATTTTGAAAACTAAAATAACAGCGTCACACAAAATAAGGATTTCTGTGAACTTACTATTTTCGCAACCGGCCTCTAGCTCTCCGTAAAACCTGACAATCGAAGCCATGATGTCAAGACAAGCTTTGCTCATTCCGATGAAGAGCGAGTCGTTTTGTATGGCAAGCTATTTCTTGATTACGGTCCTTACAGCTTAGTAACAGCGTGCGCAACGAACTATAACTCAAATTAGTAATCAGTCGTTTTGCGAGGCAAGCTATAATTAATTAACGAAGACAGCTTAATAGCAAAAATGCGCATAGAGCCTAATGAGCGGCATATCGATGGCAAGAAGCCGTAACTAAGAAAGTCGCAATGACGTCATTTCATATTAACAATTCGATGCTAATAGCTATTAAAACCAACATCTTTGATTAAAACAGTCAAGAATGACGTCATTTCAGTCGTATGAGGCAATAATTATACGTCGATCGTATGAGAAATATGAAAAATTTCTACCATGATAATTATGTCTGGGGATTTAGAACTGATTTTAAGTAATGTGGCTGGCCAGATTCAAAATTTTCTAAACTATGAGCTCAATCTGAAACGAATTCTTTCCTGAACACTGCAAACATTTAAGCACAGAGGTTCAAATTTGGATGTACTAGTTATGGCAGACCTAGCCAGAGTTCCTAACTCTGCAGCTTCACTGCCTCTGCATGTTTGACTTATTACCAGTAAGAAGCTAGTTACAGTAATCTAGGCGACTGGAAACCAATGCATTTGTATGTTAGTTTAACATGTAGCGTAGGCCTAGGATTTAGACAGTCTTGTTGTCAAGACCATAAACCTCAAGACCAAGACCAAGACCAAGACCTTGAACCTCGAGACCAAGACCAAGACCAAGACCTCGAACCTCGAGACCAAGACCAAGACCAAGACCTTGAACCTCAAGACCAAGACCGAGACCAAGACCCAAAAATCACAGTCGTATATCCAGACTTCTATTCCTTACTAAAAATTGTCAAGTCGAAATACTCGTTATTTTAATGAAAACATGAGTTTTTTCTTTTATTCAAGCAAAACAACTCTAAATGGAGAGACTGCAGAGAATTCCGAATTCGTATTTACAAAAGTCATTCATGCGAAATGTTATTCCAAATGCCTGTTGAATTTTATAAAAACCAATTTGCTCAGGATTTTTTTACCAAGACGTGACTTGTGGGCCTCATAAAAATTTTGCCATGTGAAAAAACACGGTCTACAAGTGCTGAAATCGCTAGCACACAAAGCAGCTTTTCAAGAACCGGATGTAAATGTACAAATTAATCGTGAGTCTGTTTTGAAATCATTCCATGATAAATAACCGGAAGTCAAAATAATTGTCTAAAACAACAGTGAAGCCTCATTCACACCGTGTAAATACTAAAGCAATAACTGTATGAGTAATAATTGGATAAATTTTTAAAATTCTTGCCGTTTGTTAAAATTAATGACTGTTCACATTGACAAAAGTCTTGGTCTTGGTCTTGCAAAACCAAGACCAAGACTTTGAACCTCAAGACCAAGACCAAGACCAAGACCAAGACCTTGAACCTCAAGACCAAGACCAAGACCAAGACCTTTGGTCTCAAGACCAAGACCAAGACTTTTAAAAACGAACTCGAGTGCACTCGAGACCAAGACCTTGGTCTCGAGGACAACAAGACTGGATTTAGACCTACGTTTTGCATAATATGCTGCGTCATTGTGGGGGATATGCAAATTACATCCAGATGAGTAATTTTAACTAGGCAGCAGTCTTTTGATTGAGTTGGTGAAATTACCAATCAGTTCAAATTTATATTACACAAAGACCACGTGCTACATAGGCTAATTGGACCATATTAGATTCTACTTCTTCGGTTCTCTGCCCTCAGGCATGTTCGTATGTCCAACGGTGCCATTCTTCTCGAAGTTGAGCCTCCTCTTTCATCTTTCTGTAGCCGTCCTTCTTGCCATATTAGATTACACACATAATATAATATTATTATATTTCTTGGTATAGCCTATAGCAATTCTGGTTCTTCTGAGCATAGGCATAGACTCTGGGGAGGGGAGCCGGGGCACGTGCCCCCCAATAATTGAGACTGACTGTACACCCAATGCAACAAGTGTAGAAAAATAACCAAACCCCCCAATATTTTGGACAGGTTTACGCCAGTGTTTCTGAGTTCTAAAACAAGATGGTTTCTTGTAATGAGTAATGTACGTCTGTTGGAATTCTTTGGGCTTGCAAGTAAGTAAGTATATAATTCTTCTTCATTTTTACTGACTGCAAGACACACTCCAGTGCACATAGGCTACAACATATAAGCAACTATTAGGCCTATATCAAGTCAATAAGAATACAGCATTCTACATATAAAAGTTTTTCATGTTATGATCAACTATTGGTAAAACTCGGTCATGATAACGGGTCCGGAGAGAATATGCAAACGGTTTTTTGGAGGTGGGGGAAGTAGCTGGTGGAGGACATGACCAGGGTTTCCCAGAACCGTCGTAAACAGATGAGTCGGTTTTAAGGCACATTTTTTCAAAAGTTTGACTGTCACAAGGGAGGTAATTATGACGAATCAATCTATATTACCGACCGGAGCTTTCCTCTGTCCGTCTGGCTCGCAAAGTCCCACCATGCAGAGGAAGCATACAGCAAGCGATCCACCGTGGTCGCCCGCACTACATCGTAGAGCCGAGGGCCAAATATAGCCCATAGGCAGTCAGTATTCGCAGGGCATACATGGATTGTCTCGCCTTGCTACATATCTGGGTTATATGGGCCTCAAAGTTAAGGGTATTTGTGTACTCAGCTCATTACCCCCAAAATCATCATGCAATTTAGGCTACTCTGGTCATGACTTTGATATGTCCAAACTGCATGCATGTTCAGAACGATCAAGTCAGTCAATCTATTAATAATTGAATAGTGACCAAGACTGAACATCATCAAAAACAGAAGAAAATAGTTAGATAGCTGAATTAGGGGAAAACTCTTGAATGAAAAAATAGCTAAGTAACTATATTTTTTTATTGTAGATGATCAAAACGAACTCGATCCAACGTTGCAGTAACTCTGAAATTTCAATCCTTACGTACGGAAATAAATGAAGAATATAACGATTCTTTGCATTTCCATATCATTATCAGAAGCTTCATGAGTTTGATTGATCATGATTTCTTAGAACAACTTTTACGAAGCAATCGAACGTCGCACTACGTTAATTAAGGGATATGATGATCTGCATTAGAAGCTAGATATTAACAATTCGACGCTAATAGTTAAAACAGTTAGCCCTATACATGTACGTCTACTCTCATTTTTAACCATGGGCGGTGATCACTGGGGTGGGGGGAAAGACCCCACCTTTAACAGTGCAGGACACAGTGTACAATTGTCCCCCCACCAAATTTTGAAGAAACACAAAAAAAACTGACCAGATCAGTTAAAAAGTGTCCCCCCACCTGTCAAACAAGATTGCCACCAGTGTTTTTAACAGATGTTCACGTCAAGGACCCTTCATACGAAGAATCCTTGCGTTTACGTAGGCTATTCATCAGTGCTCGAAATGGACCGGAACGCAGCGGAACGCCGTTCCGGTTCATCAAAATGAATTAGCGTTCCGTTCCGGTTCGTCAAATGAATTATTGTGGAAAATACTATGAAATTAACGTGAATGCTCCCATATCTTTGACTAGCGTTCCGTTTCGTAAAATTTTCCATTTCGAGCACTGCTATTCATGCATGACATTTATCTTGCAATATTAGAGACTTTGGAAACTGAAATACACGTGCAGTGCCGTGTACTCAGCATTGTAAGCTATGGATCTACGGTTTCACGGAAATGGGATATTCCTAATACATACATGTATTATAGACCCCTCAAATGCTAATTTTCCAGGACAAATTGCAGGGGGATAATTTTTCCGTATCCCTTAATGTACATATAGACTCAATACAGCCAACTGCAGACAAAGCAGTTCCAAATTACTAAACTTAAATCTTCAAAGTACCTAAATTACTGGAAAGTGCATCCCAAAAACTTCAAATCATTATAATACAAAATCCCAAAAACTCCAAATCACACAAGAATCTTCCACCTTTAAAGTGGTCAAGTCATAATACTAAAAGCGATACATTTTATTCACAAACATCAACATCAGCAAGTCAGCAAATTTATTGACAAAACGATCAAAACAATCGATCTTCCATTATTCAGTCAAGCAAAATTCTTTCAATGAGAAAACGTTTTGCAAATGATGTTCAGTGACAACACTGTTAATACAAGCAACACAAACACCAGCCGGCCACGATGCAAGCATCTGTTCATCAAAACAAGCCTATTTATAAGACATCTAGGAAAAACATACAGAATTAAGCCCGCTCTCCATTAATTATCATAACATTTCCATACTTAACATACAGTATGGGGAGGAATTAAACTTTTATAAAGGGCAACCACGTGCAACACGTTATCCAGACGTGAATCAAAGCTCACCTTAATTAAAATTCCTTTTGTGATACACTCGATATGTAGTTATTTTTATGATGATTTATAAAGCACAAGTTACTATAACTAAATGCCCGCATATGTGCCAAATTCACCGCATCTGCACTTCTTATTGAAACATGGGAAAGCTTTTCATCAATTAATCCTAAACCACCATTTACTGTGCTGTTGGTTAGCATTTCCTTGAAAATGGGCAGTTGGCCAAGAAGACATTTTATTTCGCTAAAATCCAACGAGCTTTCAACGCAGTAATTATTTGTCCATATGGACCCTCGTGCTACCACTGCACCAGAGTTGAATTACCTGATGATTAGACATTCCCTTAAACGGAATGAATCTTGAATTTATTAAAGTAACCAGAATCTTTAAAAAATTGAAGTTAATTTACTAGATTATAAAACTGAAAGCTAAGTAGATTAAATGATTAGTATGCAAGAAGGGATAATCAGAGGTACAGCTTCAAGACAAAACTCAAAGTATCTGAATAGAGAAAAGAATTACGAACACTTACTGCTTGCAGTTTCTGATTAATCAGCAATGAAATAATAAATACAGAAACTAGGTAATCAATTACATAAATACCGGTACTGAAAATGATTATACTAAATATCAGAATTACTTTCAGTACAAGAATGATAAAACCACGAGTCTACTACAACTAATAAAATAATTCATTTCTTTGAAATAAATAAATTTAATCATTGACACAGCTGAAAGGAAAATTATCTGAAGACAACTAAGAAATTAACTCAATCAAATCATGAAATTCCAGAAAATCAAGTTACAAACTTCAGATACAAAATGGCAGTTAGCTAAATGGAAGGTTTATTTTCAAATCTGCTAATACTATTTTAAAAGTACATTTAAATCAAAGTTGATTCACCAAGCAAAGGCAATCTTCTCCCAGCCATCAAGAAATGCCACAAAGATGCACATTAAGTCACTGGCTCATAAGTAAGACATTTATAGTCGGTCCTAACAGCCAGTCGGAACCTTGCATTTGTACAGCCAGTCCTCACAACCAAAGCAGAAACTGTAGGACCTCTATTTAAACCTACAATCTTCTTGCCTTTGGACATTAAGGTCCAACAATAGACTACAAAATTCACCTGACACATTTATATACAGGACTAATTTTCTCAACATTTATCAGAATGCATTGTTAGCACACAAACAGCCCAACAATAGACTCACAAATCGAAAACTTGAGGCGGAAAACAAAAAACAAAAATTAAAAACTCAAATCATTAAAGGTCATAAAACTTCTCTTCACAATGACAATCATTTTCGACATTTGAAATACATCGCACGACACTTTGACAAAATAATGAGCAGAAATTAATTAGTAAACCATAAATCCCAAAGAATTTTCATGTTGAAATAAACATGTTCCAACTTACAAAAAATTTATAATTTTTTAGTTTGACATTGCAGTATTTGATAGATAAATTGAGCATGCAAGAGATCAGAATATAGTCTAAAAATTTATGAAACAGTTAAAAGAAGGCTTTTGGTCTATATTCAAAGTTTAAAAGGCCCTTGGTGTCAACACAAAAATGTCATAAAATTGCATTTCAATATCAAAAACATGCATTATAAAAAGGATTATGAATAATAATCAAAGTTTTACTTTTTCAAAGTGTTCACATTTCAAAGGAAATTTTTTAGAAACCAGACATTCACCAATTCTTAAGACACTAGTGTCAATCAGGTGAAAATATGCATCCAAAATCAAGTCCCAACTTCTTCTCTTAACTTATCAACCAATGCCCATTAATTATCGTGGATATTTTAGTTTTCATAACGTTTACACATTCCCAAAACTGCCTTTTTATTTACTTCCTGAAATTGAAAAACCAAAGCATCCTACATAATAATCAATTTACTATGGGTGAGCTTTCCGTGTTAAGACAGAAAAGTAATATTCTATCAATTAAACTTTGTACACAGCACATCAACCAGACATTTTGTGCCTCGTCTTTGTCACTCTACAGTCACCACCAGCACATATCTATTTTTTCTATTTTCACAGTACAGTATAAAAAAAACAGTCCTCCATTGCATCTCCACTCCATGCATTAGCAGGCAATTTAAGGTTGGTCATATTCACTCGAAAAAAAACACAAAGTACCCAACCTGCTGCCAAACAACATTTACAAGATTTATGTTAGCAATTGAAGTTTATTTTAGGTCTTCAACAGTACCATTTCTCGCACCTGGCTGGTACGATTTTTAATTCAGACAAGTTTGCACTCTCCACAGCCGAGTGGAGAGCTTGCAAAGTTAAGGCCCTCATCCACCAAATAGAGCCATATTGAAAACAACTTTTACGATTAGCCCCACTTTGGTGAACTGGGATGGTATGGAATTTGATGCCTAAGCCAACAGTCTAGATCATCTCCTAAGGCTAACAGATATCAAAGTCAATACCATGCTAGACACAATTCAGCTCAAATGTTGTTCAAGATGCAAGAGCCTTTAGGTTCACAGGAGTCGTTTGTAAGCAACGTATAAAACATCGGCTAAAACCAGATCTTTTTTATCATGTTTACAAATGAAACGACCATCCTTGATAAAAAAATACTCTAAAATCAGAAAACGCCCATGCGTTGGAAAAAGTTTCGTCAAAATACATCTGTGATAAAAACATCATCGCCAGTAAGTTCTCCTGATATTCAAGTCGATCATTTGATAGACGGCGACTAACACAACACGAACGAACAGTTCAAGGAAATTCCAGCGGAATTGTGTCGGGAAGTTGGATCTTGGCAACACACGACAGCCTACAACAGCAATAGACAAAGAATGCAGATGTTCATTGCACAATGGTAATTAATGGCCTCTTGGCTGACCTGTCTTATGGGTTCATGAGCTAAAGATGGATATGCAAAACACCATAAGCAGCCAAAGGGTTTTTATTAGATGGATCACTGCATGATACTTCAAAACCAGAGCCTTAAATTCAACACTAAACACGATGAGCTAGTATGAATCAATCATTTAGTTGATCAAGAAACTGCAATCACAAAATAGTTCATGCAATTAGTGTCAAAAAGCCTTAAACAGGCTGTAATGAAAAAACAGAGTTAACAGGAGATTAAATTCAGTATTACGAATCAAAATTAGGTAATTAGATGGTGTGTGGAACAGTGATATTTCAGTTCTAAGAATAATTCCCAATTTTACTTCTAAATCAGTTCAGAAGACTCAATTTCAATTCTAATTCTATTCTCGTTCTGAAAATAATTCCTATTTCAGTTCTAATTCAAGTTCTGAAATAATTTCAGTTCTAATTTCAGTTCTGAAATAATTTCAGTTCTAATTCCAGTTCTGAAATAATTTCAGTTATAGGCCTAATTCTAGTTATGAAGTAGTAGTAGGGCCCATTATGTATAATTGAGCTATCAAATAACAACGCAAAACCACAACTCGTGCAGTTATTAGTCAGTTCCAACATGTTATATAGCGTGAACTTCAAATAGGTCAGTGTATGCATACAATTATGAAATAGGTTAGTGTAAGCAACTCACACAGTGGGTCAGTGAAACACGGTATTTTTAGCATCCCTTTGATGCATCGTTAATTTATTTATGCATCCTTTCACAATTTAGGTGCGTCCTTGGACACAATACCTTTATTTTTCTGCGCCAGCTTCAAAATTTTGAAATTCCCGGACGCACACTCTCGGAATTGCTGTTTGTGAGGCTGGTGCTGACAGATGTCTTCAAGCAATCTTGCTGTAGGATTCATGTTTGATTACAGATTATGCATCCCAAAGAAACCACAGCCGAAGATTACAGATCTTAATGGCTCACGGTCGCATGACGGATCCCACTTGTACAAATCGCATACCGCAAAAATTATGTAATAATTTCCGTTCGGAAAATAATTCCTATTTCTATTCCTATTTCCGTTCTCTGTAGCGTATTTCAGTTCTCGTTCTATTCTCGTTCTCAAAATAATTCCCAATTTTCGTTCTTACTCTCGTTAACGGAAATTGATAATTTTACTTCTAATTCCTATTTCCGTTAACGAAAATATCACTGGTGTGGAACATAAGCACCAGAATTAGGTAATTAGACAATGCGAGCGTGTGGTCTGTAAACATTCCTGCAGGCCAATTCTGCAGTTGATTTTCGAAGCACGTAGCTTTTGCAATCTCTGGCAGGCAACACGTACAACTGCAATAGTATCAAAGATACCACAAGAGCCATTTAACACCATGCTACATTTGCTGTGCTGTGAAATTTCTTCACTGGCTTAACTCTATTCTGGGGACCTCAAGATATGCTTGCTTATGGAACAATTGCACATTTTGATGGTGCTTCATCGGATGTCAAAATCTATCAAAATATAACTCTTGTGACTAACTTTTCTTGACTGTATTTCGAGTAGATTGCCTGCTGCTGGTGAGTTGGAGCTCGGTGCATCGCTTTGAACAGATCAGCGACGCATTCCTGTAGATCTTCGAAGCAGTAGTCGGTCATCTCCTTTATTCGTGGCATCTAGAAAATAGCCACAAATAAATAAAAGGCACAATACTTCAGAATATGGCACAAAAAACAAGTACAGCCTACTGTGATAGTACTAACAGCACGGCCATACATTCAAGATAATATGACAGTCCTTTGGTCATGCCGCTTAAAGGATTTAAAGGTTGCAAAACAACAGTTCTGACCTATTCCTGGTCATTCACGTGCATCAGTTCTGATGGTCGAGGATCATCCAGTTGAGAACATCGTCCTAATATTAAGACCCAGTATATTGAACACAAGACATAGTAGTTGATAGACTTGACAAAGTCTTTTACCTAACTCTCTGTCGATAGGTAGGTAAAATCCGATGGGCAAATACTTTTGAAAAGCATTTAAAATAGCAGTTTAAACACTTTTAAAAGTAGTATTTAAGTAGTATTAAACACATTTTAAAACAGCATTTTAAGCATCTGCTGCAGTACTTCCAATAATGACTGGTGCCCAAGAAATGTCATTTTATTTCAAACATCTTTTAAGCAATTTAAATATCATTTAAAATACTTTTCATTACTTTCTACAAGTGTTTCAACCATCACTGGCAAAATGTCTAATCAAAGCTCAACATTACATTCACTATTCATGAAAACTTACAAAAAACCTTTCTCCGACAAGATAAGCGGCATAGCAGAAGCAACTCGTTGCTGCTAGACTTGGCAAGTATTTGAGGAATGGCTCTCCATCGAGCAGCGTCAATTCAGCAAGATACTACAAAACACCCATGAACAAAAAACAAGTAAGCCAACATCAGTGAATAAACAACATAACGAACAAAACTTTCAGAATTCTTCGTACAAGACAATGCTGAACGAACCAGTGTGATCAAAATCCACACCTGAAATAAGGTGAAAGTAGACATACATGTTAAAGTAGAGTAGTACCAATACCATGACTAGTCCCCAAAAGATCTGTGTTTACCTTCACATCTCTTGTGAACACAAAATTCTTGTAAACTCTTTAGCCATTTTTTACATCTTGCCTTCTTTGCTCAAGTCCATGGGCTCATTACCCACTGGTTTTCATTCACAAACCTCCACTTGTTTGACAGTTGGGTGTTATTCATCCAGCACATGTCAGTAGGGCATAACCGAAATTTGGATGGTAAAGCGGTTATGCCCTACATGTCATTGTTTCCCTTCATACATCCCTGACACACACTACCACAGCCTACAGCCACGTAAAGACACAATAGACCAATGTACTGACTATGCAACAGCTACCACATGAAAAAAGCCATCCAAACTACCTCACCAATAACCATTAACAGAGTAGTTCAGTACAGTGCAAAACACTTACAATGAAAATGGATACGACAAAATATTGCTAGTACCTTTTCTTCAACAGGCTACATTCGGTTACAGTCCAAACTACGGCCTATCACACATAGTGGTGTGAAATTTTATTCCACTTAATATCCTTGTCGACCGTTTTCATGTGGAATAAACTTAACTGTGTAATATAAGTCCAGTTAGCCGCTCATCATAATCACAATACACAGGCACGTACATGTCGCTGCATCAGTTACTGCAAGACTTATGCAGTTATAACGCATTTCACACTGACATCTTATGTTTACTGTTGCCTCACGGTTAATATGCAATTCAGCTAAGACAACATTTAACTCTGGTATCATCTTTCATCTTAACCAATTTGCACTGTATAAACCTAGCAAAGCACTTCATTATTTACCACACGACATGCAAAACAACTGGTCTCCCAGTATGGACATGTCCACAAACAATTCATCTCAAGACATGCTAGCAAATGACATTTTCTGAATTGTTGAATTGTGAGATCAAATTCACTAATTACCATTGTCAGCTCCTTCACTCCATCTGAAAGGGCCATTTCCTTGACGAGTTCTACACAGAAGGTATTTATGGTTGGAACTGTGACGCTGAACGAAAGGACTTTGAGCATCAACTGTTCCATGTGCAGCACCTACACAAAACATTTTAGCATATAGATCCAGGCTTAATCCACCTTACTAAGGTACAGGCACCACATTTAAACGCCCAGAACAAAATCTATGTAGTTCGGTCACCTCATCTTCTGAACAAAACACCATCTACAGTCAAGTGCTGAGCAGTTCTGAATATTTACATATTAAATTCGTTGTTGTAACAGCATCTACTTAAATAAAGGGCTCTACTCAGGAGTTAACAGGTTCCACCAACTCAATAAATTCACCATGTTGGTCAAAACAAGACAATGATCCACACAAGACAACTGTTGGGCTTGTATCCGTGCTATTTGTTACATTCAGTCTTTGTGGGTAATGTTTGTTATTCTCTGAGGCAACCAACTAATTTTAAAGTACCACCAGTCATTTCTGCACAGGGTTTTTTTGATTAGCAAAAGTGAAGCAAGCCAAATGGTGCCTATGGAATGTTACATCGATTCATATTGTGGCAGCTCTGAGCAGAATGTAAAGCCAGTCTAGATATTCAGTCAAGCAGTTTAAGAGAATGTTCATAATCTAGTTTGTACCTGCTTCATCGTGTACGTGTCATCTGTGATGTAGACAAATTCCCCGACCTCTGGAGGATAGACCTCTTCGTATTTCCTAAATAATCCAGACAAATCATACAATTTTACTCTCCGTCATAAATTATCACAAATACAATAATCACTCTAGCAAGCAATGCAATCACTCTGAAGCAGCCAACAAACGATAAAAGCACGTTTTGAAAAGCCTTTAATAGAACAAGCAGAAAGAAAAGACAAGATAAAGCAACTCTTAAAATCATCAGTTACAAATACAAGGTCTACACTTACGCTGCAATAAACATGGCTGCTGCTCCGACAAGCTGCAGCTTACCCCTGACGACCGACATCACCGACAAGAATCTGTCAATGCAACTGACTGTCAGACAGAGGGTTTCACCTGACAGTTTGTATTCCTCTGCCACCTCTACCAGCCAGTCTACCAAAATGCTGCGCATTGTGTGTGTTATATCCACCTGCTTTCGCATGTAATCACCTTTTGGCCGATAACGAACCTGCAACATAAAAGCATCAGCTTGCATCATATTCTCATTATCACAGAAAGTGCCCTTCAAACTCGATTCTGACACTTCTTTCAAAAACAGTTATGCTGTTGCTCCCTACAGTTTGCAGTATAGCTGCAGCCAAGATACGATAACTAAACGATAAAGCATCCATTGAGAACTTCTCTGGAAATCAAAGTCAGTGCATACTGTTTGTAGTTTTCGCAAATGGGTTCCTTTGCACAAGTTGTATGTTTAATTTAGCCAGTTACACTAAACGCAAGTAGATTTAGTTTACTCTGCAGTATATTAACCTCGGCGTCTCGAAGGTAGGCGTAGATTTCTTTCCTGTAGTCTGGGATGCTTACAACTTTATCGATTCGCTCATCAATGATCAGCAATCTCTGTTCTGTTGCATCTTCATCTTCAACCCATGAATCCATCATCATCGGCGAATCTGAAAAACACAAGATCATTCTGAAATGAAAACAAACTACAAAAGTCATTCTTCAGTTTCCCAGAGTCCAGCTCTTTACAGGAAGGGCAGGCTGCCACAGATTTTAACATCAGCCTTTTCAGCACTTTTTCAATTTACCTACACATTACACAACCACACTCCTGACCAGCAAGAAAGTTTTCAGCTCTATGAAATGTGCTCTACTCTTTGGTACTTTAATCATGAAACCAGAGATGATGAAAACAAAGAGTTGCAACTATCTACTAGATTTATATAGCACCCCTTCTAGGAATCCACTCAGAGGCAACCCAACCCAGGCCCTATCAAATAGAAATGTCTGGAGAAGACTATAAAAGGAAGCTTAGGAAGGGAGCGAATCTCAAGCGGGAGATCGTTTCAAGGGGCAGGGCCAACCACCGAGAATGCCCTGTGCTGTGCTATGGCATAAGGAACAAAGTGTGCTATAGAAAACCTGGCACAAAGGATGTTGAACACAGTGAAACAATTTGAATATCAAACCATATCAGCACAATCTGACAAAATGCAGCAGACAACTTTCAACTTGTAAAAGCCTCCAAGCTAGTGTTTTTTAAACTATTAGCACAAATTTATATTTAGGAATGGCTGATACATTGTATTTACCAGAAAAAGTTGTCAGAGGTTCATGTTTCTCTACATCTTGGGATAATTTGGCATATTCTGATTCCACGTTCTCCTTGCAGTCATCATCTTCAACTCTGACGACTTGGCAGGGTGGTTTAAGAGCAGGTTCTGGAATAACATCCTCAAAGATGGTAAAGACAGGCTTTGTTGTGGGAACGACTAAGTGCTTAGGCTGTTCAGGCTTCGTTTCTACAACTTTCTTCACCTCTGCTTTCTGGAAAGTCTTTTCATGGACCACCCCCTTAATAAAATAAAACAGAAAATCAAATATTCATGTAACAATGCGTCCAACGCTTTCTTGGAATGTTACCAAAAGAAACAAATAATAAAAGTCCTACAATGAATTTGATAGTTTAGTAAACTGCAGTTAACAAATGTTGTAATGTTATAATTTAATTGCATAATGCATTGCATACACCTACAGAAATGTGTAAACATCTCACAACTGGTATACTTGTAGTCCGAAATTTGCACAGCACCCTTTTAACAGATGCTAACCACAGGCACTAACTACACTAACGAGACTGAACGATGTTAAAGTTCAGTAATAACAAAACTTCATCAGTAAGCTAACAATGCTCAGTTTATTAGAAGTCACCAATGGCAGGCTCCCACATGTAAAGCCCAACCAATGGGTACCCAACCAGCAACGTGTTGTTAACAATACGTTCACAGTGCCAGGCATCAAGGATAAGAGCAGATGAACACAGCTGATGTGGTTCACTGCCAAAGGCACATGGTTGGCTCATCATCCATCAGTCCCTTGCAGAAGAAAGACAATGCATCTCTTAAAGCACGAGATCCGTTCAGAGCAGGAATTTATCAACAACCAGACAATTGGATGTGGAACCTCTCAAGTGACTGATGAACAACTCCACTCTCTTCACCCTTCCATCTTAAAATCAGAAATTTCTTGGCACTAGATGGCATACATAGGTCTGAAGCCGATATTGACCGGGCCAAGACCAATGCCCTCTTTTACAGGTCACCGAGTCTCACTAATGATCAGGCTACAGCCACTCATGACAAACACCACGAAAAAGTATTTGAAATCCTTAGAAAAAATTATCTCCAAACTACACAGTTTTTTTTACAGTAAAGTACAAAGATAACATAATTATAAAGCAAACTCCTTAAGATGAGCTATTTTGCACAATGAATATCACAAACAAATCAATATGGCTTTAGACACGCACAGCACATGTTAACTGTTCAGCAACAATTAACAAAGCTCTATCTGCACATTTAACGTTACATGCGCAGGATAAATAGTTTGGTTTAAATATGACATGGTTAAGAATAACTACTTCCTGCTGTCTTATCCCATGATAGTATTGTACAGCGGCTAGATTCCACAGTGAGCCATATGTACAGCTGTCGTTGTTGCCTGTTGGCTAAATATTTCCGAATTCTTCTACAGTTCTTTGCCAACAGTTGAGAGGTTATCAAAAACAGCTTACTAGAAATCTGAGAATGGAGACACATAGCAAGAAAGGAATTTTATGTTCTTAACCCTCTTCATGATAGCTGTCACATAAGTACGTGAATTATAGATCTGCGGGTTGTCTGGGATTTACTTTTAGCGCTGTTAACTGGTCAATGCAGCACTGTTGCACTGCACATGCTCTATATTAAAAGCTTATCTACATGACAATCATAACCAATGTAATCATCAGATAAGGGGCCATCCACGTGTCACGTACGCAATGGGGGAGGGGGGTCGGATTTAGGCGATTTTCCGTACGGGTGCGAACGTGAGGGGGGGGGGGCAATCTGAGAAGATTTTGAAGACAAGTCCCAGTTCCATTTGACAATGCCTTAAAATGCAACCAGCATAGCAACGCCAACAAGCAGTTGTCAATCTTCAGAAGGTGTACTTCTAATCCATCACATGCAGAAAAAGTTCATCCCCAATTTGTGACTCTGACTTAGTATAAAAGTCAAACAGCCATATCAACTGCTTTGCATAGCTCAATGAGGCATGCAAAGTCACACAAAACACATTTAATCATATCCAACTACCTGGCCCTTTGCAGCTCGTGAAGGCTGAACTCTTGGCCCATTAATACCCCCAAGGACGGTTCTCTCCTGCAGTGGAGCTCTGGAAGCAAGCCCAGGCTTCCTTGCTGCTTTTTTGATTCCTTGGTTTTCCAGATCATCATTGTCTTGATATATAGCAATGCTCGACATTTTTCCTGGAAAAACATAAAAGCAAACCTTGCATATACTATACTTTAGATTTAAAAAAACACAAGATCACTAGCGTGGAACAGAATTTTTGCTTATGTGCTGCTTAAGAATTAGAGAACAAAAAATTGTATTTACAGCAAACTCAACATACAATGCTATGTTGTAAGAACGTTTGAAGTCAACAACTTAGTTTAATGAATAACCAGATGTATTTTACTTATAATGCAGAATCGTTGAACATTCAAATGTCAGTTCAGCTGGCGTTATTGGTGAAATACAGTAATTGTCAAGATCCCTCAGCCTGTGACCGACCATCATACATGTAAACAATATTGCAGCCCTGGACTTCGATGGAATAAAGCACTGCTACCTACCAGTGCCATACCATAAAGCAATTCGCTCAGTAAGTAACGTACACACTTTACAAAAGCGAAACATTAAGCTTTATTTGGTCAAAAATGATCAAATATACCAGTTTAAAAAAATGAACATTTGTTTGGTCCATCATATATATGCACTAGCTGTGAAAGTTAAATTGAGCTTTTAGTTGGCTCATAATGTACTAAATTTAAACAGAACTTTTATATTCACTCATTCATATCGGCTAAAAATTATTTATATGATGAAAAATTACTTAATAACTATGAAGATAAAAACCCTTAATTAGCTATGGATCAAATAAAAGCTTTTTTAAACTACTGTATATTTTATAATTTTTGACCAAATAAAAGTTAACATTTTACCTCCAATCAAAATCCGGGCGGCCATATTGTTTACATGAAATACACCTTGTCACATTCATTTATTAACACAAACAAACAACATACACATGACAGGACATATCGTATTACTCGCATTCTTGTTCATTCAGTACTGCATTTAATTTACAATGGTAATTTGCTCATTTACCCGTTCACATATCTAGGCGTTTTATCAAAGTAGCATATCCAGTTTCAGAAAAAATTAGAAATTACTCCTACAAATGCCATATAAAAATTTCCAAAAAAGTCCACAGCTTAAAGTTAAAAGGATTACGGTATAAAAGTGTAAAACAGCATGAATGTAACCAAAAAAGCTATGCAAGCTCGATACATAGCATTTGAACATTATTAGCAGACTCACAGAATGCATTATTTTCTTCATTTACCTGTGGCTGAAGACACGCAGTCGAACTTATTTGTGCTGTATATATTTATAATTTACATAAATAAATATGTATTGACAAACCGGCAGACTAGTAAATAACCAGTCTCCACTTAGGACGGGTAGGCTCTAGTAATGCTCTAGTAGCAGCCTATTTTCGCGCTTCTGCCGAGCATTTCGAACACTGGACTACTCAGCTAGAACCTTTGGCATTCAAATGAATTATTATAAGTTGTTGACTTCTCAGAAGCATTCCCCTTTTTAATATAGTTATATCACCAACCCAACTGACTACAGCCATACTTTTAAGCACTATGCAACCCTACTATAACGTGTTCGGACATGAACGAGTCGAGCCTTAATTTAAAAATAACAATAGGTCTATTCACTCTAAAACTTAAATACGGGTTCACATACCTATTTAACAGTTGAAAGTCCGAAAAACCTGCGTTTTTGAAAAGGGACACGTTGAAAAATTCCGTCCAAAAACGATCCCTTCTCCGCAGATTTTCAGTTTAAACTAATAGCTGTTTAGGTCTACGGATCCCGCGACCCTTCAATTTCAACCAATCAGATTTGAGCTTTTGAGCACGTGAAAACAACGGCTGCGCTGGTGCCCTGTTATGCTGTGAAAGCTAATTCCAAATACGCGGAAACACATAAAGTTGTGATTAGCCTTCTTAAGCATTACATCACAGTATAAATAATTACATATTAAGATTATTATAATTTAAAGCCCATAATCATCCAAACTGAACAAGTAGACAAACAAGCACCACTATCATAAGATTTTCATAATTTCATGACTGAGAATTCTCATTATTTAACCTCATAGATCTGCTACATAATGTGACGAGGAAGTCCAGTTTTTCTAATAAAATTTGTTTTTCGTACCGTCGGAAGATTAATTAGACCTACAAAGTTCGGTATGGTCAGTCTGAGGAATAAGAATTACTTTGACCTTCAGTAAGTCTGATATAATTATGGCAATTATAATTCCATAATACTCATTTGGCGACGCCCTTTTCGGTACGCCCTCTATCAGCAGGCCCGCCCAAGCCCGCGCAAAGGTGGTACCGGTAATAGCCCCAGAACATGTGGGAAATGTAGGCTATAGGCCTACAGGCCCCATTAATTTCAAGCTGCTTAGATAATATAATTTCTGTATATAATATACATATACTTTACATTAGCGTATTATGCTGTAATATGATGTAATTACAATTTACCAATAACTGAGCAGAATAAAAGATCACAAAGAAAGCTCACCGTACAGCATCATTTTATATAGCGCTTGACTGGCCCAGTTAGCTACATCGGGAAGAGCGTTGGCTGCGCGTTTCATGCGATTCTGTGTTAGAGCGCATGCGGACCGTTCGCTTTCCGAAGGTGGCTTATTTCAGAGATTTAAATCTCGGGGTAGCACGGTCCCAACACGGGGACCTTAAATGACGTGGCACCCATTCAAACGGGCAAGCGGTGGTGAAGGATCTCACCCGATCGAAAAATGAGCAGAGTCGAGGCCATTATATATACGGTCGCTATAGAAAATCGCCAACATTTACATTTACATTTCATTTATACAATTATTCGTGACAGTTCTAATTTATTAGGCCTAATTTATGATTTATCTATATTTTATCTGCATTAATATTTATGCTAAAGGATCCCCTTTCCCATTTGATTCTGCATCAGGGAGAGTAGGCCCCTCCAATTCGTAGGCCTGTGCCAGCTGGCTCATCGGTCCCCACTATTATTGTGACCTTGGCTCGCATACAGATTACTTAAAATAATGGATGCTCTGGGACCTGTTCGCATTTTATCAGGTTCTGACCGGACCTACTTTTTTCAGATTCAAGCTCCAACCGCAGATGCTATACTGATTATAAGGGCCATGGGCGACGATCCCGGTGGGTCGCGGGGGACAAGACCCCACCTTTAAGAGTGGGGGCACACGCCATACATCGGACCCCCAAATTTTGAAGATACTCCAAAAAAGGTCAAGAAATGCAATTGTGTGTGAGAGGGCGAAAATGAGTTTTCAGTGTTTTTTGGACCAGAAAAATAGTTTTGAGGAGAAGTGTCCCCCAAATTCCAAGGAAAAAAGTAATAAAATTGTGGAAGAGGAGGAAAAAAGGTAAAAAAAATTTAGTTGAGAGGTATTGTCAAAAAAGGTCGTCAGCTATTTTGAAGGTATGATAGTAATGTATGATAGTAATTGTGAAGGTAGGATTTCTGAAGATGTAACGAAAGCAGGTGGAGGACTAATAAAAGGTCAATGACTAAAAAAAAGGTCATCAACTTTTTTCGGAGATGAAAGCGAAATTTTTCGGAGATGAAGTGGCAGAAATTTTATTTTTGGGACAAGATTTTTTAAAAATGGTCGTCGACGAGATCGTGACCGACTTTGTCCCCCCCCACGTCTCAGACAAGATCGCCGCCACTGATAAGGGCCTATAGCTACACCCTGCCCACAAGGAGCCAATACAGGACCCACACGGGGTATGTGGATTTCTGATCCTCCGTTAGAACTGGAGATCTGGGTGTATACGACGTGCATCCTCGTTAGTAGCCTACTGATAGCTATTTAATAAATAGCCATCGCGTTTTAGCTTTCTAGATTGCTGCTCCGAAGCGAAGTTTGGAATTCGCTTCCAGTATTTAGACTCTTCTGTTAAGTCTCTTAAATACATACATACATACATACATGAATTATGTCATTCAGATCCTAACCTATAAGTACTCCCTCCCTCCCTCCCTCCCTCCCTCCCTCCCTCCCTCCCTCCCTCCCTCCCTCCCTCCCTCCCTCCCTGAGACTCTGTCTCTCTGAGACTCTCTCCGACCTCTGCTGAGCTGGACCACGTCGCAAGATGACCGCGTTCAGCAACCTCAAGCTCAATTGCGCCAAATCCAAACAGATGGTCATCAGACGCCCTAACTCCAAAAACTTACCTGCTTCTCTCCTCCGTTATCAGGCATTGCCAGAATCTCTGAGGCGGTCATCTAGCTTGGGAGTGACCATGTCGGATTGCCTAAGCTTTAGTACCCATGTCCAACAAATATGCATCAATTAAGGCGAGCCAGTCACTATACGCACTTCGTTGCTTAATAGAACACGGGCTCTCCGGGAGTAGACAACATGACGTTGTTCGTGCTGTGGCGTTCTGGGCCCGCCCCGGACGCCTGCACTCTCGTCGCGCCGGACGGGTTTCCTTGGTGGTGGTGACTCCAGCCCACTGCCCGTCTGGAGCCACCCCCGAGTCACTGCCTTGTCTACTTTAACCGTAAAATGGCTGTTCTCTATCTCTGCCCATAGAGAACGTTCCTATCAGAGGAGATTCAGGATTGGCCGCTTAAGAAAGGCAACACTATACAGTTCGATCTCTGGGTCTGACTCTGCTCTTTTCCGCGGTCGCCGGATGGGCAACGTCCTGCAGGATGGCCGTCCTTCAGAACAGGGTTCGTTCTCTTACCAGCAGGAGTCTTCCTCTTTTGTGTGTCTTCTTAGCTACGGGCTTCCTCCAACTCTCCACCTGATCTAAACCTTGACGCACCATTATACATCTCGTGACTCTTGAACTATCGCCATTTATCAGGGACACCAAACGTTTTCTAAATATCGGGAACAAGGAATACATGTGACAAGTCTTTTCCATCACATCGTCCTAGACACCGGTCTATTGGGCAACTGTCAATTGTAACTCTCCGTCGTGTCGTCTAGGCACCTGTCCATACGTCTTCCCACCGTACGTATCTCTCGCTCCATATCCGTGCAGGGCATACCGGCCTCACACGTATATTGTCATGCACCACATTCACGGAGTAAGTTTCCTTACCCGTCTTCTGTGTTGGCAATTATCGACCAACACAGTGATAAATTCTGCTTCGGAAGAGAGCGGGGTCTCTATGGCACACTGATAGTGAAGGTCCCCCTTCGCTATCTACACACAGAACTTCGTTCCGACCTACGCACGAGGGGGCCCAGCCTCGCACTTCAGTCAGTTCTCAGAGCTGTGTGTTACGACAAGCAAATATGTTTCTACCTGGGTATCCGACTACCCGGACTTTCACGTATCGCTCTCTTGGTCTGCGTTAATGCCCCTTTTACCTGGGGACGCTCGTACACTTCACCTTGGGACTCTGACTAGCTGAACTTCAGCTAGGAAAACCCGGACATCTCTCTTCCAAACATGGGTTCCCGACTACCCGAAAGTTCACGTATCGTTTACTCTTGGTCTGAGTCAATGTCCCTTTTACCTGGGACTCCCGTACACTTCACCTTGGGACTAACTGAACTTCGGCTATGAAACCGCGGACGTGTCTCAGCCGGACCTGGGTACCCGAATACCCGACCCGAGCTCTGAGGTTAATCTCTTGGTCTGATTTATGCTACCGTTTACCCGGAACTCGCGTACTCTTCACCTAGGGATCTGACCCGCTGTATCTTCTCGTTGCGGCGTATCCCTACCCGGTTTACATAACCTTTTACATGGTTGTGTTTTACCGGGAGCTCACAGACTCGTAGGCTTCATTTCTGAGTACACAGACTCGATTCTGCTAACGGTATCTGTGGGTAACTTTACCCCGTTATTGCACACAGACCTGTGTATTTTTCCCCCGTGGGAACTTTCCCGAACACCGGAACAGACAACGGTCGGATCGTCCGGTTGGACTCCCGGACGGATATTTGCCGGTAAACCGCGGGAGTAACTATGACTGCAAGGGAACCAAACACGGTGACCGCGAATGGAAAATTTACCGGTAGTTCCGCGATGTTATCGAACGGTACCAACGGGGTCACCCTCCCCGTACAAATCGAACTGTCACCACCGGGGACTTTGCTTCCCCGTTTTTATACAGACCTGTGTTTTCTCTAACTCTCACGATCGGTCCCTCCCCGAGGTTTACTCAGCCTGTTAAACTTTCACAATCGGGATTCAGACCGGCTCGCGATCTAACGGCAGGGTGGGCCCCAAACCTGTCGAATCGGCGGTCAATCCAATACCCATGAGTGATTAGATTCGGCTGTAACTCGGGATCGCACTGGACGATACTTGAACTGAGTTATCACCAATCGGGTCTTCGCCCGCGTATCTCTGACTGCTACCACCGGGCTTTGCCCGTGTATCTCTGACGGTCAACACCGGGTCTTTGCCCGCGTATCTCTCTGACTGCTACCACCGGGCTTTGCCCGTGTATCTCTGACGGTCAACAACGGGGCCTTTCCGCGTGTATCTCTGACGGCCAACACCGGGTCTTTGCCCGCGTATCTCTCTGACACTCAACAGCGGGAACTTTGCCCGTATATCTCACCAGACATCAACCGGTCTTTCCGGTATATATCGAAACGGACATCTACGGGTCTGCTTCCCCGTCTTTTGTACAGACCTGCGTGTATCGAACGGATCACCGGGCCTTTCCCAGATCTATCGTAAAGTCACCGGCGGGCTCACCTTTCCCGTCTTTACCGAACGGCCACCGACTAGGTCTGCTTCCCAGTCTTTATCGAACGGAACCGCCGGGCCTTTCCCGGACTTTACCGATACAGACCTGTGAGCCGTTATCTCTCACGATCGGTCTTTCCCCGAATCAGCCTTCCATGATCAGACTCGGTACTGCTCGCGATCTACAACAGAGTGGGCCCTTACTCCGTTGGATCGACGCTTTGCCAGCACTGGTCAGACCGCGTTTGGAGCGGCTGTCACTCGGGAGCGCACTGATTAGCCTTGTAAATAAATATTTGTAACCTAACCGGTACCCGATCGAATCACTCGCCGTATACTACCACACGGAGTGCAGTATTAATCGCTAACCAACGACACTGAAGAACAGTATCGCTGTACATGCAGGATGCAGCGTCGCCATCCTACAATATAGGCAAAACACCGTGAGGCAGTCTTTACTTATCCCTCGCCACACTATACCGTGGCTTGTTCCTTATATACTAGCCTACGCACACCTTCTCAAATACAGGTGTCTAAGGTATCGAATTCAACCTATTGTATTAAGCGTCGCCCTAGCTCTAGGCCTTATTTATTGGACCTGAAAGCGTGTAATATTATGCTAATAAATTATCAAACTCGATAAAATGGCAAAAACCAGCCAAAACTCAAATATTGGCTATTTTAATGCCACGTTAACGCTACCATTTACCCATCGGCCGCTGATGCATTATATCGCCGTAAAGCGCGTCAACAACACAGCTATTATCGATAAAACCTACATTCATGCCTTGCGGCCTGTCCGCCACACTCTCCCCACCTTACTTAGATGCGGAGCATCTCTGACAAAATCGGGGACCTTAATCACTCGTGACACAGAAACATCTCCAACCCAGATCCACTTAGAAAGCAAGGAACCATTGTACCACTGGTTATAGGGCGGAATACCTCGGTCATCTGGACGACTTACTCGGTCAAGTACT
This sequence comes from Allolobophora icterica, assembly GCA_963556255.1. Taxonomy (NCBI): domain Eukaryota; kingdom Metazoa; phylum Annelida; class Clitellata; order Crassiclitellata; family Lumbricidae; genus Allolobophora; species Allolobophora icterica. The sequence continues at coordinate 18,870,824 of OY744615.1, read as the reverse complement.
CAATCCAGACCCATCCATCTCCGCACCCCGCACGAACGCCAAGTAACGATGATAGCCTGAGCATCTAAGAGAAGCCCATCTCCTGCGAACCGTACTGACGACAGCCTGTTTAATGGTGCTAGAGATCCAAACCACCACCCTACTGGCAACTTGTCTAATCCACCAAGTCGCCAACCTTAACCGGCCCTCTGTCATGAACCTGAGCTCTACCTAACCCATATGGCCAGGAGACCTAGGAGAGAAAAGTCACCAACTATCTCCCGATCTTGAAAATAAACGTCGACTCCTTCACGTCACGCACACCTCCAAAATAAAACAACGGAAAACAAATAATCGAACATGGGAAGTGACAGCCGCTTGTGAAAACATTTTTATGTGTTTCTTTTTTTTTTAATTCTTTTTTTGTAGTTTTCTTTTCAAACATATTTTTGTATTTGCACAATTGTCCAACAAGTAACGAAACTTTACAACACACTGTTCTCGCTAAGCTTTGAAACAGTAATACCGCAGTATCAGCGCATATACATACGATATCACCCAATAATATCTCTTCACCAAGGATAACTCCTTCAATTAAACGGTACCACAAGGATCACCGACTGCCTTGTAATCATGCGGTATTAAACATACGCCTCATCGAAACATTAACAACCTGGAAGTGCTCTACACAAAAGCATTGTCGAAAGAACGTTTACAAAGATCGCACTTCAAGAACACTGCAATATCAAACCGGATACCAATACTCAAAGGAAAATGATTCTCATCAAAAGATACTCGTCGTCCTTCCCAACAGTCCACAAAGAACCGCAAATAAAACGTAGCCAGTAATAGGAAAACAGTTCAAACGTAAGGTATCATCAAAAGGAAACTCAAAAGTATCATTCGACAAAGTCCAAAAAAAACCCGCAATTAAGCGGTAACTAGTACCGCTACTGTTTCCATTCCAGCAGTAAGAAAAACAGTCCAAAAGAAACATTTCATCAGAAGGGAACTCAAAATAATGTCTTTCGACATAGTCCAGAAAACCTCCGCAATTAAGCGGCAACCAGTACCGCTAAGTCACTATACTGTATTCTGCGAGACACAGTCGAAAAGAAACGCTCTCATCAAAATGTAAACTCAAAAGTGTCTTTTCAGAAAACCACCGCAATTAAGCGGTCACTACATCATACTGCTGATGCAACTCTGTTTCTCTTCGTTTTGTAAGCGGACAGTGCTGCTTGCAAAGTCCTATCAGGCTGTACTCCCTCCCAGCCTCGCAAGACCCAAAAGAACTTTGGTAACTTAACTCGTAACTATACTCGGTAGCGGATACGAGCGAATTCTCAGAGTGGTTACCCGCCGACTGCACTCTTATTAGTGTCGGCAACGAACAACCGACACTCTGTGGGTTCCAATTCTAACCCCAAAGAAACAACATGGGACCACCGACCTTTCCTTTCCGGAAACCAAGAGACAACGCTGTGGCTCGCGTTCCACAATGACCGCGACATAAGCCACACTGCTACACCTCAACGCTCGGAACTACCTGGACGACAACACTTGCCTCAACTGATTCAACGTCCTACCTAAGATCCGCACCTTCACCTCCACCGGCAGCTCTCTGTGCACGCCACCGTCTCATTTGCCCTTTTGTCCACACTGACACACGACGTAATCAGTGTTTCTCCAAATTACCCGGGCTCCTACGGTTCCTATGCACTTCCAGGGGTCTCTTTCCCCCATTACCCACTGCCTCCAACCTGGTGAACTCTACTGCGAACTTCTTAATCTCTGCAACCCCGCACGAACGCCAAGCAACGATGATAGCCTGAGCAATAATCCTTGGTGCGAGCAAACACTCTGCGACCGTAGAGAAGCCCATCTCCTGCGAACCGTGCTGACGACAGCCTTTTTAATGGTGCAAGAGATCAATAACGTGAATCGTGCTTCGACGCCAGTCGTCCTTCATCAACTTCTCGTCCTTTATCGCATTCTCGAATTCGACCTCAAGAAATGCCAAGCGACGATCTCGTTCTCGGTCCCCAACGTTGGTTTTCCGGTTGTCTCTTGTAACTGTTCCTCGGCCATACTTGGTCTGTTTCGCATGCTTATTTACTCTTATAAGCTGCCTCAAGGTTACCCGGTTCTCTTCCTAGCACCTTCTATGCTAAGACTAGGTTGGCCAGCGCACCAATAAATGCATCGCTTGCAACTGTTTCGAAAATATCACTCGTCCTGAATGCACCAGAGCCATCAGCCTCCTTATCTCTTGCACTACATTGCTCAGACTTTCTCATGAGCTTGCCCCTTAGTGCAAAGTTTCATTCGAACTAGGCTTCTCTGGTATTCGGACCCGCAAATAGCGTTAATCTCTTCATTTGCCAAGTTACATTTCTCAATAAACCATATCTCACAACAATTGAGATGGACCCTTAAAACGTATCATAATGGACCTGTCTATTGGTCACTTCTCGAATTCTGTCGAGATCAACTTTGAACTTCGTCAACAGTCAAAACACGGCAACTACCGTCCTTCAATCGTTTATCTCAGGATTAACCAGTATTTCACGATCGGTCAAATTACCACCTCGTTCAGAACTATCTGTCAACGTAGGCTTCTTAACTACTTCCGCTTCATTGTACATACGGAAATGTTCCCATCGGCTGTCAACGGCACCTGCCGCCGCCGCCCCGATGAAACGATTATAGTCTGTCAAGACAGTCTTCGGCCGAGTCACTGTTCACTGTCGGTCAACTGCCTTAACTTCACACCCACCACCGAGGGTGAAGTTGGGCTTCTTATCCGTTCCCGTTCTCCTGTCTCTGTTTCTCTATCACTTTCGTAACTATTAGTCTCACCAGCGTATTACAGCGTAATCGAACTCTGCCGTTTCCCCGATCTACGCCTCGTATTTCGTAGTTGTGTTCCCGAGCCACTGAAATCGGACATACAATATCATCTCTCTCCGGTAACCTGACACCAAGGATTCGCCTTCTGTGTAAAGACATCTCCAATTAGATAACGCGGTTCTCGAACACACAAAAACCAACCGCTAGGAAATCATCCAAGGAGCAGAAACGATCTAACCAAAAACGTCGAAGAAAAAGACATGGACCGGTTATCACTACCAAGCAGTCTCGGAACCAAAAGACGCAACGTGGACATACAAATGACCAACTCTTCTCAAAAGACCTGACAGAAGGGGAAAAGAAACACGCAAACGCGAAGAAAGCGACAACACTTAGGGAAACGATCGGTAAGAAACCAGGAAAACAACGAATGAAACCTGGGAACCAAGTGACCAACAACTCCCACAAGAACTAGGTACTCAACCTCGGAAAGACTCAAAAACAACGAGAAGTCGCATCGAATACTAGCCTCCGGAATCACCCGAAAACACCAACTAGATGAAAACGGCAGACGGCAGCGCGAACTACCGAAACATCAACTAGCAGAAACGCAGAAACAGAAAGAGGAGAAAAACAAACTCTACCGCATTATCCGAATACTGCAACGATTCGAGTTTCCACACGATGCCCGAAAACTCTGGTCCTGTTACAACGCCTTCCTCATACACTCTCGGCCACTATACGCCACACCCAAACGCATAGATTTATACCGTATTTAAACTAAGTACTTGAACCAGCTCAAGGGATCCTCGTATGCCTTCTACCGCTTTCCCATGTATAAGTCGCGGTACTCTAACGTTATCGAAAGGGCCTTGATAAATCAAGCTCGGTCTTTTCTACAGTTCGCTACCAGAACTGACAAACTCGTAATTTGTATCGTTTTAGACATCTACACATTAGTCCGTGGAACGAATCTCGCCCATTCCACAAAACCAGTGAGAAAACGTTCCTCTAACGTGGCCAATCTGGGCCCAGCTTCCGTTTCAATTCGACTAGCGCACCAGGCGCAACCGATTCATACTACCACATATTCCGCCGTATCTTTGCAAATAGTGGGTAACATCATTCGACTCGTCAACTGTATCTTCCAGAATTTCCTATCATCTACAGTAAGAAAACGCTGGTACCCCACTTCTGGTACCAGTTGTGGCGTTCTGGGCCCGCCCCGGACGCCTGCACTCTCGTCGCGCCGGACGGGTTTCCTTGGTGGTGGTGACTCCAGCCCACTGCCCGTCTGGAGCCACCCCCGAGTCACTGCCTTGTCTACTTTAACCGTAAAATGGCTGTTCTCTATCTCTGCCCATAGAGAACGTTCCTATCAGAGGAGATTCAGGATTGGCCGCTTAAGAAAGGCAACACTATACAGTTCGATCTCTGGGTCTGACTCTGCTCTTTTCCGCGGTCGCCGGATGGGCAACGTCCTGCAGGATGGCCGTCCTTCAGAACAGGGTTCGTTCTCTTACCAGCAGGAGTCTTCCTCTTTTGTGTGTCTTCTTAGCTACGGGCTTCCTCCAACTCTCCACCTGATCTAAACCTTGACGCACCATTATACATCTCGTGACTCTTGAACTATCGCCATTTATCAGGGACACCAAACGTTTTCTAAATATCGGGAACAAGGAATACATGTGACAAGTCTTTTCCATCACATCGTCCTAGACACCGGTCTATTGGGCAACTGTCAATTGTAACTCTCCGTCGTGTCGTCTAGGCACCTGTCCATACGTCTTCCCACCGTACGTATCTCTCGCTCCATATCCGTGCAGGGCATACCGGCCTCACACGTATATTGTCATGCACCACATTCACGGAGTAAGTTTCCTTACCCGTCTTCTGTGTTGGCAATTATCGACCAACACAGTGATAAATTCTGCTTCGGAAGAGAGCGGGGTCTCTATGGCACACTGATAGTGAAGGTCCCCCTTCGCTATCTACACACAGAACTTCGTTCCGACCTACGCACGAGGGGGCCCAGCCTCGCACTTCAGTCAGTTCTCAGAGCTGTGTGTTACGACAAGCAAATATGTTTCTACCTGGGTATCCGACTACCCGGACTTTCACGTATCGCTCTCTTGGTCTGCGTTAATGCCCCTTTTACCTGGGGACGCTCGTACACTTCACCTTGGGACTCTGACTAGCTGAACTTCAGCTAGGAAAACCCGGACATCTCTCTTCCAAACATGGGTTCCCGACTACCCGAAAGTTCACGTATCGTTTACTCTTGGTCTGAGTCAATGTCCCTTTTACCTGGGACTCCCGTACACTTCACCTTGGGACTAACTGAACTTCGGCTATGAAACCGCGGACGTGTCTCAGCCGGACCTGGGTACCCGAATACCCGACCCGAGCTCTGAGGTTAATCTCTTGGTCTGATTTATGCTACCGTTTACCCGGAACTCGCGTACTCTTCACCTAGGGATCTGACCCGCTGTATCTTCTCGTTGCGGCGTATCCCTACCCGGTTTACATAACCTTTTACATGGTTGTGTTTTACCGGGAGCTCACAGACTCGTAGGCTTCATTTCTGAGTACACAGACTCGATTCTGCTAACGGTATCTGTGGGTAACTTTACCCCGTTATTGCACACAGACCTGTGTATTTTTCCCCCGTGGGAACTTTCCCGAACACCGGAACAGACAACGGTCGGATCGTCCGGTTGGACTCCCGGACGGATATTTGCCGGTAAACCGCGGGAGTAACTATGACTGCAAGGGAACCAAACACGGTGACCGCGAATGGAAAATTTACCGGTAGTTCCCCGATGTTATCGAACGGTACCAACGGGGTCACCCTCCCCGTACAAATCGAACTGTCACCACCGGGGACTTTGCTTCCCCGTTTTTATACAGACCTGTGTTTTCTCTAACTCTCACGATCGGTCCCTCCCCGAGGTTTACTCAGCCTGTTAAACTTTCACAATCGGGATTCAGACCGGCTCGCGATCTAACGGCAGGGTGGGCCCCAAACCTGTCGAATCGGCGGTCAATCCAATACCCATGAGTGATTAGATTCGGCTGTAACTCGGGATCGCACTGGACGATACTTGAACTGAGTTATCACCAATCGGGTCTTCGCCCGCGTATCTCTGACTGCTACCACCGGGCTTTGCCCGTGTATCTCTGACGGTCAACACCGGGTCTTTGCCCGCGTATCTCTCTGACTGCTACCACCGGGCTTTGCCCGTGTATCTCTGACGGTCAACAACGGGGCCTTTCCGCGTGTATCTCTGACGGCCAACACCGGGTCTTTGCCCGCGTATCTCTCTGACACTCAACAGCGGGAACTTTGCCCGTATATCTCACCAGACATCAACCGGTCTTTCCGGTATATATCGAAACGGACATCTACGGGTCTGCTTCCCCGTCTTTTGTACAGACCTGCGTGTATCGAACGGATCACCGGGCCTTTCCCAGATCTATCGTAAAGTCACCGGCGGGCTCACCTTTCCCGTCTTTACCGAACGGCCACCGACTAGGTCTGCTTCCCAGTCTTTATCGAACGGAACCGCCGGGCCTTTCCCGGACTTTACCGATACAGACCTGTGAGCCGTTATCTCTCACGATCGGTCTTTCCCCGAATCAGCCTTCCATGATCAGACTCGGTACTGCTCGCGATCTACAACAGAGTGGGCCCTTACTCCGTTGGATCGACGCTTTGCCAGCACTGGTCAGACCGCGTTTGGAGCGGCTGTCACTCGGGAGCGCACTGATTAGCCTTGTAAATAAATATTTGTAACCTAACCGGTACCCGATCGAATCACTCGCCGTATACTACCACACGGAGTGCAGTATTAATCGCTAACCAACGACACTGAAGAACAGTATCGCTGTACATGCAGGATGCAGCGTCGCCATCCTACAATATAGGCAAAACACCGTGAGGCAGTCTTTACTTATCCCTCGCCACACTATACCGTGGCTTGTTCCTTATATACTAGCCTACGCACACCTTCTCAAATACAGGTGTCTAAGGTATCGAATTCAACCTATTGTATTAAGCGTCGCCCTAGCTCTAGGCCTTATTTATTGGACCTGAAAGCGTGTAATATTATGCTAATAAATTATCAAACTCGATAAAATGGCAAAAACCAGCCAAAACTCAAATATTGGCTATTTTAATGCCACGTTAACGCTACCATTTACCCATCGGCCGCTGATGCATTATGTCGCCGTAAAGCGCGTCAACAACACAGCTATTATCGATAAAACCTACATTCATGCCTTGCGGCCTGTCCGCCACAGTGCTACCACGCTCGCCCACCTCCTGTACGCCTCCTCTGCCTGGTGGGGTTGACGAACGCTGAGCAGCGCTCTCGTCTGAGTGCGCTCACTAGAAAGCTGATCCGGTTGGGCCCGGGTACCTGCCCTCCGATATTGGCCCCTCGATGTCCTTTGTCAAAAGGCTGACAATGCCTTATTCTCTGCCGTTCTGAGTAACCCAGGTCACTTTCTCCATGCTCTGCTCCCCTCTGCGAGGACGTGCACTTATGATCTCCGCCCGCGCCCGCACGACCGCGAAATCCCTAGAGCCGATATGATGACCCGCAGAGGTTTCATCATAAGAATGTTATATACCTTATCCAAACTTTATTAGTTAAATGTAACCTAATTTCATCTTCACGAACTTATCATCATTTAACTTATCTATTGGTTTTCCTTATTCTGTCTATTGCGCCTCGTTTCGCATGATTGTGTTTTGTAAGCCGCAGTGCGTCTGGAAGCGGTTCAATAAAGAACATACTTACTTTGTCTCTCTCAAGTTGTATACCCGCCATACACTAGCCTCTGGTTTTCTGTTAGACATCAGCCTAGCTTTTCCAATGGATTATGATTCGTAATTGCTATGTCCTGGGCATTAATTAAAGGTGAACGGTGGAATAGAAGTCAGTTGATTAGATTTTAAAATTACATCACGACACCATAATATATTTGGCTCTCGCTGCCTGGTTCAAATCTTTCAAATTCACTGCCAGTTGTTCGTTGTATCAGTTTCTTGTTTTCATTGATGTCTAAACTCAAGAGCCTACAGAATCAGTTTCTGCTGCACCTCATAATAATAAATAGAATTAAGTGGTATATAGCTGTAACCTGCTGCAGAGGCGTAACTTTGGTCTAAAAAGTGGGGAAACCGATTTCTTACATACACGAAGCAAGGCAAAGACTGCGACCTCTGGGAAGGCACAATAATAAAATGTTAATTGGCATTGTTCAAAAAGTGGGGGTACGGTACCCCAGTCAAAAAAGTGGGGGTACGGGTACCCCTCGTACCTCCACAAATTACGCCTATGGCTGTAATTGTTTCAAAAATAAAAGATGAAACGCAATTTGCTGACCTGAGACAGCGTCCCGTCTATATAATCTCAAATACAGCAATATGCCAAATGCGACTGGATGATCATGGATTTAGTGATACAATTACAGGGTTTTCAATGATTACAAAGTGCACTATATAAATGACATATTTTGCAACCACTCAGCCAGTTTCTTGTCGAATGTTCTGGCCTCCATGATCGACGAACCTGTCAATCAAGCGTCACTTGGATATGGAGACATGGATATTCGTTGGTTTGTAAGTGTAACATTATGCTGCAAATGCTTAATTCATTCATTATCTTCAGAGTAGCACAGACAAAGCACTCTAACCCAAATACGTCATTTGTGAATGGGAATTTGTTGTTTTGATCTACAGCTAAACATGTGTGGAAGACTGCCAATTGATGGATAGTTTTCCTTTCACTCAAGTATCATCTCGTCTCCAAATGAACATGACAGTCTTTCTGAACTATGACAGTGCATGCCTTCCAACTCCTGAATTTTTTTCAAAGGCCTACAAAACCGGGGCACACATACATGCAGAGGCGTCTATCCCCCCCATCCCCCCTAAGTCATTGGAGCAACTTTCCCTTCCCCTCTTTCCCCCTCCCTCTTCCTTCCCTCTAAAATGGTGGCACACACTGACAGATCTTCCCCCCTATTTCTTGGATGGAGCATTTGTTCCACGGTTTCTATGGTGTAGACGGCCCTGCATATACATGCACAATAAATACAGAAAACTACACAATCTAGGAAAAACTTTTTATAAGTAAATCACAAGTAATAAAGATATAACATCTTGTTAAATTTTCTCAACACTTTAACGACGAGCATGCACTAAAATGTATGGAAAACCAATCCCTCTCTTCGTTAAAGGGTTAAAGTGAATGATTACAAGTCAGACAGATCGAACATTTAAAAACACTACAATTATTCATTTATATAGCATATTACATGCAAGATTATAAACATAAACATATTTGCTTAAAACAGCATTATAAATCTGAGCCATTTCAAACACACATTTCAAACACATGATACAGAAATAACATAGCACTTAACATAATAGACTAACAAACAAAATTAGCTCATTCTAGTATACATGTGTGGTATTTGTTAACAGAATTAGTATTTGTGTGATATGAGTCATTGATACAGTGATGGTTAGCTTAGACAATTTAATAGTTATTCAGGTGACAGTAGACAGCTTCTCTGAAGACGCTTCCAATAAGTAAGCCTTTCTTATATCTAACGGCAACTGATGAACCAGAGATCTGGGTTCCATCGTTGGAATACACTTCAACGACTTCTGGTTTGGCAGAGGAATCAGCTGGAAAATAAATCTTCAAGACCTGCAAATTAAGAATTTTCCATGGAGTAGTTTATTATATATGGTGAATGAAATAATAATCTGTGTATATACATGTATATATGTGTGTGCATGTATGTATGTAGAGTGTACATATCACTACACTATCCCGCACCCCCTGAACACAGTTAACTTAACTGATAATGCCTTCTACAAATGAAATTATCATGGTACTTAGGAATGATCTTCAGTAGACTAAAGCTAAAGTCTTGTCACTTCTGAGCACTGGCGTAAACTTGCCCAAAATAGGGGGGGGGGAGATTCGGTTATTCTTTCTATACTTGTTGCATTAAATGTACAGTCCAGTTCCATTATTGGGGGGGGGGACGTCCCCCGACTGCCCCCAAGAGTCTACGTCTGTGAATAACTAATCAACTGAGCCTATGTATTCGCTGTTTACGCTTCTTGTTCATCAATTTTATTTGAGAGATATGTAACAAGTGCCATATTAAGTGTCTAGATACATACATACATGCAAACAGCCATCGGTTGATGTCTAAGTGCATTAGACACCGGCGCAATAGAAGTTACTAATTACACAGCACATGCATTATGAAATAGTATTAATTATAATTAAAATAAATAAGTACTAGGGTTTTGTCATGCCACTTGTGGTTTGGTAGCATGCCAAAATCTTTGTTGTGCTGACTTATTTCTCTTTCATCCATGTCCCATGATTCAATCCCGGCCTATCTGTTGGCATTGGAAAACTGTTGTCAACACGCATAGCCTGTTTAGAAATGCTGCTCAAATAACTCTTGTCATACTGAGACTTGTATTTTCTACAGGCACTAAAGAAATCCCGAGATTACGCTTTTCCAACTGACCTACTGTTACCTGAAATCACCTCTGACTCTAGACCTATATTAAGTGATATCCCTAAAATAATGTTTAAATAGAAACAGAGAACCAAACAAGTTCAAACAAGTTCCTAAATTAATAAGTAAAACCAGTACATGTGAAGGTGAGTTGATTTCCTTTATATTGCCGATGTGTTTGAAAAATTGGTAAAGAGACGGATTAGCTGCAGTCCAGACGTCACCAGTTTCCATGTCTACATCGAGGTTATCCGCAGGAGTACCAAGATACACGGACTGGAGAAACACCAAGCTAAACAATGGACTTCAAGAATCACATATCTCAAAGTTGATCATTAAAATATGCTACCAAGTGAAAATGCAGCAGATTCTGACAGTGAAACTAAACTTTTATTCCCACTAACCATTATTTTGCTCTCGAATATTAAGGGAATTCAATTATTGCACAGTCGCTGTATTAACTATTCAAGCAATATTTGGCCAAATAATTCGGCCGTCGTATGTATGCTTTCATTCCCCAGAAAGCCTACAACAGGTGATTTCTTTTTCCCAAAACCTGCAGGTATACACTAAAGCACACCTATTACTCAATATCCACACCATTCTTCTACAGCGCCTTGAGACCTCTTGCGGTCTGAAGGGCCCCCCCTCTCCAGTGGTTCCGGTCATACCTGTCTGATCGCACTCAGATGGTTATCTCTGGTGAATCTAGAACTCTGTGGGTCCCTATCAAACTGGGTGTTCCGCAGGGCTCTGTTCTAGGCCCTCTCCTCTTTATTTTGTACACGGCCGGTATCCCATCTCTGCTCCCCATCCATGGGGCTTCAGGCCATCTCTTTGCTGACGATGTCCAGGCTTATGTCCATGGGCCTCCTTCCTCTCAGCTTCTTCTTGCTCAGCGCATCGAAGCTCTTTCTCACGATCTTCATACCTGGATGTCTTGCAATCGCCTCTCCCTTAATTCGTCCAAAACCCAATATATCTGGTTTGGCACTCCTCAGCAACGTCTAAAACTCGACTTTGCTGTGCTGTCTCAAAGGTTTCCGCTTTTAACTTTCTCGTCTAGCGTTCGTGATCTAGGAGTGACCCTTGACAATTCTCTCACCTTTACTGAACACATTTCCAAACTCACTCGCACTTCCTATTTTCACCTAAGGCGCCTTAGAGCTATCCGTCGCTCTCTCTCATCTCCAATTTTCACTTCAATTGTCCATGCATTTGTCTGCTCTAGACTTGACTATTGCAATTCCCTCCTCATTGGTCTTCCTAAAGTCCGTCTTGCTCCTCTTCAGTCCGTTCTCAATGCTGCTGCTAGATTAATTGCCCGTCTTCCTCGATTCTCTCATATCACCACCTTTATGACAGAAGAACTCCACTGGCTCCCGCTTTCTGCCCGCATCCAATTTAAGGTCCTCATCCTTGTGTGTAAGGCTCAACTTGGTTTCGCTCCAAAATATTTATGTGACTTAATTCATCGCCCTCACTCTGCTGCTTCTCTTCGTCCTCTTCGTTCATCTGACCGCTTGGACCTCCTCGTTCCCCGTGTCAGGACTTCTCTGGCTCAATCTAGGTCTTTTGCCTCCATTGGCCCTGCTCTTTGGAATGAGCTTCCTCCGTACGTTCGTTCTTCTATTCTCTCAGGTAACGTCTCTTCCTGTTTTAAGTTTCTTAAAACTTGCTTTTTCTCTCGGGGTCTCTCGCACTGGGAGCGCTTCTGAATGGCCCTCCCGCTAGAAGCGCTTTATAAATATCCAAATACAATACAATACAATACAATACAATACAATAAGTGTGTAAAATTATTATTAAGCAGAATTTGACATAATGCACTTCAAGTTCTGTTATAATGGTCAGGTTCATGGTGTTATTCTAATTCATCACTACATGCATTGCTGTTATAAATACAGACTACTTCATTGAGTTTTATTGTTTTCATAATGCTGAATCCCAACACTTTCATCATTTCCTTTAACTTGTCCAATCTAATTACAATCTAGTCATTAAATTGAACTACTAAAAATTTATAAAATTTCACCTGAAGAAAATTCAACAAATTGTCTGCATTTCGTTGATACACTCTCAATTCCTTATGTCCGATACTTGCTACATACAGAGTCCTGGCAAATTGTAAACAAAGATAAATATCAAACCTCAGAATAGAAATACAAAGTAGAAAAATTTCATATGGCCTAGAAACCTATGTAGCGTCGCTGTCATAATGCAAATGATTTCTTTAGAAAGATATCCCTTATCATGATGCTGCATCATATAAAACCAAGCCACAAATTTCTTCACTCCACCAAGGACATTTCAAAATAATAATAATATATATTTATTCTTTAATTAAGCACCTGCAAACGCACTGCGCTGTACATGTACATGTTAAATGCGATAAATCTTAACTACTAAGAGAACAGACAGCCATTTCCTTCCAAACTATAGCAAGGAATCAATGATGTTTTGCTGTGGTAAGCCACCAATGTTGGCAATGTGGACTAAGATGCTAAGTAGATGCTTATGATATTAACTCTATAGACATTTCATACCCATTTATTTGGCAAAAATGTGAAAAGTCCTGTATGGGCACCACCAGTTTTGGATTGAAGGACTAGAATCTCCTAAATTTCTACCCAGACCATTTAAACATGCTTTCCCCAGTATGCAAGGCAGCAAGAGGAGAGTCTACTTCGAGCTGTTTGCATGGACCAAAACCACGTTTCACGTGGTCTCTTTCCAGCATTACGCTCAGATAACTACGACCTTAGGCTTCGTCCTCAACGTTCAGGCTTCCATGTAAAATGACCGTAATTTTATTGTGAGGGCTATGGGCGTCCAAAGGCATTTTTCTAGGGAGGGCAAAATTTTTCTTGGGGGGATTGACGTTTTTACATACAATGGATATATTGATGGACACAGAAAACGAGACAATTTTCAAAATTCAGAGGCAAATGCCCCCTCCGCATGCCCATGGCCAGGGCCTTATTTTGAAATGCATATTAAATTCAAGTCCAATTAGTCTCTTTGGCCTTGGGCTCGCTCGTTTTGTCAAAATGCATTCTTTCTCAAACAGCTTATGTGATGATTACAATTATTTCTCTCATCATTTGTCACATGTTGTGTCTATGACATTACATGTCGAATAAACGAATATATTGTATTGTATCGCATTGCAAAGTGTCGCAAACAAATACCTGAATCTGGCCAAAAATTACTCAACATGATTTGCTTCTGGTCTCTTATCAACAGATCATAGGTCATTTAGTCAACCGGCACTTTGCAGTGTTTTCCGAAACTACACTGGTAGCTCTGCAAAATTCAAACCTTAGAGCTGCCAGAGTCAATGTCAATATATCAGAAATAGTCATGGAGAGCCTTGCTTTAAGTGGCACCACTATTACAGTTAAATTCTAATAGAATGATTTCAAGAAAGAATAACTTACTTTCCATCTTTTGACACAGCGATTCCATTTGGTCCGAGCAATCCCTTCTCCACCAGCTTAGTAGTCTTTCCATCATAAAATCCAATACTGCCCCAGTGAATATTAAAGAACATTTCAAGGTCGTGATTCATGTAAAGGCAGTTAGTGTAATAGAATTGGTCCTCTCCAACAACAATCAGATCGTTGATCCTATGCAATTTACAGACATAAATAATCTGTACTTTTGTAGTGAACTTTAACACTTTATCGATAAGAGAGGTTAGTTTCTCCATACATTTTAGTTCAAGCTCATCGTTAAAGTGTTAACTAAACAAACCATTGTGAATCACATTTCTGCCCTCAATGCTTTGATTTCCCATATACTGTTAAACAAACACTCTGTTACTTGGTTTCTCGATTGATGTTGTCAAGGCAATAATTCCCATCCTGCTACATATCAACTCTTGACACAGACAACTAATAAAGTTATAGCAAAGGGTAGTAGATAGACATTCCAGTATTTTGTAAACATCATCAAAGTATCATAAAATTCCAAAAGTTTGTAAGTAAGTAGCTATATTCTTTAATATAACCAGCTGCCAAACAGCACTCTGGTGAACAAGCATCAACATACATACACCAGGATAAATTAATAAGTGAATAACATCCTGACTATAAATGTTTTCCTCATTTGATTGTCTGCTTTTGGCAGCACCTGGTCATGGCATCTGAGGCGCAGGCTGTCAACCGCTGGCTTAACTGGGGAGCAACCCGTATTCTACTGTGGTTAATGTCAAATTATTTATACTCCAAATAACCAAAATACTATACAATTCATGTTACACAGACATGAGAGACTCACATATGAAAGTCGGTTTGATGCTCAATCCGCCTGACATGTTCAAGAGTTTTCTTAGGACCGATAAACTTGAACTTATCTACTGCTTCCCCATCAGGAGTGTGATTGATTACATACAGGTAGACATCACCTGTGAACAAGCATTTACAGACCACTAAGCAGTGTTCAATCTAGTCCCCCTCTTCTGGGAGGGGAAACAAGGTTTCTGGGGAACAAAGAATTTACACACGATTTCTTTCATCCATCTTGAAAAAGTTTGAGACTTTTCCTAATTTCATCTTCAAAAAAAGTTCATGACCTTTTTTTAGTCCTTCGCCCGATTTTTAACTTTTTCTACAGCAATTACTCTCTCAAAAACCTTGATGACTTTTTTTAGGAATTCATCTCTCTGGGGGGGGGGAGAACCATGTATCCACATGTATCGTGGGGGGATTTTTCCTCCCATAAAGGTCTCTACATTGTAAAATTGCTGGCCTCTGGGGGGAAACATCAATCCTGGGGGGGAGATTTCCCCCCAAAGACGTCTAGATTAAGCACTGCCACTAAGTAAGTAAGTATATCCTTTATTTTACCAATTGCTAACTGCATCTTGGTTTACAAAAAGTACAGGTACTCGGCAAGAGCAGTGAGAGTCACGAGTCTACTAAGCACTCGACTCTACAGGTTATATTGCACTCACCATGAAGCAGTCTTGTTGTCCTCGAGACCAAGGTCTTGGTCTCCAGTGCACTCGAGTTCGTTTTTAAAGGCTTGGTATTGAGACCAAAAGTCTTGGGCTTGAGGTTCAAAGTTTTGGTCTTGGTCTTGCAAGACTACCAAGAAGTGCTCTATCAGGTCACTTCGCATGGACTGCAGAAGACGAGGACCAAAAGAGAACCCCATGGACCGCAGTGAACAAGCCTCCCAGTACTGGATAAGACAAAGCGGCCAACCTAGGACGACTTGAACTATAGTCATGCGCAAGGGGATATTACAACCCTGAATCAGTGAATTCGGCCTTCATGCTGCATGGAGAGCAGCCAAGGACAGACCAGCTTGGAGTCACAGTATTGACACATCTACACTCAGCTGAGTTTGCCAAAAGAATGGTGAAGACTAACCAGTTACTTCTACTTTCCAAAAGAGAAACCGTAAGTAAATCAAAGAGTCAATCTTCTTGCAATTGAAATCATCTGCATCATCGCTTGCACCCGCTCACCCCTTAATCAACATAAATCGTTCTCAATGGCAGCCAAACCAGCAGCACCAACACAGTACCACCATACTCACTTTAGTCATGACAGATATCTTACAAGGAATGTTTCAGGTTGTAGTTACCTTCAGCATAGCAAACTTGTAGGTTAAACCGAGAGCTGGCACTCAGACTCTATAAGTGAAGACTACATCTTGGCGTAAAGAGGTACTGCAACTTGGCTACAATTTGAAGTTAATTACCCTTCTGGCAAGTGCCAGTGAGATACCAGTACCTGATCACAATATTCCAAACGCACCCGTCTTTGGATTTGTCCAAATGCTGATTCCATGAGGATTTAAGGTTTTGTACTTTTCCTCTCCGACGATTTTCAACTCCATTGGTGCCACTTTGGGACTGTTGAAGTCAAAGAAATAGATTCTACCAACTTTGCCACCTTTCCCAAAGAAACTAAGACCCTAAAGAGAAAGAAAGAAACAAAGGTGGCATCAACAACTACACAGCAACCACCATATCAAATAAACTAAAATCAAATTAACAATATTTGGATTGTTATCACATAACCTTAGTAAACTTTTGCCTCTTTGAAAAAGACAAGCTGAAGTTTCAGTAACAAATCTAGTAGGAAATAAACTAAACAGCCTTTCAGAAGTGTTTCGGTAGAAGCTAAACAAAACTTACTAAAATAAGACCAATGAAAGTTTAACTAAAAATAGGTTTGATGAGCATTTACTTTAAGATGAATCTAGCAAAAGCTCTTTTCCTATACCAAGGTATAGCCAGGTTTTACCCACCGAGGATATGAAAGCCTGTCCGTTGTTAAAATCTTGTATGTCCTCCGATCCAGTTTCTGTTAAAAACAAATATAAGAAATTCAGAACTATTATTTTGGTATTTATGACGTGCAACTATGTCATAATGAGGTATCATCATCATCTTCTGCGCCACCTGGTTGTCTAGCTAATGTCTACCTCTGAATATGTGTTGAATTTGTTGGTCAAACTCAATGTATCTGCCGGTGAACAAACTCCAGTTACACATTACACAAGCACCATTTGTCGTTTAGAACTCTAACAGAAGTTACACTAACAACATGTTTATACCCACCATGAAATGCACTTGTTAGGTTTCAGTTAGATAGCAATATGTATAGCACCTGAAGAAGAGCAGGCCCTTAAGATAGCCTTAGCCTCAGAGGTAGCCATGAGTACGAAGTGTTAGCGACTTCATTTTCTTAGCGTCACAGTATTATGCAGCCACGTGCAGTACCTGAGAGGTATTTAAAAACTCATTATTAAGTCTCTTGATGCATACATGCATACTTGAAATGTTGATAAAAATTGTCCTACTTATGTAGTCGTCAGTCATCACTTTCAGTATGAATGACCATCATTTTTGTTCTTTTTTGAATTTCTTAACACTTTAATGACGAGTGTGTACTAGAAGTGTCTGGGAAAGGAATGCACCCCCGTCATTAAAGTCAAAATGCCGAGACACATACATCAACCCTATTCACTGAGGTTGATGCATGTGTTTTTGAAGCTCTGATATTTGTTTATTTACAGAAAATGGATCCGAGGACATACAAGTTCATAAGAACGGACAGGCTTTGCCAATGTGTTTGAAAGATTCTGTCAAGGTCTTTACACAACGCCACCAACACCACAACCACTCTCATCATTAAAACCACCATTAGCATGACCATCAGTTCCTACCTATTCCTGTTAGCTGGAAACATTCCCCTGGAGCATGATTGTAAACATGACGGAAGACTCCAAAATGTAATCTGTCACAAGAAACCAAAAGCCCAAAAGCAATGTTCATTAGCTACACAGAACACAAGCTGAAAAGTAAACATAAAACTCACTAAAATTAAAATGAATAGTTGGTTTTCTATATAAAATCAACTGTTCTAAACAATTTCTAACATATATCTGACTACAGTATCAAACATTGATATCTTGAAATCTAGCATGCCATGAATTTTGACATTTGTTGTTCATAAACAAATAAATTTCATAATAGATTATGAAATAGAATATGATTAGATATAAATCATGATTTATAGAGTTTATATAAAGGTTGTCGAGGTATTGTGCATAACAGGTTAATTGGTGCTACTGGTAATCTGGTATGTTTATATCCACTATGAAACGCAATTGTCCAGATCAGTTAGATATACAAACGTGTACCACTTGAGAGGTACTTAAAGTACCATTAAGTAGTTTGTTATACGCATACTTCAATTGTTGAAAACATTTCTTCTACTTTTGTCTTTGTAATTTATTACCCTCCAGTTGAACGACCATCATTCCTGGTTCTCATTCCACAACCAATTTTTAATGTGTTTTATCTGACCCACTTGGCACTTGTAAATCTATGTATGTATGCATGTATCTAGACATTTCCTAGAGTGCCTTTTAAGAACTTCACAAATGTGCTATGGATGTAAGTCTAATCAGAAATTCACATAGCACTTCCCCAGGACACTAGACTCACTAGAGCCTCACTTATTCATTTTCAAATTCCAGATTTGAATGTGCAATCAATCTAAAGATTACCGTCAGGGGCGTCTATCCCCCCTAAGTCATTGGAGCAACGTCCTTTTCCCCCTCTTCTTCCCCCTCCCCGTTCCTTCCCCCTAAAATGGTGGCGCACACACTGACAAATCCCCCTATTTCTTGGATGGAGCATTTGCTCCAAGGTTTCTATATGGTGTAGACGCCCCTGCTTACGGTCGGTCACACGTATGATGCCTCTGTAGCCAACATCTCAATAGTGAGTAAATGTGTAGACTAAACTATAGACACAAAAATACTTTTGTAATATATAATTAGGACTATTTTTCTAGAAGTAATATGATCACAAAATAGTATCAATCAATCAATCAATCAATCAATCCGTTTATTATAACACAACTTGCAAGATATAGTTTACAGGCAGGTATTTTTAACAGGTAGTGTCATAAATGGAGACCCCAAAGGGACAAGTCCCGCTAACAGGGGCACCCAGGAAATGATCACTAGCATGACGGACGATTAACATTCAAAGTGTTCGATTTATTTATTCTTAACTAACGCCTAAACCAAATTCAATAACAGCAAAGTAAATGCATAACTCAAGTTATAGTTAAGTACATATTCAAGTAGCACATTTTTATGACCTTTGATTTATGATATAAGACCTTAACAATTTTTTAAAACGACCAATAGGCTGTACCGAAGTAATCACCACAGGTAAAACATTCCATAGCATAGGGCCATGACATTTAATGGAAAACCTCTTAGCATTGATCCGTGCAAATTCAGGACGATACATATTAGCATTACGTGTCTGATGAGAATGAATGGAAGCTCCCATCTTAAAGTAGCAGTTAAAGGACAGGGGCAACATGTTATACTGATACCTATACATAAACAGGCAAGTTTGAAACATATTTATTTGGCTTACTGTTAAGATTTGATAATCCTTAAATGTTTGTTTGGAGCCAACACTCCAACGGATGTGAAACACGGTACGTATGGCAGTTTTTTGTAGTGTGATTAGCGGGTGTAGGACAGTTGCATAATTTGCCCCCCAGTTAATGTTGCAGTATGAAATATAAGGAAAGATAAGTGTGTAGTACAAACTTAATAGATAGTTCGAGGGCAGACAATGTCTAATTCGTTTTAGAATTCCTATATTTCTTGCCATTTTCTTTGCTATTTGTAAAATATGTTGTTTCCAGCTTAGGCAGGAATCAATAGTTGTACCTAAAAACCTAGTTGATGTTACCTGGTCAATAGGAGAGTCATCAATAAGAATAGATAAGTTAGTGGGAGGCAGGGGTTTACGTTTAGAATGGAATATAATAAAATTTGTCTTCTTAAGGTTTAGAGAGAGCTTATTTGCTTTAAACCAGTTTGCTATTAATACCAATTCACAATTTGCTCTGGAGAATAAGTTAGTAATGGATTTGTCGTTAAGGAATACATTGGTGTCATCTGCAAAAAGTACAAATCTGAAAACAGCAGAGGAAAAGGACAGATCATTAACATAGATTAGAAAGAGTAGAGGACCCAGTATGGAACCCTGAGGCACTCCACATGTAATAGTATTCGAGGAAGAAAGCATGTCCTTAAAGGTAGGATTCATCTATACAAGTAACAACTTAAAAGTAATGTAAAAATGCAACATACATATGTCCAAAGATCCAGTATGCAAGTGAAGCCAAGAAAAGAACAATCAGGCCTTGCTTCAACATGTTCACGAGTTACTAAAGCATACACACACAAATATTACACAGACCATCAAAATAAATCACTTCATAAATTAACAACTGTGACATATGTTCCAGCTGTATTAAGTTATTTCATTAGCACATAATTCAGAAATGGGTGCAGTGCAGGCACAAACATACATACTTCCATATGTCTACACATATGCAATGCATATACTTAGAAATGTCAACTGTACACTCCTCTTAAACTGCCAAACTGTACTTGAACTGGTAAATAAAACCTCAGGTATTAGAATGAAACCGTGTGTATTTGACTTGAAGGACAAGTCAACTGCACTCTCAACAATGTCAACTGCACTCTGTGTCAAAAAACACAATAGGTGCATAAGTACATGTCTGTGTGTGTGCATGTATGTGTGTATATGTATTTAAGTGTATACATATGCATGTATGCATGCATGCATGTATGTATTATATAATATATAATACAAACATGCATGATAATATATAATTTATGTATGTATGATGTATGTATGTACTACCAGACTAGATGAACAGTTGAACACTTCTTGCGTACATAAGGCCTACATACAATATGGCATGTGTGGACTTTACACGACACACCTCTTGGAGTCCAATCAAGATGGCAGAGATATAAGGTTTCAACAGTTTTAAACACACATTCTCGCTAATTAATGTGGTATACTGGACGGTACTGAGATATAGTTGGTTCTATATCAATGCAAGGAACGGTGTTATTGCTAGTTTTCAAAGAAAATTTATTCAATTGAAAACTAGGTGGAGTTGTTAATGCCTATTCGAAATGAACTGTTGTCACTGAATATATATATAATATATATATATATATATATATATATACATACATACATACATACATACATACATACATACATACATACATACATACATACATACATACATACATACATACATACATATTATATAACGTCCTAACATTTTGTCGACTCACGCTCGTTTCCGATCTTTCCGATTCAGCACTCAACAGGCACGCGATACGTAGCCCAAAGATTGACGTAGCCTACATTAAAGAGGCCTAGGGCTAGGCCAAGGGTTCTATATTACAGGATTGGTCACTCGTGAAAATAATGTGTATGTCCGTTTCACTCCTATCCACAGATGTCGCCCCACTTCAAATTTTGTTTTTGACAAGTAATATGATATGCTAAATCTCCATAGACAATTTTTTTACATCGCAAACATAACTTTTCGTCGATTTGCCGTCGTAAATATAATTAACTGAATGCATTTGTTAAGTATATAAGATGCGACATTTCCTGACACCCTATTATCGCCCAAAAACCAGATTCACAACGTTGAATAAGGAGTTAGCAGTCTCCTTAGGGCTAGGCCTATGTAGATATATTTCATTTGAACAGCATTGACCTTCAGCCCGTTATAGTTATCGACCGTCTGCTAGGCCTAAACCTGTCTCGCAGACATAGGCCTACAAAATCTCGTCTCGTTACAAAAGCCTCAAACATAATTACCGAAAACGAAGATATTTCGTATATTGCGAACATTTTGTATTGCACCTTAGTTAATTCCCAAACTTTTAAATAACTCAACTAGGTTAAGCATCTTTACCTGTACTCAACAACTTTGTAGGCCTATATAGAACGCATGCAAATCAACAGCACAATTCTTCGACGGAACTTGTTCTTTTCCCCGATGAATCTTTACATTATATAAGTCTATGCTTTCCCAGCGAGTTTTCGCATAATTATTAATCTACTCAGTCAATCCGCGTTGTCATTTCCCATAGGCCTAGATACGCAAGTAAGTAGGTAAGTATACGATATCTTTTATCCCATACGATGCGAAGTAATGTCGAGAAGACAGTAGACGAAACAAATAATGGAAGAGAGTAGTTTACTGTATAGAAATACACGAAGAGTTTAAACGAAGTAGCGAATTCGGTTTGGAAGCGGTCGGAGATGCACTCGCATCTAATTGCAAGGTGAACGAACATATATATTTCAAATGCGGAAATATGCCACATGCGACTGGATGATCGTGGATTTGGTGATACAATGACAAGCTAGTGTCTTCAGCAGTTATAAAGTCCACTATATAAATAGACATATTTGGCAACCACTCAGTCGGCTAGGGCCTAGGCCTACTGTCGAATGCTCTGGCCTCCATGATCCACAAGAACCTAGCTGTTAGCCAAGCGTCATTCTTATGTGAAGACATGGAAATTCGTTGTGCCATCAGTTGGTTCGTAAGTGTAAAATTATGCTGCTAATCCTTAATTCACTCAGTCTTTATCTTCAGTTCTTCAGAGCAGCACAGTCTGCACAGACAAAGCTCCCTAGCCCAAACACGCAACTTGCGAATGGGAATTTGTTGTTTTGGGTCTACAGCTACATTTGTGTGGAAAAAACATTGCCAATTGGTGGATACTTTTCCTTTTACTCAAGTATCACTTAGCCTCCAGATGAACATGACAGTCTTTTCGAACTATGACAGTGTGTGCCTTCTAATTCCTGCAATTTTGTTTCAAGAGTCTTTAAAAAAGGGCACACACACAAACCTACACACCTACACACCTACACACACCTACACACCTACACACCTACACACCTACACACCTACACACACACACACACACACACACACACACACACACACACACACACACACACACACACACACACACACACACACACACACACACACACACACACACACACACACACACACACACACACTGACACACACACACACACTGACACACACACACACACATGCACGCATACACAATAAATACAGAAAATAACCAAATCCAGCATTGTTAAAAGTCATAGGCGTAATTTGTGGGGGGTGCGAGGGGTACCCGTACCCACTTTTGAACAATGCCAATCAATATTTTATCATTTTGCCTTCCCAGAGATCGCAGTCTCAGCCTTGCTTCTTGTATGTAAGGAATTGGTCCCCCCCTTTTTAGGCCAAAGTTACGCCCCTGTTAGAAGTTAATTACAAGTGATAAAGATATAACATCTAGTTAAACTTTCTTAAAGTGGATGAATCACAAGTCAGACAGATATAACACAAAAACCAGTAAAAATGATTCATTACAGCATTTTACGTGCAAGATTAAAAATATTTACTTAAAAAGCATAAATTTGAGCCATTCCAAACACATAGCACACAATACAGAAACAATATAACTCTTGACAACCATACTAAAATGATCAGTTCATGTAAGTATGTATGGTATATGTCAACAAAATTAGTATATAATTATGTGATAATAGTCATTAACATAGTAATTGTTAGTTTGCCTTATAAGACAATTTAGTCATTCAAGTGACAGTAAACAGCTTCTCTGAAGACGCTTCCAATAAGTAAGCCTTTCTTATATCTAACGGCAACTGATGAACCAGAGATCTGGGTTCCATCGTTGGAATACACTTCAACGACTTCTGGTTTGGCAGAGGAATCAGCTGGAAAATGAATCTTCAAGACCTGCAAATTAAGAATTTTCCTCGGAGTAGTTTATTATATATGGTGAATGAAATAATAAGCTGTTTATATACATGTGTATACATGTAAGCATGTATGTATGTATGTACATATGTATGTAGGAACGTATGTATGCTAAAAGTGTGGGATGTATGTACATTCTCCCACCTTTACCAGAGACCAAAGTACATGTATAAATGTACGTGTGTATGTCTGTCTGTCTGCCTATGTATGTATGTTCATAAGTACGTATGTTGGAAAGTATGTACGGTAAACGTGTGGGATGTTTTCAGATGCTTCATTAAGATTGTAAAACAAGATAAGCCTGAACTCCATGAACACAGTTAACTTAACTGATAATGCCTTCTGAAAATGATGTTATGGTACATAGGAACGATTTTCAGTGGGCTAAAGCTTAAGGTCTTGTCACTTCCAAGAGCCTCCTAACGGGCATTAGGGCCTACACAAGAACCACACATAACTAATAACTGAGCCTCATAAATGGCATTAGGCCTACACAAGAGTTACACATAACTAATCAATTCCCAATATAGTCGGTGTTACGATTCTTGTTCGTCAATTTTATTTGAGAATTACGTAACAGGTGCCATATATATACATATATATATATAATTTATATATATATTTATATTTATATATATGCACACAGCCATCGGTTGATGTCTAAGTGCATATAGATTATAGACACCGGCGCAATAGAAGTTACTAATAGAAGTTACACAGCACATGCATTACGAAATAGTATTAATTATAATTAAAATAAATAAGTACTAGGCTTTGTCATTCATTCACTGCAAGAATTTATGTAGCGCCTGTCAGGCGCAGTCCAATGTTTCTACTCAGAAGCGCTCCCGACTCAGCCCCGGCTTAAAACGAGTCTTACGGTTGGAATAAAACGTATAAGAAAAATCCATAGACCGAAGTGCAACAACAGAAAAAGCACGATGCTGCCTGACAGAGGTTAGTGCGTAAAGGACAAGAAGCTAACTCTGCAGAGAAGCAGAGCGACGACCCAGCACATCCAGGGTGGAATGACAAAGCTCCCTCAGATAAGCAGGGGCCGAGTCCAGAAGGCAGCGCCACACAAGGGCGGAGACCCTTTAGATAATTCGCTGTGGGAGTGGAAGCCAGTCGTCACTAGCAGGGCGAACATGTACAATCTATTTACTATCGGGGTGGGTGTCTTGCATCGTGAGGGTCGGTTAGGGTCAGGGTAAGCGTCGTGAGGGTCGGCTAGGGCTTAGGGTTAAGGTCAGTGTAGCCTATGTATTTGTGCGACTAAAGAAACTATACCTGCGAGTGGAAGCTGGATTTTAAAATTCACGCACCCCGATTGTACATGATCGCCACTAGCAGTTTGGTGGCAAGCAAAAATCTGTTTTGTTAACTTATTTCCAGAGGCGCGTTTACACGTAGGCACACTAGGCGCGCGTCTATGGCCCCGAAATCTCGGAGGGCCCCCGAACGAATGAAAATATTTTTTTCAATAATAAAATAACATTAAACCAAATAACTTGACATTCCTTGAAACAGCTCCTAGGCCTATAAGTAATCATGATTACACAGTCAATAACACTCACAAAAATGGCGTCAAGTTCAACTTCGTTGGGTTTTGCACTGCCTAAACACCATTGGCTTTCAATGGTGCTTCCCACCAGAGTTACAGTCTCAGTCTACATGTTCAGAAGGGCCCATAAAAATGTTTGCGCCTATAGGGCCCCATTTTCTGTAAACGCGACTCTGCTTATTTCTCTTTCATCCATGTCCCACGATTGAGTCCTCGTGCATCTAGTGACATCGGAAAACCTTCTCAATGCCCGCATAGCCTCCTGTTTAGAAAGGCTGCTCAATTACTGCTGTCATCTTGACACTTGCATTTTCTACTGGCACTAAAGAAAACCTGAGATTACAGATTTCCAAATGGCCTACTGTTACCTGACATCATCTCTGACTCTTTATTAAGTGAAATCCCTAAAACAGTGTTTAAATATAAACAGAGAACCAAACAATTTCAACGGCAAATTAATAATTAAAACCAATACATGTGAAGGTGAGTTGATTTCCTTTATATTTCCCAAGTGTTTGAAAAATTGGAAACGAGATGGATGAGCTCCAGTCCATACGTCACCAGTTTCCATGTCTACATCCAGGTTATCCGGAGCAGTACCAAGATACACGGACTGGAGAAACACCAAGAAAAACAATGGACTTCAAAAATCACATATCTCAAAGTTGATAATTAAAATAAGCTATCAAGTGAAAATGCAGCAGTTTTTGACAGTGAAACTAAACCCAGCACTTTTATTCCGACTACACCACTGACCATTATTTTGCTCTCGAAAATAAAGAGAATTCTGTTATTATACTGTCATAGTTGTTAAAAACGTAAGAAACTAAATAAAAAACGAAAAAAGGGCATTTTTTCAAAGAAACAAAAACCGGAAAGAAACGGGAAGAACGAAAAAGAAAATAATTTGACTTTGTCACATCTTTTGTAGGCCTACTGCAATTAAAAACAAAAATCTCGTTTACACAATTAAATAAGGAAATAACACAATTTTATTAATAAATACTAAGTAACATTAATCTACAACAATTATTTTATTTTTTGTAAGTTTGTTTATTAAGAAATCGAGAAATTAAAAATATTGAAATCTTTTCAAATTTAAATTTTAAACAGAAGTCCACACAAGTCTATGCTGACAGACCCTAACACAATAATATTGAAACCTGAACTAAACCTTGCAAGTATAGAATCCTTGGAGGGTACCCTGGTCGTTGCCCTGCCAGAATTTTCGCTCTGCCCAGAATTTGTTCGCGGCGTAAATCGCCTTCTGCGCTGGTTACTTGTATGACTCCTCTGGCTATGCTTGGTGACAAAAAATTTCTGGAGCCGCCACTGATTCAGATGCTTTTCATGTTGCCTCATTTTATGAATGATAATATGCGCTAATCAGTGGCGGCGCCGCCTATGTTTGTTTTACGGCTTTTGCCGTAGGCCTACCACTTTTCAAGGTTTTACGGCAAAAACATAATTTTGCCGTACACTTTTACCCAGACGCTCTAATTTGCCGTACTACTTTTCAAATCGTGGCGCCGCTACTGGCGCTAACGGATTTCTGCAGTTAATGGGATGCTACGAGACCAGAGCCGTATATTCAGTGATGTAGTACTCGAGTCCGGCCAAGGACTCGAGTCCGACTCGAGACCGATATTTTGTGGACTCGGACTCGGACTCGGACTTGGACTGTCACGACTCAGACTTGGACTCGGACTCGAACCCTGGACTCGAATTTGACTCGCTGACTCGTTTTCCGAGTCACAATTTCTGGGCAGAACAGGCAACTGTATTGCCATGTCACGGCCAAGAGCCCAAGACCACCCCTCATGCGAGAACTGACGTGAATACCCGGCCGACCGTCGCTACAGGCATCAGCCAGAACAGGTGTAACTATTCCGGCGCCAACCAGTTCCTACTAGCAGACAATAGAAACTAATGAAGTGAAGACGAGTATCATGAATAGACTGGGGTATAAAACAAGGGGTCTCTATTCGACCTGGTATAGGCATCTGCAAGCATATATGCTTTCCTACCAGCAGACAGCAGAAACTAATGAAGTGAAGACGAGTATCATGAATAGACTGGGGTATAAGACTGAGGGTCTCTAATTGGCGTGGACGGGCACATTAATAGAGGCGAACACCGTGAAGGGTATGACATTGAAGAGAACGGTCAACTGAATACTAGGGATTGTCGATTTGTAAATATATGATATATCTTCAATTATAATGCTAAACTGTGCATGGAGTTATTAATTTATCGCTTCGAATTAGAAGAAACTTTCGTATCGCTCTTTCCAGTGTAGAGAAGGAGCGAGGACGTGATATGCCACGGCTGCACTTGTGGCATTTACGTTCTAGCTGTTCCTACCTACTGAACTTGTGTTTAGCAGTGGAAGAATTTTTATGTGTCCTCATGATCGTGCCAGATTATCGAACAAAACTTTATTTAATTTAGGGTTTTTAATGTGAAATTTGGGCAAGTTACATTAAAAATTCTTTCTACATAATTATGTGGTTATGTAACTTATGTTATTTTTCTATGGCATTGAATTGTGTGGTTCAGTGTATTTTGATGAGGCTGGACTTGGACTCGGACTCGGACTTGGACTCGATCTTTAGTGACTCGGACTCGGACTCGGACTCGAACACCTCAGGACTCGGACTCGACTCGGACTCGGCTTAGATGGACTCGGACTTGACTCGGACTCGGCTTAGGTGGACTCGACTACATCACTGCGTATATTACCAAGAGTTCGGACAAGTGTGGCTATTGAGCGGTCCCAGTTCTTAATTTAGACACTGTTGATCACGTGGTTACTGGACGCCATTTTGAGTCCTTTGGAAGTGGATGAGCCGTGTGTGCGCTAGATGTTTGTTTTTGTGGAATATTGGAAATAATGCCTTGTTGCGCTGCTGTTAA
This sequence comes from Allolobophora icterica, assembly GCA_963556255.1. Lineage (NCBI taxonomy): Eukaryota > Metazoa > Annelida > Clitellata > Crassiclitellata > Lumbricidae > Allolobophora > Allolobophora icterica. Next base: position 18,842,732 of record OY744615.1, on the reverse strand, counting down.
ATGCTCGAATCGACAGGAAAAAGGGTTTCGGTTGTTCCGTTTTCCGAGCAACAAGACGCGCAGTGCTTTGTGGATCGCGAAAGTGAAGAGAGACAACTGGAAGCCGACGTCGTGTTCAGCTCTATGCGAGGTAGGCAGTGTTTACTTGTGGCCTTCCCAGTTTACTTCATATAGGCACATGAAGCGCAGGCATGATACTGGATGGATTTGCCTTGCAAACAGTAGAGCCGTCATAGACGTGTATATCGATATAAGTAAGTAAGTATATCCTTTATTAATCCAACTGCTAACCGCATTTTGGTTTACACAGTCATGTATATCACGTCCAGATTAAAGTACTAAGGCCTATATTCCGGTGAAAATCATCCTAATTATGAAAGATTTACGAGCTAGACTTTCAGCAGTCGGGAGAACCCGATTATGAACACGGGGTCGCAAAGTATAACCCGTATGCTTAACAGGAGGTAATAGCACATGAAGCACATGTGTAGGACATGTAAGGACGGTCGTGAAAAATTTAGAATCAGCAGTACGGATCAATTGTTCGAATCTAGGGTAGTCCACAGGAAGATAACCAGCTTTAATCAGTCTCCTAAATATTGCCTGTAGTCTCTCACGTCCCCTCTGCCCCACATAACCCCACCAAGCGGACGCAGCGTACGTCATCCTCGCCACTGTGGTAGCTGTCACCACATCGTACATTTGGGGGCCAAGTAGTCCATGAGTAGTCAGGATCCGTAATGCATACATTGATTGTCTTGCACCAGTGCATAGATTGTCAACATGCACGTCAAAGCAGAAGTCATCGGAGAGCGTGACACCCAAGATCTTCATGATTCTGACTCTGGAAAGACCAGGAATCTCCATCGGCTGGTTTTCATTCAGTTTTCTTCTCGGCTTACGGACAACCATTTCCTGGTTAATATATACTATTAATGCAGGGACGTCACGTATCCACGAACTTTAGTTTATGGAGGTTAAACACATACTATCCTCTCTCTCTCCTCCCCTCCTTCTCTTACCTCCCGCGTGTAATGTAATAATGTTAATGAAGTTATTGCAATGTGATTGGATGCAGCCTGTAATTAAGAAGTGGGTGAACTCTTTTTGGCGGTGGTGCGGAAGTGGAGTTGCCCACGCCTGGTTGTGTATAGGATTCAAGTCATGTGACTTTGTACACTCTAAGTTTTCCTGGCCACCTTAGTGAATTTTGTGTCATCTATAAAGATTGTTCATGTTTTGTAGGCACATTTCCATGACAATCAGTGCGAGAGAACAGTGATGTAGTACTCGAGTCCGGCCAAGGACTCGAGTCCGACTCGAGACCGATTTTCTGCGGACTCGGACTCGGACTCGGACTTGGACTGTCACGACTCGGACTTGGACTCGGACTCGAACCCTGGACTCGAATTTGACTCGCTGACTCGTTTTCCGAGTCACAATTTCTGGGCAGAACAGGCAACTGTATTGCCATGTCACGGCTAAGACCACTCCTCATGCGAGAACTGACGTGAATACCCGGCCGACCGTCGCTACAGGAATCAGCCAGAACAGGTGAAACTATTCCGTTTGAAGACGAGTATCATGAATAGGCTGGGGTATAAGACAGAGGGTCTCTATTTGGCCTGGTATAGGCATATAATTATAGGCCTATAGGCATACGCCAACCAGTTCCTACCAGCAGACAATAGAAACTAATGAAGTGAAGACGAGTATCATGAATAGAAAGGGGTATAAGACAGAGGGTATGTTATCGGCGTGGACGGGGACATTTATAGAGGCGAACACCGTGACGGGCATGATATTGAACCGAATGCTAGGGATTGTCGATTTGTAAATATTATCTTCAATCATTATGCTAAACTGTGCATGGAGTTATTAATTTATCGCTTCATTAGTGTAGAGAAGGAGCGAGGACGTGACATGACAGGACTGCACTTGACAATTGTGGCATTTGCAGTTCTAACTGTTCCTATCTACTGAACTTGTGTTTAGCAGTGGAAGAATTTTTATGTGTCCTCATGATCGTGCCAGATTATCGAACAAAACTTCATTTAATTTAGTGTTTTTAATGTGAAATTTGGGTAATTAGGCCTACATTAAAAATTCTTTCTGCATAAGTCCAAAATAGTCCTGTAATTTTTTTATGGCATTGAATTTTGATGTGGATGGACTCGGACTCGGACTTGGACTCGACCTTTAGTGACTCGGACTCGGACTTGGACTCGAACACCTCAGGACTCGGACTCGACTCGGACTCGGCTTACATGGACTCGGACTTGACTCGGCTTAAGTGGACTCGACTACATCACTGCGAGAGAAATCATAAGGACGGACGGAGAAAGCTACGACCCGATGCTGTGCCAACGCTCTTCACACACAGTGTACCGGTGCGTGTCAGAAAACCACCACTGAAACGCAGCCCAGAAGAAAGCCCGACGAAGACTGTTGCAAATTAGCGATCATGTGTCGAACACAGCTACAGCAGTAAATCTTTCTCTACCAACTACCACTGCTGTCACGGCAGGCACTGCGTTGTCCAAAGCGCGACAGCTTTACGATGGTAATTTAGTGTCACTAATATGTTGATTAAAATGTTGCTGCACACCATTCTAAGTTCATAGAATAATCCAGGATTTTATAAAAGGGTTGGCCGTCCCCTCCCCATACAGCCGCCCATTAAGTTTTAGTGCAGTGTTGCACAATGGTCGTTAAGTTTACTTTAGGGCCGTGCTGTTAAACCCACATGCGGGCTGATTTTAAATGGCCTGCCTGAGCTGAAAACCAACCGGGAAATAAAAAATTGCAAGCACAAGTCAAAGCCAAATATCTCACTAAAAACGTGCTTGGGCGTTTATTGGTATACTTTTTGGCACTGAGCTATTATAAAGCATGGCATACATGCTATTATTCGCTGATTATTGCATAATTATGCCATAATAAATGTTAATACAGTTAATAATTTTGATTGTTATGTTGCACATTGTTATTCAGATGCATCCATCAAGACTTGGATATGTATTCATTGTCTAATTGACATTTTTCCTTTTAATAACATTCAAAATAATAATGATTGTCTTAACACTGCTTGTCAACAAAACATCTTCATGATCATGGGTGATTTTAATGTCGACCTTTTGAAAATAGAAGACCAAAATGCAACTAGTAGTTCCTTCTTTGATTCTATGTCAGCTTATAATTCTGGAAGCTTGTAGTAGTGAGGGAGCTGGTGCAAATGTAGCTTATGACCTATTCATTTCAAAATACAAATGCAAGGTCTCTTCGCTTATTTACTTAGATCGCTAGGCACTAATTTGACACTTTATGGTCGTTTCAGTTTTTAACAACAACGACACAGCTTTCAGACACGAGTACCTGACTACATCTGAAAGTGTATTGAACAGCACTGCAGATGCTACATTGCACTCGGTTACTGCTTCAACGACGTCAGCAGCTGACGCCACTGCTCCTACTGGACATTTCGTGGCACGATTTCGTTGCATGTTCTCTTTTTTCAGAGATCTTTGCTTCGTGGCAAAGAACTGTAGCCTGGCCCGGATAAACCGGCAGACGAGCTTACGCTTGATCTCATGACATTCCGGTAAATTTACCTCTGAAGTTCGGGACATGATTTCTCACAAAAGATGTTCACGTAGATTATTCGAAGCAGATAAAAAAGATTGTTCACGCTGTCGGAAAGCAATTTCTGTGGACAGTAATATACTGAAGGCGGTCTCATTGCACGGTGTTAGACAACCCGGCCTATATTCTTTCAGCGTAAGCAAATGTGTTATTTCCGTTCCAAGTTCTTGAGTATAATCTTGAGCTTTAACAGAGGCAATACGTGTGGGACATGTGACATCGTTATTTTCAACACGAGAGAGAACGTAGCCGCCCAAGTAATATAAGCAGCACAACTCCGTGGAGTCAAGTTCCACAGCACATAAGTTACCATAATCCAACAGTGGCTTGCATGCAGCAAAGAGTGCATCAGAAACAGGGTCGTCAACTTAGCATTTCAATTGCACTGCAAGGAAATCGGCTGCAAGACTACCATCAGCCAAATCATAGCTTCCAGTGTCAGCACCCTTGAGGTACTGGGATACCGTTAGCAATCTCAAGCTGTTCTTCAACTCGAGTGCTGCATTACTTCGTTATTTGAACGATCATCGGTTAAATGTTTGTATTAATCGTATTATATGCAAACTGCAGGGTGCTAAACTCTGTACACCGGTAATTGAATAATTATTATATCGGAACTATTATCTTCCATTAACAGAACTATACGCAAATTTCAAGTATTATGTGTTGTTCATAAATGTGTGTACAATTTGGATGTATCGCTTATATTTCATGACTATTTTAAACTCGATGCCGATGTTCATTCCCATTATACAAGGAACAGCGACAACACTTTAATACCTAAATTTTTATTTACTAAAGGACTGAAGACAACTCATTACTGTAGGGCCAAGTGGTGGCATGAACTTTCAAGTAATATTAGAAACATTACTTCACATCGAAGATTTAAAAGCATGTTGAAATTGTATTTGATTGATTCCATGAGTATATAGACTGCCTGGATACAGGTTACAGATAGAATAAAGATCATGATGCAGTTAGTATAAATAAATGTCATGAAACTTGTTGCTTTGTTAGCAATGATGATTGTTAGTGCTATGATTGTTATTAAGTGTTGTATCTATATGTCGGGTGTTTTTGTGTTGTAATGAGCATATGATTTGATTTGATTTCGTATTATTTGGGCGACCAAGACTTTTGACAATATAAAGAGTCATTTAACAAAATGCAAGGATTTTAATAATTTATCCAATAATTACTAATACAATTGCTTTAGTGTTTACACGGTGTGAGTGAGGCTTTAATGTTGCTTTGACATTTATTTAGACTTCCGGTTAGTTACCATGTAATGATTTCAAAACAGACTCACAATTTGTACATTTAAATCCGGTACTTGAAAAGTTGTTCTGTGTGCCAGTGAATTCAGCACTGTAGAAAGTATTTTTCACATGGCAGAATTTTTATGAGGACCCACAGGCAGTGATGGGCAATAGTTAACTAAAAAGTTGCTAACTATTAGTTTAACTAAAAAATTTTAGTTAAGGAAGAAGTTTAACTAAAAAAAAATAGTTTAGTTAAAACCATAGTTTAACTAAAAAATTTTAGTTGCTAACTAAAAAGTTTAACTAAAAAAATCAGCAATATGCAACTATTTTTCCACAGTGAACATTGAACACTGTCAGCAAAAAAACATTTTAACACTGCATGGTTTTAGCATTTACAGCCTGTGTTTTCAAATTCATACACTACTTACAGTGCACATGTAACTGTATGCCAGAACAGTACACATTGCATAGTTTGAAGGTGAAATTGTCATTGACGCTTAGCATTATTACAGTTCACTTAACGTCTTTTATTGCAAAAATGTTTGTCGTAAATAGTTGGAAAAAGTTTAACTACTTTTTTTTAGTTTAGTTAACTAATTTCCAAAATCAGTTGCCAACTTTAGTTTAACTACTTTTTTTTAGTTGGAAAATAGTTTTAGTTTAACTAAAAAAAAATACTTGTGCCCATCACTGCCCACAGGTCACGTCTTGGTCAGATAATTCTGAGCGAATTGATTTTTATAAAATGCAATAGGCATATTGAATAAGATTTCGCCCGAAGGACTTCTGTAAATACGAATTCGGAATTCTCTGCAGTCTGCATTTGGAATTGTTTTGTTTGAATAAAATAAAAGATTCGTGTTTTAATTAAAATAGCGAGTAGTTTGACTTGACAGTTTTTTTTAGTAAGGAATAGAAATCTGGATATGGTTGTGATTTTGGGTATTGTTCTCGGTTTTGGTCTTGAGTTTCAAAGTCTTGGTCTTGAGGTTCAAGGTCTTGGTCGTGGTCTTGAGGTTTAAGGTCTTGACAACAAGACTGAGTTTAACTGGTGAAAACGCCACAATAAGGGAGTTCAGTCCACAGTGTAGGCCGAAGGTCCAGCCAACGCAAAGGCCCGATGCTGAGTTATTTCGAGGTACTAACAAGTCCAATCGGTCAGTAGAACGAAGAGGGCGAGAGAAGCGTGAAGAGATTTGTTTGCTCATCAGTTCAGAACGGTACATAGGCGCTAAGCCGAACTGGGATCTAGTGACTAGAAGAAGGACCTAATTGAATCTAATTTGAAACGGGACAGGGAGCCAGTGAAGTTCAGTTTGCATATAGGAAGTGATGTGTGAGTATCGTGGTAAATGGGCAATAAGTCTAGCTGCAGCATTTAAGACAGATTGCACAGGACACAGCCGAGCATTACTATGTTACTGCGTTATTCCGTTTGTAATTGCTTTGCATAGTCTGTTAGTTCTGTGTGAAAGTAGCAGCAGCCTCAGGTTCTGGTAAAGTCTTCCAGTCGGTCTGTTGGATTCATTGCACCCATTACAGGTCTCGGTCCTAGAGGTCACATCATGCCATCCATGCAACAACTACACTGGCTTCCTATCCGTGCCCGTATCGCCTTCAAAGTCTGCCTCCTCATTTACCATATCAACTCTGGAACCTCTCCCTTGTATATGACATCCATGGTCACGCCATGTTCTACTTCCAATTCCAGAGGACTCAGATCGGCCATACGAGGGGATTTTACTGTACTTCACACAAACAGGAAGTTTGGTAGTCGTGCCTTCTGGGTCTCAGTACCTATAGAATGGAACAGTCTTCCAACTACAGTCCGTCAATGCGCATCTGTTGCACAACTTAAATCTAAATAAAAAAACTCGCCTATTCACATTGTACTATGACTAGAAATGTAGCGCAACGCGCTTCTGTGCAAGACTTGTCTTGTTGAAGCGCGCTATGAATTTTTAGTTGTATTGTACTGTAACAGTATCACTGTATTAGGCGGGTTCAAGGGTCACTAACAGGTGAACTCGTGAATCGGCATCCGCAATACAGTTACGACCACAGCGGTTTCCGTGGGTCCAGAGGCGCAGCCAGGCTTAAAAAGTGGACGCACACCCCTCCCGTCTCCCGTCACAGTTAAATTGTCAGAAATATCGATGCGAGGCCTAATCCTTGTTTGGGTTTGATTTGGTGGGGGAACGCACGTGCGTCCAGTCACTCGCGTCACGCTGCCGGCGCCCCTGCGTTGGTCAACAACTTTCGTATTATCAGCTATTATTGTTGCAAACTTGCAAATTATTGCTGATACATAGGATTACATTACAATTATGGTCATTTCAATTTGGCATTTCTTTTGCGTAAATATATTTAGTGCTGGCGACTTTGTCAACGCATCAGATGGTCGCAGCCTGGACTCATAATGGCGTCCAGCAACCACGTGACTTGGCCAGCCAATGAACATCTGGCACAGCAGTTGTCCTAACTCTTGGTAATATACGGCTCTGTACGAGACCATAGGCGTAGCCATATTGAGGCAAGAGGACGCAGTTGCCTCCTCTTGCTTTTTAGATTTCAAAAATTTCCCGTGGGTTACACGTACCTCAGCACCCCTACTACACCGGAATGTCTCCCGCAGTTGCCACCTATTGAATTTAAGTCTGGCTACGTCCTTGTATGAGACATGGTATTTTCTTATTCTAACTAACTGATACAGGTACAAAAGTAAGGAAGTATTGAACTAAAATGCAATAACAGCATCTCTGAGAATTCTTGCATTCCCAAAGCTCACTCTATTAAGAATAAATTATAGGGGCCTACTCCGTTGTATGCCATCGACAGGTACACGTATGAATTAAGCAGCAATTATACGAAATTTACATTATGTGGAGAATAAACTTTACGGTTGACTGACAGCCACAGGGCAACTCCCATTGACAGCTGTGGGCTAATTAACTTAATATTGACTTTACATTACTGCTATAAATACAGATTACTTCATTGAGATTTTAATTGCGTTTTCATGATGCTGCTGTTCCCATATTTATGAATCCCAACACTTTCATCATTTCCTTTAACTTGTCCTCCACAATCTAGTCACTAAATTGAACTACTAAAATTTAGAAACTTTCACCTGAAGATAAGTCAACGAATTGTCTGCATGCCGTTGATACACTCTCAATTCTTCATGTCCGATACCTGCTACATACAGAGTCCTGGCAAATTGTAAACAAAGACAAATATCAAACCTCAGAATGGAAATACAAAGTAGAAAAAAATTCATATGGCCTAGAAACCTATGTAGCGTCACTGTCATAATACAAATGATTTCTTTAGATATTCCTTATCAAGTGCTGCGAGGTATGGGCTATTGCATCATATAAAACCAAGCCAAAAATTTCTTCATTCCACCAAGGACATTTTAAATGCCCTTCCCTTCCAAACTATAGCAAGGAATCAAAGATGTTTTGCTGTGGTAACCATCAACGTGTGCTAAGATGCTAAGTAGATGCACAAGAAGTTATGATACCAGCTCCTAGATATTTCTTACCCCTTTATTTGGCAAAAGTTTTAAAAGTCCAGTTTCAAACAAAGTGGCACCACCAGTTTTGGATTAGAGGACGACAATCTCCTAAATTTCTACCCAGACCAAACATGCTTTTCCCACTATGCAATTTGTCGATTACAAATACCCATAGGCGTAGACTTTGTGGGAGGGGAAGCAGCCGGGGCACGTGCCCCCAATAATTCAGATGGACTGCCAGTATGAGAATTGTAGAAAAAAGACTGGGAGGTTAGACTTTGATTCATGTGGAGTTGGGGTGTGCAATAAAGACTCAACTATGGGGTCCTAAGAAAGACTGGGGGTTGAACCCTCCCAACCCCCTGACAATTCTCACCATGTGGACTGTACACCCAATGCAACAAGTGTAGAATGAATAACCAAATGCGTCCCCCCCATATTTTGGACAAGTTTACGAAAGTGCAAATAACCGAATCTCGCCAAATATTACTCAACATGATTGGCTCCCGGTTTCCTATCAATAAATCGTAGGTCATTTAGTCAACCAGCACTTTGCAAACACTTCCGTCTTATCCGTATAACTTACTGGTAGCCCTGCAAAATTCACATCTTGGAGCTGCCAGTGTCAATGTCATTATATCAGAAATAGTTATGGAGAGCTTCGTTTTAAGTGGCACGCACGACTATTACAATTAAATTCTAATGGAATGATTTCAACAAAGAATAGCTTACTTTCCATCTTTTGACAAAGCAATTCCATTTGGTCCGAGTAATCCCTTCTCCACCAGCTTGGTAGTCTTTCCATCATAAAATCCAATGCTGCCCCAGTGAAGTCTGAAGTACGTCTCAAGCTTGTAACTCATGTAAAGGTAGTTAGTGTAATAGAACTGGTCCTCTCCAACAACAATCAGATCGTTGATCCTATGCAATTTAGAGACAACTTTAACCCTCTACCGATGAGAGAGATTTATATTTTAGTACACGCTCATCGTTAGAAGTGTTAACTAAACAAATCATTGCGAATCACATTTCTGTCCTCAACACATTATTTTTCCAGTACCTTAACAGAAAATTCTGCAGGTTTCAACTTTTACTTGGTTTCTGGATTGATGTTGTCAAGGCAAAAATTCAAATCCTGCTACAAAACAACCATTGTGGAAATTGTGGGCGGGGGTGGGCGTTGAAAAGACTGGGGGTTGAAAAGTTAATCCTTATTTTGCAAACTGATGCCAAAGAATTTTGAAAGCAGCCGATTTCAACGACAGCAGTTTGGCAAGTTAGACCCAAATGAAAATCAATTCCTCTGTTGAGAAAATTAAGAAATGCTTACATGATGCGCCATGAAAATGTCTTCTCTTTGCAAGAGACTCGAGTCAAAAAATGCTAAATCGCACTAACACAACTGAGGGGGTTGGAAACGACCCCCATGGGGTGTGCAATCAAGAGTTAACTGGGGGTCCTAAGAAAGACTAGAGGTTGAGCCCCACAACCACTGACAATTTCCACCCTGAAATCAACTCTTGACAAAAAACAGTAGTCATAGCAAAGGATAATAGACAGATATTCCAGTATTTTCTAAACATCATTATATCATTAAATATCATCAAATCCCAAAAGTTTGTAACAATACCTTTATTTCACTGTGGTTATTATCAAATAACCAGTGATATTTTACTTCTGAAAATAATTCCTAATTCAGTTCTAATTCAGTTCTGAGCTCTTGAATTTTACTTCTAATTCTAATTTTGCTTCACAAATAATTTTACTTCTAATTCCTATTTTAGTTCTCAAATAATTTTACTTCTTATTTTAGTTTTCCAAATAATTATTAATTTCCGTGCTGTAAAAGTACATAATTATGCAACGCTTGCAGAGAGAAGCACACCAAACCTATCCCGAGAAAGAAAAAACTGTTTCAAGTAAAACAAGGGGTGAAGCTTTGGTCTAACAATGCTGGTAATTTGAATTTTGAGTCGTGTGGTTATCATTAATACGAAACGAAGAATTATCTAGTAGGCCCCTATTAGCGAAACCGGGTATACGCCCTACTGTGTGGACAACCATATCCAAAACGCTGTACAGTCGCTGATGGAATTCATTCGAGTCAGTCGTCAAGATCTAATGCTCTTAGGCTATGCCAGCGTGTTACGATTCATCTATCCCCTTTCAAGACTTATATTGCTTGTATTTTTCCAGCTAGTTCCACAAAATCCATCATTTTCCTCGTTTAGTACTTGGCATGTAGATCTGCCTGCACATTTCGTCAAAATGATAAACCCAATCTATCTCGCTTCCTTTCCGGTCAACATTCTCGATAAACTCGTAATTTTACAATTTAACGATCAAACTGAAATAAAATGGCGTATGAAACTGAGGTCGTTGGTACGCAATTAAGTGGGGACAATTAATTATTAGACAACGAAGACCAAAGATAATAGAAATGGTATGCGCAGCGTCTTCATCTCAACCGAAGTTTTCCAATGGATTTTGTTTGGAACGCGTGCAATTTTACCGGTAGGCCCTACTCGCCTTCGTCTCAACTTAAGCGCCACAAAGAGTAAAATGATTTTACTTCTGAAAATAATTAATAATTTCGTTCTTAATTTTAGTTCGGCAAATAATTCCTAATTCAATTCTTAATTTCGTTCTTTCTGCTGAAATAATTCCTACTTTTACTTCTAGTTTTCGTTAACGAAATCAATTATTTTTACTTCTAATTTTAGTTTTCGTTAACGAAAATATCACTGCAAATAACCAAAATATTATGCAATTCATGTTACACAGACATGAGAGACTCACGAATGAAAGTCGGGTTGATTTTCAATCCGCCTGACATGTTCAAGAGTTTTCTTAGAACCAATAAACTTGAACTTATCTACTGCTTCCCCATCAGGAGTGTGATTGATTACGTACAGGTAGACATCACCTGTGAACAAGCATTTACACACCAGTAAGCAATCACCTCTACAGGCTAGATTGCACTCACCAAGAAGTGCTCTTTCAGGGCACTTCGCATGGGCTGCAGGAAAGGGGACCACAGTATTGACACAGTTACACTAAGCTGAGTTTGCCACCAGAAGATAAGACTTAGCAGTTACCTTTACTTTCCAAAAGAGAAACCAAAAATAAATCAAACAATCAACCTTCTTGCAATTGAAATCATTTGCATCATCATCACTGGCACCCCTTAATCAACATAAAATCCTTAACAACACAAGCAAAGCCAGCAGCAGCAAAAGCCAGTCTTGTTGTCAAGACCTTAAACCTCAAGACCAAGACTTTGAACCTCAAGACCAAGACCAAGACTTTGAACCTCAAGACCAAGACCAATACCAAGACTTTGAACCTCAAGACTTTGAACCTCGAGACCAAGACCAAGACCAAGACTTTGAACCTCAAGACCAAGACCAAGGCTTTGAACCTCAAGACCAAGACCCAAAAATCACAATCAGGTCAAGACTTCTAATCTTTTCTAAAAAAAGTCAAGTCGGAATACTCGCTATTTAAACAAAAACATGAGTTTTTAATTTTATTCAAGCAAATTACCTTTAAATGCAGACTGCAGAGAATTCCGAATTCGTATTTACAAAAGTCCTTCATGCAAAATGTTATTCAAAATGCCTTTTGTATTTTATAAAAACCAATTCGCTCAGAATTTTCTGACCAAAACTTGCGTTTTGGGGCCTCATAAAATTCAGCCATGTGAAAAAATACGTTCTACAGGTGCTCAAGTCACTGGCACACACAGCAGCTTTCAAGCACGGGATGTAGGCATATGTATGTAGGCCTAAATATACAGATCATGAGTCTTTTGAAAATCCTCCCATGGTTTATCATCTTTTTATTATCTTTTGGAAAGTAAAGGTCACTACTGATACAGCATAACTGCTGCTGCTGCCGATGGGTTTTCCTGACCAATAAGACTTGTATATCCGTCCATAGATACTGGTCGCACGGCGCAAGCAGGCTTGATTTTTAAATTCTTGAGTTTTGTTAAATGACTGTTCATATTGACAGCCAAGTCTTGGTCTTGCGACACCAAGACCAAGACTTTGAACCTCAAGACCAAGACCAAGACTTTTGGTCTCAAGACCAAGACTTTTAAAACGAACTCCAGTGCACTCGAGCAAAGACCTTGGTCTCGAGGACAACAAGACTGGCAACAACAGTACCACCATACTCACCTTAATCATCATTCTGATGAGTGTGCCAGATATCTTATAACGAATGCTTCAGGTTGTATTTACTTGCAACATAGCAAACTTGTAGGTCAAACCGAGAGTTGGCAATCAGACTTGATAAGTGAACACTACATCTTGGCGTAAAGAAGTACTGCAACTTGGCTACAATTTGAAGTTAATTAGCCTTCTGCTCTGGCAAGTGCCAGTGAGATACCAGTACCTGATCACAATATTCCAAACGCACCCGTTTTTGGATTTGTCCAAATGCTGATTCCATGAAGATTCAAGGTTTTGTACTTTTCCTCTCTGACGATTTTCAACTCCACTGGTGCCACTTTGGGACTGTTGAAGTCAAAGAAATAGATTCTACCAACTTTGCCACCATGCCCAAAGAAATTAAGACCCTAAACAGAAACAACAAAAACAAGGTGGCATCAACAACTACACGGCAACCACCATATCAAATAAACTTAAATAAAATTAACTAGATTTGGATTCTTGTCACATAACCTTAGTAAACTCTTCCCTCTTTCAAAAAGACAAGCTGAAGTTTTAATAACAAACCTAATTGTATGTAAACTAAACAGCCTTTCAGAAGAGTTTCGGTACAAGGTAAACAAAAGGTAAAATGAGAAAGTTTAACTAAAAGCTTGGACGAGTATTTTCCGTAACACGAACCTAGTAAAAGTTTTTTTCCTACCAAGAACCCAAGGTAGCCAGGTTTTACCCACCGAGGATATGAAAGCCTGTCCATTGTTAAGAACTTGTATGTCCTCAGATCCAGTTTCTGTTAAGAACACATATATTTGAAATTCAGAACTTTTTTTTATGTATATGACATGCAACTATGTTATAATGAAGCATCATCATCTTCTGTGGTTGTCTAGCTACAGTCTACCTCTGAATATGTGGTCTACCTCTGAATATGTGTTACACAATAATCATTTGTATGCAGGAAAACGTTTAGAACTCTAACAGAAGTTACACTAACAATGTGTTTAATTGTTTATACCCACAATGCAATGCACTTGTTAAGTTTCAGTTAGATAGCAATATGTACAGCACCTGAAGAAGAGCAAGCCCTTAAGATAGCCTTAGCCTCAGAGGCCGCCATGGGTAAGAAGTGTTAGCACCTTCATTTTCTTAGCCTCGGCATGTGAGGGCATGAGGCCAGCCCTCTCCCTCGCTGACTGATCTTCCCACCGAAAGTATACTCATTATAGCCGAGTTGGAGTAGAAAGCTTGAAACAAGTTTCTGTCATGGCAGGGATTTGAACCCCAACCTCTCAAGCACACACTAGTTGCTATAGACTATTCTGCAGTCAAGTGCAGTACTTGAGAGGTATTTAAAGACCAAATATTAAGTATCTTGATGCATACATACATACTTGAAATGTTGATGAAAATTGTCCTATCTGTGTTTTTTTGACTCATCACTTTCAGAATGACCATCATGTGAATTCTTAAGGAGCTGTCTCTAAGCCAATGTGCTTGAAAGATTCTGTCAAGGTCCTTACACAATGCCTACATACAACATGCACTGCACAGTCTGCACTCAACCCATTAGCCACAAACACCAAAACCACTCTCATCACAAATACCACCATTAGAATGACCATCAATTCCTACCTATTCCTGACAGCTGGAAACATTCCTCTGGCGCATGATTGTAAACATGACGGAAGACTCCAAAACGTAATCTGTCACAAGAAAATAAAAAAAACCAAAAGCAACATTTATTAGCTACTAAAGCTGGAGAGTAAACATAAAACTCACAATTTCTAACACATGTCATATCTGATTACAGTATCAAACTATGATATCTAGAAATCGAGCATGACATGAATTTTGAAATTTGTTGTTGATAAACAATAAATTTCATAATAGATTATGAAATAGATTATGATTAGATATAAATTATGATTTATAGATTTTATAAAAAGATTGTCAATGTATTGTGCTTAACAGGTCAAGTGGTGCTACTGGCATGTTTATATACACTATGAAACGTCAAAATGTAATCTGTTAGAAAATGCAAAACCCCAAAAGCAACATTTATTAGCTACACACAAGCTGACCAGTAAACATAAAACTCACTAGAATTAAAACGAATAATTTTCTATATAAAATCAAATGTTCTAAACAATTTCTAATATATATCTGATTACAGTACCAAAATATGATATCTTGAAATCTAGCATGCCATGAATTTGACATTTTTTTATAAACAACTCATTATTCAAAGAAGCCATCTGATTATCTTTCTCTGGTCATGCCTAAATCAAGAACTGTTCTTGGTGAACGCGCTTTTCGGATTGCTTGTCCTCCTATTTGGAATTCTCTCTCTGTGTATGCTCGTTCTGCTCAAACACTTGTATCATTTTGTTCCAAACTTAAATTTACCTCTTTCAAATTGCTTAATAACCATAGGCTTTCTCTTTGTCTTACGGACTGAGCTTCTGGATATTGACCTGATTATGGCTTGGTTTTGGCAAGCCATCGGTAATTAGACACTGGAGCAACAGAAGTTACTAATTACATTTATTTGAAAAGCTTTTCTCCCTTGTGAAGGATCAAAGTGGTTACTTTACCCTAAATAAACAAGTAATAACAATATCTTCCTATAATATGTGTCGATCAGTAATGATGCAAACGTAACGAGTTGCAGTAATCGAAGCTCTAGACACTTTTATCACTTTAGTATTTTAATTTTAACACAATACTAAAACTGTTAATACTTTGCTTGTAACACATTCATTTTCACCAGTTTGTCAGTACTTTTATTTGGTTACAATGGATGTCTAGCATATTCATAGTATGGAACCATTCAGCATCATATTCAGATTTCAGTCGTCTTACTTCTGACATCATCTTTGTCCCGAGTACAAGCGCAGAGAAATAGGAACAGAAATATGAACCTTGGAAGAGAGACTGAAAGTTATGAACCTCTTCATACTTAATCATATTTTTACTGTCTTTTGGTGTTTCTTCAAAAGTTGGGGGGACTGTACACTGTGTCCCCCACTGTTAAAGGTGAGGGGTCTTGTCCCCATCCCTCCGGATCGCCGTCCATGCACAGAAGCCTCAGTAGCCAACACCTCAATAGTGAGCAAACATGTGGACAAAACTATATATATATATATATATATATATATATATATATATATATATATATATATATATATATATATATATATATAAAATATATATAATATATATAATTAGGACTATTTTTATAGAAGTGATATGATTACAAACAGCATGATTCATCTATGCAACAAAGAACTTAAAAGTAATGTAAAAATACAACATACATATGTCCAAAGATCCAGTACGCAACTGAAGCCAAGAAAAGAACAATCAGGCCTTGTTTCAACATGTTCACGAATTACTAAAGCATACATACACAAATATTACACAGACCATAGAAAAAATCACTTCACACCCCTTAGAGTCCAACCAAATTGGCATTATAGATAATAGGTTTCAACATTTTGTGCTAGATGTTTAAGCTGTGCTGTATTAAGTTATTTGATTAGCACATAATTCAGAAATGAGGAGCATTAGACTCACAAACTTACATACTTGCATATGTCTACACATATGCAATGCTTAGACTTAGAAATGTCAACTGTACACTCTTCCTCAAATTGCACTCTAAGTCTCTAACTTGTAAATTAAATCTCAGGTATTAGAATGAAATCGTGTGTAGTTGGCTTGAGCTAATCTCTCTAAAATGACAAGTCAACTGCACACTCAACATTGTCAACTGCACCCTGTGTCAGAAATATACTAGTTTAGGGAACTTTAGACCCTGCACAGATGCACTCTAGTGCATAAATACATGTCTGTGTGTGTGCATGTATGCGTGTATGTATGTGTGTATGCATGCAAGTATGCATGTATGATATATGTATGTATGTAGGCCTACTACCAGACTATAGTCATGAAGTAATAAAACGAACACTTCTTACGTACATTAGGCCTATATTCAATATGACCTGTGTGGACTTTACACGATGCACCGCTTGGAGTCCAAACAAGTTGGCAGAGATAAAAGGTTTCAACATTTTTAGACACACATTCTCCCTAATTAATATGGTATACTGGACGGTACTGAGGTATAATTGGTTCTATAGCAAAGCAAGGAATGGTGTCTTTGCTCAAGTTTTCAAAGAAAGTTGATTCAACTGGAAACTAAGTGGGATTGTTAATGCCTATTCGAAATTAACTGAATATAATATACCGTCCTAACATTTCGTCGACTCACGTTCGTTTGCGATCTTTCCGATTCCGAATTCAACAGGCACTCGATACCCTATTCTTAGCTCGATACCTAGCCTACATCAACGAGGTAATAGAAGAACGGCCTACATAGATCTAGGACTAGGCCTATCCATTGCCTTCTAGATACAGTATCTAGAAGGCAATGGCCCATCTAGATATATTTCGGCAAACATTCATTGAACAGCATTGACCTTCAGCCCGTCATAGTTGTCGACCGTCTGCTAATCTGTCTCGCAGACATACAGAGGCGTAACTTTGGTCTTACACGAAGCAAGGCGAAACTGCGATCTCTGGGAAGGCAATAATAATAATAATAATTATTATTATTCTTTAATTAAGCGCCTGCAAACGCACTGCGCTGTACATGTACATGTTATGCGATAAATCTTAACTACTAACAGAACAGACAGCCTGTAATACACGGCGCAAGTTGCAGCCTACAAAGCATGTCCGCCTATGGGACTCGATCTCTGTACCTCTCGCACTCTACGCCATATGTTATCCAATGCGCTATCGGGCCCCACTAATAAAATATTGACTAGTAGGCCTATTGTTTAAAAAGTGTGGGGTACGCTACCCCTAGTCCAAAAAGTGGGAGTACGGGTATCCCTCGTACCCCCCCCCCACAAATTACGCCTATGCAGGCATAGGCTTACAAAAACTCGTCTCGTTACAAAAGCCTCAAACATATACTGAAAATGATGATTTTTCGAATATAGCAAACATTTCGTATTGCACCTTAGTTAATTCCCAAACTTTTAAATAACTCAACTATGTTATGCATCTTTACCTGTACGGGTACTTAACAACCTTGTAAGCTTATAGGCCCCTACATAAACTCCTGCAAATCAACAGCACAAAGTCTGCGACGGCACCTTTTTTTTTTATCCCCGATGAATCTTTACATTATATTAGTCTCTGCCTTTTCACATTAATATACTCAATCTGCGTTGTCATGTCGCATAGATACGCAAGTAAGTAGGTAAGTAAAGATAACTTTATCCCATGCGATGCGAAGTAATGTCGAGAAGACAGCAGACTTGAAACAAATAATGGAAGAGTAGTTTACTGTATAGAAAGACATGAAGAGTTTAAACAAAGTAGCGAATTCGGTTTGGTACCGGTCAGAGATGCACTCGCATCTAATTTCAAGGTGAACGAATATGAATGACTGGATGATCATGGATTTGGTGATACAATGAGAAGCCAGGGTCTTCAACAGTTATAAAGTCCACTATATAAATATACATATTTGGCAACCACTCAGCCGGCTACTGTCGAATGTACTGGCCTCCATGATCCACACGAACCGGTTAGACAAGCGTCATTCTGATGTGGAGACATGGATATTCGTTGTACCATCAGATGCTTCGTAAGTGTAACATTACGTAACATAATATAACTCTTGACAACCATACTAAAATGATTAGTTCATGCTAGTATGTATGGTATACGTCAACAAAATTAGTATATAATTATGCAATATTAAAATAGTATTGGTTAGCTTTGCCTTATAAGACAATTGGGAATGGGAATTTTGGAATAGGAATTTGTTGGCTTGGGTCTACAGCTACATGTGTGCGGAAACTGCCGATTGATGGATACTTTTCCTGTTACTCTAGTATCACTTAGCCTCCAGATGATCTTGACAATCTTTTAGAATTATGACAGTGTGTGCCTTCTAATTCATGCAATTTTGTTTCAAAGGTCTTAAAAAAGGGCACACACACACACCTACACACACACCTACACACACACACACACACACACACACACACACGCACGCACGCACGCACGCACGCACGCACGCACGCACGCACGCACGCACACATACACATACACAAACACAAACACCTACACACACATGCACATAAGCATCCACGCATACACAATTATACAGAAAATAACACAATCTAGCATAAAACTTTGTTAAAAGTAAACTGCAAGTAATAAAGATATAACATCTTGTTAAACATTCTTAAAAGTGGATGAATCCCAAGTCAAGACAGACATAACACTAAAAAACATTTAAAATGATTCATTGTAGCATTTTACGTGCAAGATTAAAAATATTCGCTTAAAAAGCATTATAAATTTGAGCCATTCCAAACACATAGCACACAATACAGAAATAATATAACTCTTGACAACCATACTAAAAATCAGTTCATGTAAGTATGTATGGTATACGTCAACAAAATTAGTATATAATTATGTGATAATAGTCATTAACATAGTAATGGTTAGCTTTGCCTTATAAGACAATTTAGTCATTCAAGTGACAGTAAACAGCTTCTCTGAAGACGCTTCCAATAAGTAAGCCTTTCTTATATCTAACGGCAATTGATGAACCAGAGATCTGGGTTCCATCGTTGGAATACACTTCAACAACTTCTGGTTTGGCAGAGGAATCAGCTGGAAAATGAATCTTCAAGACCTGCAAATTAAAAATTTTCCTCTGAGTAGTTTATTATATACTAGCAGGTTTACCCGGCGTTGCCCGGGGTTATAAGTTTCAATCCCTGTACCGAATAAGCAACAAATTTAGGTATATGTTTAAATCCGTGTAGCGAATAAGGAAGAAATTTAGGCGACCAGTGGGGGAGACTGCTTTGCAGTCTAGGCGTGGACTGACTGCTTCGCAGTCGCCCTCTGGTGTGGGATGCTTTCAGATGCTTCATTAAAAATTAAGGTAAGCCTGAACTCCATGAACACAGTTAAACTGATAATGCCTTCTGTGAATGATATGATTATGGTACTTAGGAACGATTTTCAGTGTACATATTAAACTTAAATTCTCATCACTTCCAAGAGCCTCCTAAGTGGCATTACAAAAGAGTCGCATATAACTAGCCTAATCAACTCCCAACAACGTCGCTGTTAACGCTTCTTGTTCATAAATTTTATTTGAGAGGTATGTAACAGGTGCCATATTAAGTGTCTAGATACACACATACATGCACACAGCCATCAGTTGATGTCTAAGTGCATTAGACACCGTCGCAATAGCAGTTACCAATTACAAAGCACATGCATTTTTTATGAAATAGTATTAATTATAATTAAAATAAATCAGAACCAGAGTTTGTCATTCATTGCAAGAATTTATGTAGCGTCCGTCCTGGGCCGTCCAATGTTTCTACTTGGGAGCGCTCCCGACCATGCAAGCCCCGACTAAAAACGACAGTCTTAAGGTTGGAAAAACCTATCAGAAAAAACCCTAGGCAACAAGCGGAAAGCCAAAGGCAGCCAATTCCAGACGAAAGGGCCAACAACAGAAAAAGCACGATGCTGCCTTTTCAGGCATCATCGTGCGTAGGGGACAAGAAGCTACCTCTGTGCAGAGAAGCAGAGAGAGCCTCGACCCAGCACATCCAGGGTAGAATGACAAAGCTCCCTCAAATTAGCAGCGGCCGATCCAAGAAGGCAGCGCCACATAAGGGCGGAGGCCCTGTAGATAATTCGCTGTGGAAGGGGAAGCCAGTCATGTCACTAGCACAGTGATTGAATTGTTGGGGGGTTGGGACTTGGGAGGGTTTAACCCCCAATTCATTTTTCAACCCCTCCAGTTAATTCCCAAAAATTACCCAATGCAGCTTTCAGTCTATTGTGTATCTTCCTTTTCGCGTGCACCCAAATATTTTCAAGTATGTACACCCACTACAATTTCACACGTTTACTAGTTTCAGGTTCATAAGAAATTCTGTTCGGGACATCCAGACATGAAAAAAAAATTTCAACCCCCGAGTTCAAATTTGACAATTCAAACCCTGCACTAGCAGTTTGGTGGCAAGCAAAAACCTGTTTTGCAAACTTATTTCTCTTTCATCCATGTCCCACGATTGAGTCCTCGTGCATCTGGTGACATCGGAAAAACATTGTCAACCCGCATAGCCTGTTTAGAAAGGCTGCTCAATTACTGCTGTCATATTGAGACTTGCATTTTCAACTGGCACTAAAGAAATCCCGAGATTACATATTTCCAACTGACCTACTGTTGTTACCTGAAATCATCTCTGACTCTATATTAAGTGAAATCCTTAAAACAGTGTTTAAATAGAAACAGAGAACCAAACAATTTCAGCGGCAAATTAATAAGTAAAACCAATACATGTGAAGGTGAGTTGATTTCCTTTATATTTTCCAAGTGTTTGAAAATTTGGTAAAGGACCGGATGAGCTCCAGTCCAGACATCACCAGTTTCCATGTCTACATCCAGGTTATCCGGAGCAGTACCAAGATGCACGGACTACAGAAACATCAAGCAAAACAATGGACTTCAAAAATCACACATCTCAAAGTTGATAATTAAAATATGCTATCAAGTGAAAATGCAGCAGTTTTTGACAGTGAAACTAAACGCAGCACTATTCTTTTATTCCAACTACACCACTAACCATTATTTTGTTCTTGATCATATAGTGAATTCAGTTATTACACTGTCATAGTTGTTAAAACGTAAGAAACTAACTCAAGAACAGAAAAACGTCGTTTTTCAAAGAAATAAAAAATGAAAAGAAACGGGAATTAACGAAAAATTTTTGACTCAGTCACATCTTGTACTGCAATTTAAAATTAAAAACCTTGTTTACACAATTTAACAAGGAAATAAAACAACTTTATAAGTAAGACATGGTATTTTGTTATTCTAACTAACTGATACAAGTACAAAAGTAAGGTAGTATTGCACTAAAATGCAATAACAGCACCTCTGAGAATTCTTGCATTCCTAACTTAGCTTACTCTATTAAGAATAAACTATAGGGGCCTCTCTGTAGTATGTCATCGACAGGTGTATGAGTTAAGCAGCAATTAGACGTAATTTACACTATGTGGAGAATAAACTTTACGGTTGACTGGCAGCAATATCTAAATCATGCAGAATAGACTTTACGGTTGACTGGCAGCCACGGAGCAACTCGCTTTGACAGCTGTGGGCCAACTCATTAACTAAACTTTGACTCAACTGTAGTCACATCTCAGGGAGCACAGATTCACTAATATGCTGACGACGCAAAATTTTACTCCACATGCCACGATTGCTACCCATCTGATGCAGTCTTGTTGTCAAGACCTTAAACCTCAAGACCAAGACCAAGACCAAGACTTTGTACCTCAAGACCAAGACCAAGACCAAGACTTTGATCCTCGAGACCAAGACCAAGACCAAAACCTTGAACCTCGAGACCAAGACCAAGACCAAGACTTTGAACCTCGAGACCAAGACCAAGACCCAAAAAAATCATGTTCAGGCCAAAGGCTTCTTTTCTTTACAAAAAAATTGTCAAGTCAGACAACTCGCTATTTTAATGAAAACGTGAATCTTTTATTTTATTCAAGCAAATTAACTTTAAATGCAGACGGCAGAGAATTCCGAATTCTTATTTACAAAAGCTGTTCATGCAAAATGTTATTCCAAATGCCTTTTGTATTTTATAAAAGCCAATTCGCTGAGAATTTTCTGACCAAGACGTGTGGGGCCTCATAAAAATTTCACCATGTGAAAAAATACTTTCCATATATGCTGAATTCGCTGGCATACACCGTAGCTTTTCAAGCACTGGATTTAAATGTACAAATTGTGAGCGTTTTTTTAAATCCTCCCATGGTTTATCAGACTCAGAAAAGTCTCGGCAGGGCTTCCAGATACAGTATAATATAGTTGTTGCTGCCAATGGGTTTTCCTGACCAACAACGGCAACAAGACTTGTATCCGTCCGTAAGTATTTGTTGTAGGCTATGATGCAAACAGGCTTGATAATTTTTTTAATTCTTGAGTTTTTTATATGACTTCATATTGACAGCCGGTCTTGGTCTTGGTCTTGCGAAACCAAGACCAAGACTTTGAACCTCAAGACCAAGACCAAGACTTTTAAAAACGAACTCGAGTGCACTCGAGACCAAGACCTTGGTCTCGAGGACAACAAGTCTGATCTGATGCACTCGCATTTGTGTCCTCTAAATGGCCGGCTTCCTGTAGTGAATTACAGAAATGAGTGTATTTTAACCACAGAATAGTTAACGCGTTATGCTATCTAGTCTGTGGTTTAAGCAACTGAAACGATTACTTAAAGAAACGATTTAGATATTGCTCGATTTTTCAGTTTTGCTCTGCAAAAGCTAACAATGAAAAATACAGCTTAGTTTGCTCTCCAAAGGTCGGCTGCGTGCATTTTGGTGTGTGAACTGTATTGCACACAGTGCTTTTAGGCTACATGATTGCTGCTGTCAAACGAACTAAATAAAAATAATTATATCATTCTTATAAATTTGCTGCCATTTACCATCACTGCGATGAATCACTGTTTTCACTTTAAAGGTAATTTTGCACATAACCTATATTATCAGTTATTTTTCTTACTGCTGGCCAAACAATTATAATTATGTTACTAATAATTACATTAATTTAATAATAATTGCAATAATATAAATATAATAAAATTTTAATAATTATGTTAATTATATTATGTCACCTCCAATATTGTAATTTCTCCAAATGTTGGCCAAAAAGTGACATTAGGCATAGTTTTATGTGCACTCTATGTTTAGAAATAGCAAAGCAAGGGCCTCTCGAACGTTAATGGATTAGGGCCTCGCAGTCTAAATCCAGCACTGTCTAGATCAGGGATGGCGAACCTATGGCACGCGTGCCCAACGTGGCACGCCAACAGATTTTGCTTGGCACGCCATCTGAACTCTGAACTTTCGTTTTTTCATACTTTTTTATATTTCTTTATTTCTTACATTCAGCAATTTCTTTCCTACTTCATGTCACATAAAATTATAGTAAATATAAATAAATCGCATTATTAAGTAGCCACGTCCAAAAATAATGCAATGACTTTTCAATATTAGCTTTCATTTTTTTAGTACTTCATACCGTGTTCAATGGTTCAATAAAATTTCTGGCACGCAAAATTTTTTACTTTCTTTAAGAACCATTTTCTGGCACGCGAGCTAAAAAAGGTTCGCCATGCCTGGTCTAGATACATAGCCTACATTTGTACTAACCATTCAAGCAATATTTGCCCAAATAATACGGCCGTGGCATGTATACTTTCATTCCCCATAAAGACTATGTAATTTCTTGTCAAGTATACATTACACCACACTTATTACTCATTCAGTATATAAAATTTGTATATAATGTAGTAGACCGTAGTGCATATGCACCTCAAGTTCTGTTTTAATAATTTCATCATGTTATTCTAATTCATATCTACATGGATTGCTGTTATAAATACAAACTATTTCATTGAGATTTAATTGCGTTTTCATGATGCTGCTGTTCCCATATTTATGAATCCCAACACTTTCACCATTTCCTTTAATTTGTCCTCCACAATCTAGTCACTAAATTGAACTACTAAAAATTTAGAAACTTTCACCTGAAGATAAGTCAACGAATTGTCTGCATGCCGTTGATACAGTCTCAATTCTTCATGTCCGATACCTGCTACATACAGAGTCCTGGCAAATTGTAAACAAAGCCAAATATCAAACCTAAGAATAGAAATACAACGTAGGAAAATTTCATATGGCCTAAAAACCTATACAGCGTCGCTGTCATAACTCATAAGATACATGCAAATGATTTCTTCAGATATTCCTTATCAAGTATTTATTCCGGATATTTCTATAGCGCCTCTCGAAGTCAACTACTACTCAGAGGCGCTCCCGACTACAGCATTTGATACTGTGCCGGAATTTTCACGCCGAAGCGCCACGAGCAACTGCGAGTGAAGGACTTGCCCAAGGTCCGTACGCAGCGGCTAGAGTGGGATTCGAACCTGCAACCCTCCGGTCACAAGGCGCCGAACTTACCACTGAGCCCCATATGAAACCAAGTCACAAATTTCTTAATTCCACCAAGGACATTTTAAATGCCCTTCCCTTCCAAACTATAGCAAGGAATCAAAGACGTTTTGCAGTGGTAAGCCACCAATGTGGACTAAGATGTTAAATAGATGCTTTTGATATTAACTCCTAGACATTTCTAACCCCTTTTTGGCAACAATTTGAAAAGTCCTGTATCAAACAAAGTGGCATCACCAGTTTTGAATTTGTGGACTAGAATCTCCTAAATTTCTACCCAGACCAAACATGCTTTTCCCACTATGCAATGTGTTGCATACAAATTACTGAATCTAGCCAAAAATTGTTCAACGTGATTTGCTCCTGGTTTCCTATCAACACATCTTAGGTCATTTAGTCAACCGGCACTTTGCAAAAACTTCCGTCTTTTCCATAACTTACTGGTAGCCCTGTGAAAAACTTAAAATCTTGGAGCTGCCAGTGTCAATGTCACTATATCAGAAATATTATGGAGAGCTTTCTTTTTAAGTGGCATGCACGACAATTAGAATTAAATTCTAATAAAATGATTTAAAGAAAGAATAGCTTACTTTCCATCTTTTGACAAAGCAATTCCATTTGGTCCGAGCAATCCCTTCTCCACCAGCTTGGTAGTCTTTCCATCATAAAATCCAATGCTGCCCCAGTGAAGTCTGAAGTACGTCTCAAGCTTGTGACTCATGTAAAGGTAGTTAGTGTAATAGAACTGGTCCTCTCCAACAACAACCAGATCGTTGATCCTATGAAATTTACAGACAGCTTTAACCCTCTAACGATGAGAGAGATTATATTTTAGTACATGCTCATCGTTAAAGTGTTAACTAAAGAAATCATTGCGAATCACATTTCTGCCCTCAATACATTATTTCCCATGTACCGTTACAGAAACATTCTGCAGGTATGAACTTTTACTTGGTTTCTGGATTGATGCTGTCAAGGCTATAATTCAAATTAACCAGTGTGGGAATTGTAGAAAAAAGACGGGGTTGGGGGAGGTCGAACATTTTATCCGTATTTTGAAAAAGGATGTCAACGAATTTTGAAAGCAGCCGATTTCAATGCTAGCAGTTTTGCAAGCCAGACTCGAATCAAAATCAGTTCTCTTGTTGAGAAAATTAGTTCACCTGATACACCATGGAAATGTCTTCTCTTTGCCAGAGACTCAGAGTCAAAGAATGTTAAATCGCACTAGCACAACTGAGGGGGTTGAAAAAGACCCCCATAGGGTGTGCAATGAAGACTTAACTGGGGGTCCTAAGAAAGACTAGAGGTTAAACCCCCAACCCCTGAAATTTGCACCTTGAATCAACTCTTGACAAAAACAACCAGTAATCATAGCAAAGGATAATAGACAGATATTCCAGTATTTTATAAACATCATTATATCATTAAATATCATCAAATCCCAAAAGTTTGTAACAATACCTTCATTTTACTGTGGTTAATATCAAATAAGCAAAATATTATACAATTCATGTTACACAGACATGAGAGACTCACGAATGAAAGTCGGGTTGACTCTCAATCCGCCTGACATGTTCAAGAGTTTTCTTAGAACCAATAAACTTGAACTTATCTACTGCTTCCCCATCAGGAGTGTGATTGATTACGTACAGGTAGACATCACCTGTAAACAAGCATTTACACACCAGTAAGCAATCACCTCTACAGGCTAGATTGCACTCACCAAGAAGTTCTCTTTCAGGGCACTTCGCATGGGCTGCAGGAAAGGGGACCACAGTATTGACACAGTTACACTAAGCTGAGTTTGCCACCAGAAGATAAGACTTAGCAGTCACCTTTACTTTCCAAGAGAAACCAAAAATAAATCAAACAGTCAACCTTCTTGCAATTGAAATCATTTGCATCATCATCACTGGCACCCCTTAATCAACATAAAATCGCAAACAACACCTGTAAAACCAACAGTATCACCATCTTCACTTTAATCATTATAGTTACTTATGATTAGTGTGCCATATATCTTACAAGGCATGTTTCAGGTTGTATTTACTTGCACCATAGCAACCTGTAGGTCAAACTGAAAGAGCTCTGGCATTCAGACTTGATAAATAAAGACTCCATGCACCTTGGCTTGAAGTGGTACTGCAACTTGGTAACGATTTGCATTTAATTAGCCTTCTGCTCTGGCAAGTGCCAGTGAGATACCAGTAGCCGATCACAATATTCTAAACGCACCCGTCTTTGGATCTGTCCATATGCTGATTCCATGAGGATTTAAGGTTTTGTACTTTTCCTCTCTGACGATTTTCAACTCCACTGGTGCCACTTTGGGACTGTTGAAGTCAAACAAATAGATTCTACCAACTTTGCCACCATGCCCAAAGAAATTAAGACCCTAAACAGAAAGAACAGAAACAAGATGGCATCAAACAACTTCACAGGAACCACCATATCAAATGAAATTTAAATCAAATTATCTAGATTTGGATTATTGTCACATAATCTTAGTAAACTCTTCCCTCTTTCAAAAAGACAAGCTGAAGTTTTAATAACAAACCTAATTGT
The DNA here is from genome assembly GCA_963556255.1 of Allolobophora icterica. NCBI lineage: Eukaryota > Metazoa > Annelida > Clitellata > Crassiclitellata > Lumbricidae > Allolobophora > Allolobophora icterica. The sequence continues at coordinate 18,815,454 of OY744615.1, read as the reverse complement.
ATGTAAACTAAACAGCCTTTCAGAAGAGTTTCGGTACAAGGTAAACAAAAGGTAAAATGAGAAAGTTTAACTAAAAGCCTGGACGAGTATTTTCCGTAACGAACATATAGTAAAAGTTCTTTTCTATACCAAGAACCCAACGTAGCCAGGTTTTACCCACCGAGGATATGAAAGCCTGTCCATTGTTAAGAACTTGTATGTCCTCAGATCCAGTTTCTGTTAAGAACACATATATATTTGAAATTCAGAACTATTATTTTTGTATGACCGACGTGCAACTATGTTATAATGGAGCATCATCGTCTTCTGTGCAATCTGGTTGTCTAGCTAATGTCTACCTCTGAATATGTCACTTATATGTGTTACACAATAATTATGTAGAAAAGCTTTTAGAACTCTAACAGAAGTTACAGTTAACAATATGTTTATACCCACCATGCAAAGCACTTGTTAAGTTTCAGTTAGATAGCAATGTGTACAGCACCTGAAGAAGAGAAGAGAAGGCCCTTAAGAAAGCCTTAGCCTCAGAGGCAGCCATGGGTAAGAAGTGTTAGCGACTTCATTTTCTTAGCCTCGGCATGTTGGTGATGATGAACACGACAATTTCTACAGCGCCGTAACACGGCACAAGCCGTTACAAGGGCGCTTAACAATCTAACGACTAGTCAGGATAAGCGATTTTGTAGAAATGGGTTTTGAGTAAGGTGAGGGCAGGAGGCCAGTCCTCTCCTTCCCCATCTGATCCTCCCATTGGAAGTGTACTCATTATAGCTGAGTTGGCTTGGGGCACAGAGTGCCAGAGATGGAGCAGAAATCTTGAAACAAATTTCTGCCATGATGATGAACCAAGTCGAAATTACTATCTTAAATGTACAAAGTAACATTTACATTTTAATTTAATTTCAGTGTTTTGAACATGCTTTGTAACCAACTAAAAGTACTCAAAAACTGGTGAAATATGACTGGTGTTTGAACCCCAACCTCTCAACTAACAGTCGAGCACACACTAATCACTATGGACTATTCTGCAGTTAAGTGCAGTACTTGAGAGGTATTTAAAGTCCCAACAATAAGTATCTTTATGCATTATGCATACACGCATGCTTGAAATGTTGATAAAAATTGTCCTACTTATGCGTTTGTGATCCATCACTTTCAGGATGAATAACCATCATTCTTGTTCTTTTGTGAATTTCTTAACACTTTCATGACGAGCGTGTATAGGCCTACTAAAAGTGACTGGGACAGCAATGCAGCTCGACATTAAAGTGTTGAAAGGACCTGGCAAACTGCCTAGACACATACATCAAAACTAGCTCTAAGCCAGTGTGTTTGAAAGCTTCTGTCAAGGTCTTTACACAACGCCTACCAATGATACAACATGCACTCGACGCATTAGCCACAAACACCAACACCACTCTCATCATTAATACCACCATTAGCATGACCATCAATTCCTACCTATTCCTGATAGCTGGAAACATTCCCCTGGTGCATGATTGTAAACATGACGGAAGACTCCAAAATGTAATCTGTCAGAAAATGCAAAACCCCAAAAGCAACACTTATTAGCTACACAAGCCAGTAAACATAAAAGTAACTAGAATTAAAATGAATAGTTAGTTTTCTATATAAAATCAAATGTTCTAAACAATTTCTAACATATATCTGAGTACAGTATCAAAATATATCTTGAAATCTAGCATGACTTGAATTTTGACATTTTGTTGTTGATAAACAACAAATTTCGTAATGGATTATGAAACAAATTACGATTAGATATAAATTATAATTATAGATTTCATAAAAAGGTTGTTCAGGTATTGTCTACCTATTAAGTGGTGCTACTGCCATTTATATATCCACTATAAAATGCACTTGTCTAGATCAGTTAAATATAAAAAAGTGGAGTACTTGAGAGGTACTTAAAGTAACTATATTAAGTAGTTTAATATATGCATACTTGAATTGTTGAAAACATTATTTTCTTCTACTTCTGCCCTTTTAAGTTATCACTTTCAGTTAAAACGACCATCACTGCTGGTTCTCAGTTGTCAACCAATTTTTAATGTGTTTTATCTGACCTACCTGGCACGTGTAATCTACGTATGTATGCATGTATCTAGACATTTCCTACAGTGCCTTTTAAGAACTTCACAAATGTGCTATGGAGGTAAGTCTAATCAGAAATTTACAATTTTACATAGCACCTCCCCAAGACATACTCACTAGAGCGGCTCATTAATTCATTATTCAATGACAATGACAATGACAATGACAATGATGATGACAATGATGACAATGACATGACAATGACAATGACAATGACAATGACAAATCATTTATTGAAACCATAACTCAAAGCAAAACATGATAGCGTCTTATAACATAAACTGGTGACAAAAGGAAGTCCCTAAAGGGATGAACTCCCGCTTCCAGGGACACCTTATTGCCAAGATTATTAACGTGGCGCAAAAACCAAACTTAAAGTCTTAACTAATTCCTCTAAAATAAGAAAAACGGGAAAATCCACATATCTTAACTATACTGCCGACTCTTGGACAGTTAGAAAGAAAAACCAGAGAAATAAAGATGAAAAAGAAAACTGTAAACGGAAGGAGGAGAACAAAGTAATCCGAAGATTAATCGGAAGGTCGATACTCACGGGAGACTCAAACGCGAGAGAAACACACCAAAACTCGGGGGGGGGGGGCAGGGTAATATAATTCATCATCCCCGAGGGATACAAAGCAAAAAACAATAGTCCAACGTCTATAGAAAGTAAGTGCTAGCTATCAATGATAATAAGGTGTTGTCGCAGTAAGTTTTTAAATAGCAAAAAAGATCCCACTTGTGTAAGGGAAGGAGGCAAGCCGTTCCACACGTGCGGGCCCGTGACCGCAATACAAAATTTCCTGGTATTTGTACGCGCCCAACCTGGCCTATAATTACCAGCCATCCTCGTGTTGTGGTGGTGGATGTCAGAGCCCACATTAAAGGAAATTTTGAAATTGGTAGGCAAGAGATTTCTTGAGAGTTTATACATGAATTGGCCAATCTGGTATTTCTTTATCTGTTCAAGTTTTAGGATCTTATAATTAATAAAAATGGGATAAGTGTGAGAGCCCCATGGGGCCCCACTAATAATACGTATGGCTCTTTTCTGGAGTATTTCTAGTTTACGAAGTCTAAATGGATAGGTTGAGGCCCATACAATGCAACAGTAAGAGAGGTAAGGATAAACCAGCGAATAGTACAACTGTGTTCGTATTGCCAACGGAAGCTTGTTCGCAGCACGATAGATTACTCCACAACTCTTTGCTATCTTCGTTGCAATACTCTTAACATGCGACTCCCAAGTTAAATGTTGGTCAATAATAACTCCTAGGAATGTAGTGCTATTGACTCGATTAATACTATGATCGTTTATTAAGAGATGAACTGCAGTATCAGGTGGTTCAACTTTCCTGTGTGATTTGAATATCATAAACGCCGTCTTATTAGCATTGAGGGACAATTTATTGGCCAAGAACCATTCGGATATGAGACGTAGTTCAGTATTAATCGTGTGTATAAGGTTGCAGTAAGATTTATCCGAATGGAAAACAGTCGTATCGTCAGCAAAAAGTATGAAAGACAGGATGGTCGAGGCGTTAGGCAAATCGTTAATATAGAGCAAGAAAAGCAAGGGTCCAAGATTAGAGCCCTGAGGAACGCCATGTCTTATTATCCTAATGCCAGAAGAGACGCCATTGCAGTAAACATATTGTGAACGCCCGCTTAGATAATTAGTGAACCATTCCAGTTGTATACCTCTAATGCCATAGTTAGATAATTTACTAAGGAGTATAGCATGATTTACAGTATCAAAAGCCTTAGTAAGATCTAAAAAGATACCTATAGAGTATTCATTATTATCTATGGTGTGAGATATTTTATCATATAAGTTGAGAAGGGCAAGGGAGGGAGATTGCTCAGGTTGAAAGCCGTGTTGGGAGTGAAAGATTATATGCGATTTATTTATGAAACTAAGAAGTCTATTAGCCATAGATTTTTCGTAGAATTTTGCAAAATAAGGAAGAATTGAAATAGGCCTATAATTGGAAATTTCATTCCTATTGCCTTTTTTAAAGATTGGGATAATTTTAGCTGTTTTAATAGCCTGCGGTACTATGCCCGTATTGAGAGAACAGTTGATAATTTCCGATAGTATAGAAGCTATAAGCGGTAAGCTAGTCGCTGCAATTATAGGATCAATATCATCATAACCCCTACTATGTGTTGGTTTCATTGATGTACCAAGTTGCAGAATTTCTGCAGGCGTAGTAGGGAGAAGTCCAAAGGAATTGGGTAAAGGCGGAAAGAGGTCATCTGATTATCTATCATTGGTCATATCTAAATCAAGAACTGTTCCTGGTAAACAAGCTTTATCAGTTGCTGGACCTACTTTTTTTAACTCTCCCCTTGTGTGCGTCCGTTTTCCTCAGTTACTTGTGTCATTTCATTCTCAACTTGAAACTTACCTGTTTTAAATTGCTTATCTACCATAGGCTGTCTACCACAGGCTGCCTTGTTGTCTTAGGGACTGATCTTCTGGATATTGACCTGATAATGGCTTAATTTTGGCATGTCACCGGTTGACACTTGTGCATTAGACACTGGCTCAATAGAAGTTACTAATTACAATTACATTTAGTTGAAAAGCTTTACTCGCTTATGAACGATTAGAGTGAATATGTCCCTATAACAAGTGTCAATCAGTAATGAAGCAAATGTATGGTAACATGTTGATGGACTTAGTGAAGCTTTAGTATTTAACTTGTAACAAAGTACTATTGTAATGTATTGTATTTAAACATTTATAAAGCGCCTCTAGTAGGGTTAACCTTTCAGAGGTGCTACTAAAAGTACTAAAGTTGGAAATACTGTTGCTTATAACACCAGTCATATTTCACCAGTTTTAGAGTACTTTTAGTTGGTTACAAAGCATGTTGAAAACATTGAAATTAAATTAAACTGTAAATGTTAGTTCTTACATTAAAGATAGTAATTTTGACTTGGTTTAACCACATGTGCTAAGAGCAAATGACAGAGGAGAGACCTTCTTGTTACAACAGCATGACATTGACTAATCACGTTGCTAAGTATACATGGTTTGAAACATCTGGTCCAGGCATTCCGAGGGACGGATACGTTAGGGTCAGGTGTTCCGTATCCACTCTGAGTATATAGGCCCCAAACCAGGTAGATTTTCAATTGACTTATATAGTCTGAGTGACTAAGGATCCAATGAGTGCATGTTGGCTTAGCCCCTCAGGGCTTAAACTTGTAGTAAGCCTTGTGTATAGTCAGAGTATACATTCATTATGAACCCCTTCATGCTTAATCATATGAAGCTTCAGAAGCTCTAAGAAGCAATGGGGAGGATGTGATAAGCAGTTGACATATAGAGGCCGAAAAAGATATATCAGAATCCATGGGCTAACATATCTGTTTTAAACCTGTGACTTGCATTCAAATTCCAGATCTGCATGTGCAATCAACCTAAAGCTTATCGTCAGACTGTATGAAGACTCAGTAGCCAACATCTCAGTAGTGAGCAAACGTGTGTACTAAACTATGGACACATAATACTTTTTAAATAGATAATTAGGACTATTTTTTATAAAGGTGATATGATCACAAGATAGTATGATTCATTTATACAAGAACATGAAAGTATAATGTAAACAAGCAACATACATGTGTCCAAAGATCCAGTAGGCAAATGAACCCAAGAAAAGAACAATCAGGCCTTGCTTCAACATGTTCACGAATTACTAAAGCATACATACACAAATATTACATAGATCATCAAAATAAATCACTGCATAACTGTCAGTTTGTGTTACAGGAAATAAACAGAATTGAATTGAATTGAACAACTGTACCAGATGTTCAAGCTGTATTAAGTTATTTGATTATCATTAGCACATAAATGAGACATGAGGGGCAGTGCAGTCACAAACATACCCAGTGTGGGAATTGTAGAAAAAAGACTGGGGGTGAGGATGAACATTTTATCCGTATTTTGCAAACTGATGTCAATGAAATTTGAAAGCAACTGATTTCAACGCAAGCAGTTTTGCAAGTCAGACTCGAATCAAAATCAATTTTCTTTATTGAGAAAATTCAAAAATGCATAAATGAAACACCATGGAAATGTCTTCTCTTTGTCAGAGACTCGGAGTCAAATAATGCTAAATCACACTAGCACAACTGAGGGGGTTAGAAACGACCCCCTTGGGGGTGCAATGAAGAGTTAACTCTGGGGCCTTAGAAAGACTAGGTAGGGGGTTTAACCCCCAAGCCCCACAACAATTCCCACCCTGAACATACCTACTTGCATATGTCTACAAATATGCAGTGGCAGCAGTGCATATAATACTTAGAAATGTCAACTACACACTCTTCCTCAAATTCCCAAACTGCCCTTGAACTGGTAAATAAAACCTCAGGTATTAGAATGAAATCATGTCTAGCTGACTAATCTCTCTAAAACGACAAGTCAACTGCACACTCAACAACGTCAACTGCATCCTGTGTCAGAAAACAAACTATAATAATAGTAGCAGAGATTTAAGTGCCATAGTTCGTAAACAGTCGAAAGGAAATCGATGCAACGATTCAGAAGCACTGGTTTAGGACCTGCACATTAGGGTGGTTCACAGATGCATGGTAAAAAATAAAGTTCAAGCTAGAAACCAGGACACACTCTCAGTTTTTTAGACCTATCAATAGTATTACTGAGACAAAATTTCAGGTTCTTATTCCAACTGGAAGCCGATGCTCACGGACTGTGTTACTTTGTCATATACCGAAAAATAGACATTAATTGCAGAAATGAATGTGTCGAGCATACAAATGCATTTTATTTCAAGATAGATCAAATATTACTGTAATTTGACAACATATGTGATACAAGAACAGTTAGCCAGATGGAACTGTAAAATTTCAGTAGGTTTAATGAATTGGAAGTGTCCAAAAATGTTTAAAACATCGTCCAATCCATGAATATCGAATGTCGATTGTTCTTGTTTTATAATTTCAACACCCATCACCGTCTTTGACTCTAGAAACTGCAAGCACTGCGTCAACAGCAGACTTCTTTCTTGTGTGAGTGAGAACAGCTTTCCTATTTGCCTCGACCACTTGGAGAAGAAACTGATTTTCTTCTTCATCATTGGTGATGAGTCGGTAGAATTCCTCGAACAACTTCACACCCTCTCAGCCACGTCATTCACCACTCTCACTGCTGAATTATCTCTCTACCTTCTTGTAATCCTCATTCTGGATCCATTTCTCTGGTGGAAGTGTAACAAAGGAATCACTCATCTTCAGGTATGACAGTAGTGTCAATGCTCACTGGGTTGTAAAATCACCCAAACCCCCCTCCTTCAGTGCCGTAGCATCAGCTCTCACCTCCTTTCACCAGGCTTTGCAGTCGTTCTGTCAACAGTCTTCACTTTATCTGTTATAGGAAGTTGGTCTGAGAACAGTGCCAGACCTACAGCCTCATCTGAAAGGTACCACAAGTGGTTTTCTAGGACCTTCCTGGCAGCAGCGCTAACCTCACAGTCAATGGACTCATATTGTCCTAGACCAATCCAAAGCGACAGATCTTGTTTCTGGAACTTCAGCAGCAAGGGGCCTTTGTCCATGCCTTTGCGTAAACAGTGCACCAAACTTCAAAAATCAATGAATCTGAGTTTCTTCTTGAATACATCAGATTGATTGCAAAAAGGTAGATTTTGATTGCATACAGTAACTTGGCCATCCAATGTGCATGGTGAATTGACCCAGGGGCTCTCCAATGAATTATTAAAGGCTGACTTCCAAGGACAACCACTGTCAGCTCAATGACCTCATGGTAGTTGTCTCTGATCTCTGAATCTGACATTCTTTCAGCAAACTCCTTGAGAAAACTGACGCTGTTTCATGGGAGTTTTCAGGGCCGGATATGACTTCCAGTCCTCAGAAGTTGACACGTGTCACACCTTCCCAGCAGCTTTAAATCTCTTGAAGATTGGGATTTACGGCAGCACAAGGTCAATACTTTGGCTAAAATCAATTCCATTACATGATGACGGCAGGCCAACCACAGGAGCTCTCAGCCTATTTGTCTTCCAGCATAAAACAAACTCCTTTGACAGACATTGTATCAAAGCTCGAAGCTTGAACCTTGTCAACTGTGAGTTTTCACAACTTCAGAAGAATATGAGCGACCATGAATTCATTGTATCCTGTCCCAAAGGCTAATTTGGGCACAAAGAGGAGCTTATTCACACCACCACCTGAAACCAGCACTGGCAGGCGGTCGACATTTCCTGCTCCAAAGATCTTAGGCAGGGTTTTCCCAATGCAGTATAGTACCAGCGGCTAATCCGGTACAAATTCAGATCTTACAGCTTCAGCATGCTCTATCCTGTCTTTCTTATGCACTCTGTGGATGATGCAAAGTGGCAGGGCAGAAGGATCATAGTCAAGCGCTGCAGCAATTGTTATGTCAAAATTAACTTCTGAAAACATGTCAGCCAAAAAGACAGGAAATTGGCACCATGACCTTCAACAAGAACTGTACACTTTTTTGTTCCAAGTACCAGTAAGTAAGTAAGTATGATAACACAACAGAAACTATTTCAAGCTCATCTCCATGACAAATGTTGACCAAGTTATACGGCATCAAGATTTACAGCAAATACTACTATATGGTAATATTTATATGTCATTGAGCACCATCTTCCAGTTGGAATAGGAAGCTGAAATTTTATCTCAATAATACTATTGACAGGTCTAAAAAACTGAGGGGGTGTCCTGGTTTCTAGCTTGAACTTTAGTTTTGTGGACCACCCTACTGCACATGCAGATGCACTTTAAGTGCATAAGTACGTGCGTGTGCGTGCGCGCATATGTGTGTCTATGTATGTATGTATGTATGTATGTATGTATAATAATAATAATAATAATAATAATAATAATAATAATAATAATAATAATAATAATAATAATAATAATCTTCTTTAATTAAGCGCCTGCAAACACACTGCGCTGTGCAGTGAACATACATATAGTAGAAACGGCAGCCACGCAGGGCGCCTTACATACATGTATTAAGTAGAAGCACATGTATGTTTTCCTCGCTTCTCTCACATAACTATCTTTATGACTGATGTACTTCACTGGCTTCCTGTTGCTTCCCGCATCCAATACAAGGTCCTTCTCCTGGTCTCTAGAACTCAGCTGGGAAAAGCTCCTAAATACCTTTGTGACCTAATGCGTAAACCTCTATCTGCTCTCTCTTCCCGCCCTCTTCGGTCTGCTGACCGCCTTGATCTACTTGTCCCTCGAGCAAGGACTTCGATTGCTCAGCATTGTGCTTTTGCCATCCTTGGCCCTTCCTTATAGAATGACCTGCCTCCCTCTCTCCGTAGCAAGATATTGCTTGGGATCTCGCCTTCTTCTCTCCGCTGCCTAAAGACCTTTCTTTTCCCTCGGGGCTGACACGCTGGGAGCGCCTCTGAATAGTCTGTACTGTGCACGTTAATAATCATATAGATAAGATATCAGTCTAGTCACGAAGTGACGAGATCAGAGGCGCCGGCAGCGTGACGCACTGGACGCACGTGTGTCCACCCACCAAATCATCTCCACACAAGGAATAGGCTTCGCATCGATATTTTTTAAAGCAATTGATTCACCTATAGTATACATAGGCCTAACATGCAAAACAGAACATTCTTAAATTATTTTTAATCAAGAGCGGAAATAAATGCTCACAGAATACTGTAATACAGTATTTTGTTAAACGGCAATACGGCATGTTAAAGCATTTAGATGTTATCTAAATCTAAACTTTTTTAGTTGTGCGTCCAATTTTTAAGCCTGCGGGCGCCCCTGGATGAGATGAACACAGTGCCGTTTTAAGGCATAGGCACGCGAGGCCCGGGCCTAGGGCCCCGCGCAGCGGGGGGGCCCCGCGGCGGCCCAGAAACAAAATAACAATATTATAAGTTCTGTTCTAACAAGTAACAATTCTGCAAAGTAAAGTAAGAACAATAACACATTTTAATTATTTTTTTAAACAAATGTCTGCGGTCTGCATTTTTAGTTAAATATAATTATTGGTAATAAAATCAGAGCACTATATAGAAACAAATCAATAATTTTAACGTATGGCGACGATGGCGCACAACTTGCTGTAGGCTATTGGCTATTATGTTTGTTTTCATTTGTCTGCTTTTTCACAACGCTATTCAAGGAATTTTTATGTCTTGGTAAGTTAATATTAATTTTTAATATTAAATCTCTCTGTCCTATAATCTAGTCATTTTATAAATTGTTTTAAACTTTAAATTATAAAAAGGGCAAAAAGCGTATCAAATTTCGCACAGTTAATAGGATAAATAGAATGATGCTGGCGTGTCGACGCTCGGTACTGAGTCGGTAGTGAACTTGGCAAACTTATTTAACTTAACAAAATCACTTCATTTCAACCTCCTCCAATGTATAAGGTTGAGGTTTTTTGATAATTTCTACCCTTTTTGTTATGCACATTAAGATTCTGATTGTCAGTTATGACCGTCGTTCACGGTAAACCGATTTGCAACTTTTGGCCAATTATCACTAGGCCTACGATCAATTAAACGAAATATCAGACAACCCATCAAAAATGCGTAGAAATTATATGAGTGGTGCCGCGAAGAGAAAAAAGGAAGCAACTGAAATTGAAATGTCGAACAAACATCCAAAAGTATCTTCTTTTTTTCAAAGTCAGAAAACACAATCATCATCGCAGTCCGACATTGTTGAGACGTAAGATACTCTTACGTTGTCTTACTCATCTACTGATGTCATTGTTTGCGATAAAGATGAACAGTTAGTGTCGCTGCAAGATGATGGTCTACCAGTCGAAAGTACAGATGTTGTCACAACACCAAAATTCGAAGCCTATATCGCAAGATGTAAGCCCTACGGAGTCAGCGGACTATCCAACTGATGCAGCCTTATGGAGTCCAATCACGGAGGAATTGCGATCTTATTGGATTCGTAAAGGTCCTGCTAGTTGCCAGCATAAAGAGTCTGACTTTAGTACGACTCAACGCGTGTATCGAACGGGAGATAAGTTGCATAGACGTTGCTTAACTGATTCCTGTTTCCGTCGTGAACTGCGAAATGGTGAATCAGTTTGTCGCGAGTGGCTGCTCATTTCTCCATCGCAGAAGTCGGTGTATTGCTTTGTCTGTCGCTTGTTTTCAACAACGATGGGTCATCAATCTTTCTGTCAATGATGGTGACAAATTGTACGGGTGAACGTTCTTTCTCAAAACTTAAATTAATCACGAACGAGCTTCGCAGCCGTATGATGCAAGAACGATTGAACGATTGAACGATTGTCATGAGCATAGAATCAGATGTTTTGGAGTCTTTGAATTTCGATGATATTATAAAAGACTTTGCTCAGAGCAAAACACGAAAGCGATGTTTGTAAGAAACTGTCGTTACAAAGTCACAATCCATGTATAGCAAACATGTACTCATTATAATCACACTTTCAGTTTGTATAACAAATAAACAATGGAAACTGTAAAGTATGTTAAACTAAACTTTTATTTTACACTTGTAGTACAAAGATTCATCAAATCAAATCAATCAAATCATTTTATTGCAACCAACTGGTCAACATAAGCAAGTAAATTGACAACAGAAATTAACATAAAGTTGACATTGGCTACAAAGGGTGTCTCAGAAGGGACCAAGGTCCCGCCAGGAAGAGGCACCCAGTAGCTAAATAACGTAGCATTAATCGATCGCTGCTAAAACAGTTCACACACAAAACATCAGGCCTGAATTTGATCGGTTGACAAGCAGTTGACGTGATTGCCTATCTACGTTCACAACTGACGTGATTGATGTACAATGATGTGTTAGCTATGTTATTATGAGTTTAGTAACAGTATACTATATTAATAAATTTAACAAAATGACACATATGCACGTACAATGCACTAATGCAATACTCTGTATCTGAGACTGAGATATTGAGACGGAAATCGGATTACGTTTAAGGTTATTTAGGGTTTGTGCGGGTTGTGCCTAGGGCCCCCAAACTCCTTAAAACGGCTCTGGATGAACACTTATTGCATATATCTTACATACATTAGGCATATATACAATATGACCTGTGTGGACTTTACACGACGCACCGCTCAGAGTACAAACAAGTTGGCAGAGATAAAAGGTTTCAACAGTTTTAAACACACATTCTCCCTAATTAATGTGGTATACTGGACGGTACTGAGGTATAGTTGGTTCTATATCAAAGCAAGGAAAGGTGTCAGTGCTCAAGTTTTCAAAGAAAGTTGATTGATTCAACTGAAAACTAGATGGGGTTGTTAATGCCTATTCCAAATGAACTTCGAAGTCATTGAATATATATATATATATATATATATATATATATATATATTTTTTTTTTCCGGAAAGATCGGAAATGAACGCAAGTCCTATATAGTCCTATATAAGACCTATAACGTCTTAACATTTCCGATCTTTCTTCGACTTTCCGATCTTTCCGATTTAGCAATCAGCAGGCACGCGATTTGTACATCGGGTTAGACCTATCTATATACTGTATATAGGTATTTCGGCAAACATTCATTGAATAGCATTGACCCCTTAGGCCTACAGACCGTCTGCTAATTTACTCACCTGTCTGGCAGACATAGGGCCTACGAAAACTCAGCTCCTTACAAAAGCCTCAAACATAAGTACCGAAACGAGGATTTTTCGTATAGGGCCTATTGCAAACATTTTGTATTGCACCTTAGTTAATTCCCAAACTTTAAAATAACTCAACTATAGTTTAGCATCTTACCTGTACTCACCAACCTCGTAGACTATAGGCCTATAAAACGCCCGCAATTCAACATCACAACGTCTGCGGCGGCACTTTTTGTTTTCACCGAGGAATCTATACATATATATTGGTCTATGCTTTTTCACAACCTTTGGCTTGTAAAAATCTACTCAATCCGCGACGTCATATCACAGTATAAATAATTACACCCAAAGCTCTATGTAAGTAAGTAAGTAGAGGTATCCTGTATCCCATACGATGCTGTAATGTCGAGAAGACAGCAGACCTGAGACAACTATTGGAGGAGACTAGTTTACTGTATTGAAAGACGTGAATAGTTTAAACCCGTGCTGTCAAACCCGCGGGCCGCATGCGGAGGATGGAATAGAACAGTTTGAGTCGAGGTCAAGGGTTTTGATTAGCTTTCCGTCACCCGAACTTTATTGTCGAACCAGATCCGTTAGCCTTCTTAACAGCATTTTGTAGGCCCTTCCGCGCGTGTAAGTCACGCACTCATTAATCAGTGTGATTCTCGTTAACGTTAACGATAACGAAAATGTTCGTTAACGAACAAAAAATGATTTCGTTAACGATAACTATAACTGTAACTAAAAAATATCATTAACTATAACTATAACTATAACGAAAATAACACTAACGAAAATTCATCGCTATTTTCGTTAATGAAATAAAAAGTGCAATTGGTCTATCGATGAACATGAGAACGTGAAAATTCGCTACAACAGCCTAGGCCTATAAATTATGTTCGCCCCGGATTTTCTGGGGTGAGGTAATTTTCTTTGACATAATTTTCTTAAAGGGTTATGGAATGTTTGACAGTTGTTGATAAGGGGAGGAGATCAAAAACTGCCTAAAATTTGTTGACAATTTAATCGATGATCCCATAGGGACCATACGGATTGCCATTGTGGCCAGTTGTAAATATATGTACTAACTAAAATTAACTAAAATAAAAGACCAGTAACTATAACTATAACTATAACTAAAAAATAATACTAACTATAACTGTAACTATAACTAAAATGAAAAACCATTAACTATAACTGTAACTATATATAACTAAAATAAAATCTGTAAGGAGAATCACACTGTCATTAATATATGTTGGTCTGTTTAATTTGGGGGTCTTTAGAATCGTGGCCCTCTGGCGACTGCTCAGCGTGTCCATGCCTTAAGACTTAGGGCCTATGTACCTTAATCGAAACTTAGGAAAGAAGGTCATTGCTGGCCAAGAGGCCTAAGTTGGCTGAACGAAACGTACTTGCGTCAACGCAATTGGCTAGTCCGGACACCTCAACCCACCCATTGCCTTGAATTGATTTTTGGTTTATTGATTCCGGGTATGTGAGTAAGTAAGTATATTCTTTATTTGACCGATTGCAAGAAGTTCGCACTCCAGTGCGCATACAAAAAATAATACAATTCAGAACGCATTGCAATACAGAATGCAATACAATACAGAATGCAAGAGACCACGTAGTCGATATGTAAAACATATACATTTAAATTTAGTAGGTTATTCACGAAGCCAGGATTTATTAAGTAAAGAAGACCCTTCCAAGTTAAAACAAGCATCTTCTGCGGGAAGTAGTCAAAATGTTAGCTCCTCCAGTTTCTATTGGAGTATCAGCCAAAGATGTTATCCTCCCTGTAAAAATCTTTGGTATCAGCAAGGGAGATCCGGTCTTGTTACAATTTTGTTCATTGGTTGACCTAACGCGATTCTGACCCAAATACGAGACGACGTAGGGATGTTTTGTTGTAGATTTTTCTAAAGGTAATTTACATTTTTCCAGTTTGGTTCGGTTTCGTAATTTTACAGCAGCAATACATCCTATAAACTTCTGAACCATTTACTGTCAGAGTTTGTTAGGCGTGCAGTGTTGGTCATGGGAATTATAACTTTAAAATATGCCTGGTATTTAAGTAGCGGCTTGAGTGACGTAAACGAGCAGTAGTAAGTAAGCAAGCAAGCAAGGAAAGAAGCGTTTATTTTATTAAAAATTCCTTTAATATCTAAGTTAATACTTCTGCCATAAATATCAAATCGATGGTCGTTTCAAATGAAATCGTAATAACAAAAATCATTATTCATTTGAGGAGACAGGCTGAATAAGGATAGGTCAGAAAGTTGAAGTTGAAAGAGATAGTCTTAAGTTTAGACTAGAATAATATCAAAAAAGAAACTGACATACCTCTGTTACTGTAATATCACCTTGACATCTAATTGCACCTCTCACTAATTGTTTAATCATACTGCAAAAACGCTTTGTGCACAATCAGTAAACTACCTCCACTTGCTTGTTCAGCACCAGATTGTGCAAGCATAGGAATATTGATGCTTGATTATATTAATAAACAGCAAATCAGTTTATGTATCTGTCTGTGAACAAAATGCTTCCTTCAACATTTAATGATTACTTTATCCACGTATCGGATGTCCATGCCCATTACACAAGATCCTTAGACAAATTTTGTACAGAATTTGCTCACACTAACATCCGACAATTTCCTTTGTTATACACTGGACCAACCATGTGGAATTCTCTGCCATCTGTACTTAAAGAGTGCCCTCTGTGCATCAGCTTAAAAAATGCATAATACGTTATATACTTGCTATGGAGTTTGGCGTTGATCTGCATGTATCAAATCGAATGTACTATTGAATTAGATTATGTATGTTTTCATTCCGTTTTCTGTTATTTCTGTTCTATTGCACTTATAATAAGATTTGTACAATGTAATGACATTCAAAGTAAACTGTTCTTTGTTATGGAAAATATTTAAAATAACATTGCATGTGTAAAGTTCACAAAACCTGATCTATTGTAACACTGTTGAAAATTGCCATCATGAATTCCATTATAAGAAACTAGGTGATCCTGTTAGCAGGACTTGCTGTCCCTTCTGGTCTCATGTTTGAATGCCTACTAATACTCTTTTTGAGTGACTGTATTTATCAATTGTGATTATTGGTGTTCAATAAACTGATTGACTGGTACAGATCAAAATAGTTGTAGTATGTGTACTCTTGCACCAATTAACACTTTAATGACGAGCTGCATTGGTTTCCCAGTCACTTTTAGTACACTCTCGTCATTAAAGTGTTAAAGTAGCCAGTTGTAGAGTACGATTGGCTTGGCATGCAATGCATTTAGTTATTTAATTAGCTGAAATAGGAAAACATTGAATCACCAGATCGGGTGCAAGAACTCTTATTGTTTCTTAATTTTTAAGCAGCTTGCCCACCTGCAAGCTGTGACACCGTTACAAGTCAGATGTCAATATTTTGTATAAGAAAAGTGTACAAACAATTTCGTTTGTTTAAATTAGCATTTTTAATATTTACGTGAGAAACTGTGCTTGGTGAAGAGCTTTGTCAGTTCCTCAACCTAACTTTTGAGATTCTCTTCCTGATATGCTCTTGAATTGTTGCATATGTTGTTTTGTGTTCAACTTAATTCTTGTGTGTTTTGGTTTGCTTGTTGACCCTTAACTGTCTGTCTATGTCTCAATGGATTAATCTTCTGGATGTTGACCTGATTGTGGCTTGGCTTTGGCACACCATCGGTTGTTTGTGATTGTAAGTGCTTATTTATGTAGCACCATCGGTTGTTTGTGATTGTAAGTGCTTATTTATGTAGCACCTTGGTTGTTTGTGATTGTAAGTGCTTATTTATGTAGCACCATCGGTTGTTTGTGATTGTAAGTGCTTATTTATGTAGCACCTTGGTTGTTTGTGATTGTAAGTGCTTATTTATGTAGCACCTTGGTTGTTTGTGATTGTAAGTGTATATTTATGTAGCACCATCAGTGTTTGTGATTGTAAGTGCTTATTTATGTAGCACCATCGGTGTTTATGATTGTAAGTGCATATTTATGTAGCACCATCGGTTTGTGATTGTAAGTGCTTATTTATGTAGCACCTCGGTTGTTTGTGATTGTAAGTGCTTATTTATGTAGCACCTTGGTTGTTTGTGATTGTAAGTGTATATTTATGTAGCACCATCGGTGTTTGTGATTGTAAGTGCTTATTTATGTAGCACCTTGATAGTTTGTGATTGTAGGTGCATATTTATGTAGCGCCTTGGTTGTTTGTGATTGTAAGTGTATATTTATGTAGCACCATCAGTGTTTGTGATTGTAAGTGCATATTTATGTAGCACCATAGGTTGTTTGTGATTGTAAGTGCTTATTTATGTAGCACCTTGATAGTTTGTGATTGTAGGTGCATATTTATGTAGCGCCTTGGTTGTTTGTGATTGTAAGTGTATATTTATGTAGCACCATCGGTGTTTGTGATTGTAAGTGCATATTTATGTAGCACCTTGGTTGTTTGTGATTGTAAGTGCATATTTATGTAGCACCTTGGTTGTTTGTGATTGTAAGTGCATATTTATGTAGCACCATCGGTTGTTTGTGATTGCAAGTGCATAATTATGTGACACCTCGGTTGTTTTTGATTGTAAGTGCATATTTATGTAGCACCTTGGTAGTTTGTGATTGTAGGTGCATATTTATGTAGCGCCTCGGTTGTTTGTGATTGTAAGTGTATATTTATGTAGCACCATCAGTGTTTGTGATTGTAAGTGCATATTTATGTAGCACCATAGGTTGTTTGTGATTGTAAGTGCTTATTTATGTAGCACCTTGATAGTTTGTGATTGTAGGTGCATATTTATGTAGCGCCTTGGTTGTTTGTGATTGTAAGTGTATATTTATGTAGCACCATCAGTGTTTGTGATTGTAAGTGCATATTTATGTAGCACCATAGGTTGTTTGTGATTGTAAGTGCTTATTTATGTAGCACCTTGATAGTTTGTGATTGTAGGTGCATATTTATGTAGCGCCTTGGTTGTTTGTGATTGTAAGTGTATATTTATGTAGCACCATCGGTGTTTGTGATTGTAAGTGCATATTTATGTAGCACCTTGATAGTTTGTGATTGTAGGTGCATATTTATGTAGCGCCTTGGTTGTTTGTGATTGTAAGTGTATATTTATGTAGCACCATCAGTGTTTGTGATTGTAAGTGCATATTTATGTAGCACCATCGGTTGTTTGTGATTGTAAGTGCTTATTTATGTAGCACCTTGATAGTTTGTGATTGTAGGTGCATATTTATGTAGCACCATAGGTTGTTTGTGATTGTAAGTGCTTATTTATGTAGCACCTTGATAGTTTGTGATTGTAGGTGCATATTTATGTAGCGCCTTGGTTGTTTGTGATTGTAAGTGTATATTTATGTAGCACCATCGGTGTTTGTGATTGTAAGTGCATATTTATGTAGCACCTTGATAGTTTGTGATTGTAGGTGCATATTTATGTAGCGCCTTGGTTGTTTGTGATTGTAAGTGTATATTTATGTAGCACCATCGGTGTTTGTGATTGTAATTGCTTATTTATGTAGCACCTTGGTTGTTTTTGATTGTAAGTGCTTATTTATGTAGCACCTCGGTTGTTTGTGATTGTGAGTGCTTATTTATGTAGCACCTTGGTTGTTTGTGATTGTAAGTGCTTATTTATGTAGCACCTCGGTTGTTTGTGATTGTAAGTGCTTATTTATGTAGCACCTTGGTTGTTTGTGATTGTAAGTGCTTATTTATGTAGCACCTCGGTTGTTTGTGATTGTAAGTGCTTATTTATGTAGCACCTTGGTTGTTTGTGATTGTAAGTGCTTATTTATGTAGCACCTCGGTTGTTTGTGATTGTAAGTGCTTATTTATGTAGCACCTCGGTTGTTTGTGATTGTAAGTGCTTATTTATGTAGCACCGTGGTTGTTTTTGATTGTAAGTGCTTATTTATTTAGCACCTCGGTTGTTTGTGATTGTAGATGCTTATTTATTTAGCACCTCGGTTGTTTGTGATTGTAAGTGCTTATTTATGTAGCACCTTGGTTGTTTGTGATTGTAAGTGCTTATTTATGTAGCACCATAGGTTGTTTGTGATTGTAAGTGCTTATTTATGTAGCACCTTGATAGTTTGTGATTGTAGGTGCATATTTATGTAGCGCCTTGGTTGTTTGTGATTGTAAGTGTATATTTATGTAGCACCATCGGTGTTTGTGATTGTAAGTGCATATTTATGTAGCACCTTGATAGTTTGTGATTGTAGGTGCATATTTATGTAGCGCCTTGGTTGTTTGTGATTGTAAGTGTATATTTATGTAGCACCATCGGTGTTTGTGATTGTAATTGCTTATTTATGTAGCACCTTGGTTGTTTTTGATTGTAAGTGCTTATTTATGTAGCACCTCGGTTGTTTGTGATTGTGAGTGCTTATTTATGTAGCACCTTGGTTGTTTGTGATTGTAAGTGCTTATTTATGTAGCACCTCGGTTGTTTGTGATTGTGAGTGCTTATTTATGTAGCACCTTGGTTGTTTGTGATTGTAAGTGCTTATTTATGTAGCACCTCGGTTGTTTGTGATTGTAAGTGCTTATTTATGTAGCACCTTGGTTGTTTGTGATTGTAAATGCTTATTTATTTAGCACCTTGGTTGTTTGTGATTGTAAGTGCTTATTTATGTAGCACCTCGGTTGTTTGTGATTGTAAATGCTTATTTATGTAGCACCTTGGTTGTTTGTGATTGTAAGTGCTTATTTATGTAGCACCTTGGTTGTTTGTGATTGTAAATGCTTATTTATGTAGCACCTCGGTTGTTTGTGATTGTAAGTGCTTGTTTATGTAGCACCGTCGGTGTTTGTGATTGTAAGTGCGTATTTATGTAGCACCTCGGTTGTTTGTGATTGTAAGTGCTTATTTATGTAGCACCTCGGTTGTTTGTGATTGTAAGTGCTTATTTATGTAGCACCTCGGTTGTTTGTGATTGTAAGTGCTTATTTATGTAGCACCTCGGTTGTTTGTGATTGTAAGTGCTTATTTATGTAGCACCATCGGTTGTTTGTGATTGTAAGTGCTTATTTATGTAGCACCTCGGTTGTTTGTGATTGTAAATGCTTATTTATGTAGCACCTCGGTTGTTTGTGATTGTAAGTGCTTATTTATGTAGCACCTCGGTTGTTTGTGATTGTAAATGCTTATTTATTTAGCACCTCGGTTGTTTGTGATTGTAAGTGCTTATTTATGTAGCACCTCGGTTGTTTGTGATTGTAGGTGCTTATTTATTTAGCACATCCGTTGTTTGTGATTGTAATTGCTTATTTATGTAGCACTTGTGAGAAAAAACTCATCACAGTCTGATACCTTGGCCATTAGACACCAGCACTACAGAAGTTAAATATTAATAATAATTAATAATAATAAAAGAAGTTTTGTCACTTCGAATGATTCGGTAGTGTATGGACGACTGAACGTATTTTGTTACCTTGAGTTTTGATTCAATGAGAATTTAGAAGTTAATTTCCTCGACTTTTTTAATTTAAATTTCTGGTCTTTCCATGCCACTCAAATCACCTCTGTATGCTTTATGTATGTACAGCTGTATCATGTACCAATATGAATGTTTGTATGATGTATATTTGTATGTATGGGTAAAATGTTTACAATACCAATTTCACAATGAGCCGTGTAAAATTCTCATTTAATTAAAAAATTACACCAAAGTTGTGTTATAACACGCTTCATTACAAATCGACATCAATCGCAAATTGAATTGAGCTGGAGAAAGTAACATCAGTATAATACGGTCTCATTATTAGGCAACTCTTAATGTTGCTCCCAAAGACAGCATATAAGGAGTTGTACGTTGAAATGTGACTTTACAGTTACTCTGTTAGCAAGTAACCTGTTACATTTAAAAGTTATGAGAGTAACTTTTATAGTTAATAGTTAATTTTTAAACAAAGCAGTTATTATTCAGCCTTTGCTAGATTAATGTCTAGATTGATTGATTGATTGATTGATTGATTGATTGATTGATTGATAGATAGATAGATAGATAGATCGATCGATCGATCGATCGATCGATCGATCGATCGATTGATCGATTGATTGAATCTAAGGTGTGAAACAAATGTGAGTGAACTGGCTCAAGGTCCTTACATGCAACTGTCTGAATGGAGGCCAGAATCCATGATGTCCGTAATATTCACATTATAAGCCAAGCACTTTAACCAATCAGTACTCTGGAAAAGTCATGTCTTCTCTTGTCATCTTTTTATGTCTGTGAACATGTTGTAAGCTGCATTAAACAAGATCTCGACAGTTCTACATTAGTTGTCAATCCGTTGGCAAGTAACACAATAACCCAGTGGCAGTCAGTTGATTTTATTTCTGTGGGGTCAAACTCTATATCTTTTACAGAAATAATCCTTTAATTATGGCAGTATATGATTTGCAGTAGGAATTTCTAGTACAATTCTTGGAAGTTACAGTGAACCTATTGTTGCCATGTGTCATATAACTAAATATCTCTTTACAGCTCTTTTCAAGTACCTCTTGAAATTTCATTCAACGTTGTTCAGGTATCAATGATAGTCTGTCACACTAGGCCTGCCTGAAGTAAGCAAAACTTTGCCATGCCAAAGTTTAAGCACAGGAATAAGTGTATGGATATAACATTGTATATTTACATTGCTGTAACGTTTACCAAGTCTAATGATGAATTTGTTGAATTTTGATAAGTTGCAGCAGAACAAGTGTAGAATATTCATGTTTTGAAAAGTGATTTCTTGGCACATTATGAAAAATGTATATATATATATTTATATTTATATAACTGCCAAATGCATAGAAACAAGTCTTATTACATACAGTTTGGTAAAGTGTGTTCCAAGTCAACTGACTCGATGTTGTTGGGTATGCACTCAATTTCCTGGGTTGATTCCTTTAAGTATTTTGATGTGCATTTAGTGGGTGGCCATAGACATGTAACGTTTGATGTCGATCATTTGAAGCTGTTGTTCTACGGGGCATGTGTATCACTTCTCTTGTCTCGTATTAGGATGAAATTTTAAATCTTCAGTTACAAGAGACCTACTGCTTGCCCCTTTTGACGTAAGCCTTCCATGTCTTACTTTACCAGAGTGACAAGGGGTCGTCCATAAAGGACGTCTGCAGAATATGACCTACTTTGAACCCCTCCCTCCCCCTTGTCCGCATTTGACCTTACTCCTCCCTCCCCCCTTGTGGACGTCCGCACGCCTAAGCCAATTTTTAATGTCATCATCATTATTTTTACAATTATTCCACAGTTCCTGTGCACGTTTAAGTGACAGTTCAGGTTTCGTATTGCAGGATGTGCTGTAATAAAGCATCTTTAAAGTCACAGTGAAGGTCATACCATACATGAGGTTTTAGGCAATTACTTCACTGACCTTTTCGTCTTTCGGGGAAGGTTGAAACAAAGTGGTGTTTAAAAAAGCTGTCAAATTTAAAAGTTTAGATGCGGACATCCGCACTGGTCATAACCCCTCCCCCTTGTCCGCATTTGTCCGCATTTCGATGACCTCTCCCTCCCCCTTCATTTCGGACATCCTTCATGGATGACCCCCAACAGAATCATTTGAATGCGTGCTGGAATTCTATCGTCTTATAAGAAATGTAAAATTGTCAAAAGTTTCATTAATGGACGAGTCTACTGAACTTTTCTGGAGAAAGGACGTTATTGTAAATCGACATTATATTTCCTGTTGTGCTTTTCCATAAATGTTGCTATTCATAATCTATTATGGACATACTTATTTGGTAATTATCGTTACGATGATTGCTTTCGTAATTATCGTTACGATGATTGCTTTTGGTATTAGTGAATTTCCTGGGTTGATTCCTTTAAGTGAGCTGTTGACTCTAGTTGATGCTCTGTACTTTTCTTTTTTTGTATTGGTTTTGATTGGTGTTTCTGCCTCTTTCGTCATAATAATAAAGGTGCTCATTAATCTCAATGATAGTTAATTGGCAAAGATCAAAGGAGAAAATTTCAACAAGGAGTAGGCGTTTATTGGTCATGATATAAATCATTACACTGCTCAGTCTAATGTAATCTGCTCCCAAATTCTCAATCAAAGCAAGCCGAAAAAGACGCATTTTTCACTCACAGTGTGTGGTCTGTGCCGTGGGTGGTATAAAATTTAGTACTGGTAATTTATTCAGACTCATTGATCTGTTTACTTATCAGTGGCAGAATGGTTGATACCATGTTCAGCAAGACAAATTCATGATGAAGTCTGTAAAATTTTTTGGAAAAACCATTGAGTTGTGAAAATGAGAAAGATCATGAAAAGTCATTATATGCATTTAACAAAGATTTATATGATATGTATAAACTCTGTATTTTCCTAACTTTTTAAATCCAGTCTTTATCTGTGAATTTATGCCTTTGCTTTGCAACGTGCAGAGACAGAGGATGTAGACAGAGAGATAGATACAAGGGATCGAAGAATAAGATCGAGAAGGAAAATGATGATGGGTGGACAATAGAAATTATGGAGATTAAAGGCTTGCAATTTAATGCCAAATGTATCAGTGTACTTTTGTTTTTGTAGAAGACTGCAGTGATTTAAATTATCTGAAGAAGTGCCAAGAAATTGTGAATCCTAAAGATTATTTCTTGTCCTTTGAACCAAAGAATGGCAAAGGCTGTAGCAAACACTGATTATGATTATCTCATCAAGTTCCTGGCTCTTGGTAAGTTGTATTCTCTGTGTTGTATTGTAATGTAAATTGTATCTGAACATTTATAAAGCGCCTCTCACAGTATTCGCTAATCAGAGGCGCTGAATCTAGGTAAGATTCCAGGAACAGAAATATGGTTGCCCAATAATGTGAAAACGATGTGCATTGTCGTTTCTGTTTCAATCTTCATCTAACTGCCCGCCTGCCCAGATCTATAAGAATTCAGCTGAGCCTTTTTCAAATTCTCGAGAAATGGGTTACTAGCTTGAAACATATCTATAGCTTTGATTTGTTTAACATATCGACATCAGAATCTACCATTGTTTTATGAGTTAATTTTTCTGATTGGCAGTCTGAGCAGTGCTTCCATGGTCCTGACTTTATGGTCAAGCAGACTTTTTATTATGGCTTTTTTGCAGTTTGTTTAGTTTTTATTTTGCTTTGACTTTTTGTTTTTCCTTATATCTACACACCTTTCCATAATCCTTTCACCAGTGGCAGGGAAATTATGGTGATTTAAAACAGCATTGGGCAACAATTTCAATATGAAATGTGCAGCCTACTGTGAACTGTTTGTTCAGAATCAGTTTATGCTGGTCTATGCATTTGGGACGTCTAACGGATTTAATGAGGAGGTATGTTGGGCTAAGCCACCAGTAAGGGCTTCTCTCAACTCAGAAACAGTTACATCTTATGTAACTTCTGTTATTCCTTAACTGGGATACAACCTCTAATTGGTTTGATTTGTGGCTGTATGGAAAATTTTAATTGTAATTGGTAACTTCTATTGTGCCGGTGTTTAATGAACAAGGCATTAACAGATAGCACACCAAAACCAAGCCGTAATCAGGTCAATATGATGGTTATCAATCTGTTTGTTTCATGGAATGCCTTCCTTCTGGATCTCTCCAGGATTCAAATTTATTGATTCTGCTAACTGCCAAATTTGGGATCGAAATCTTATGAACTGAAGATGTACAATGGCTAGTTATCTAGTGTTACTAATATGTAAAACATAGCTTGCTAACGTGTTGTCAGATATTTGTAGCAAGAATGTAGCACAGTTGGTTTGGCATTGTTTCAGGCGATTCTGGAGTTGGCAAGACGTCCATGTTGTACCAGTACACAGATGGACATTTCAATGGAAAATTCATCTCAACTGTTGGCATTGATTTTCGAGAAAAACGTGTGGCAAGTTCTGCTATTCTGCTTCAAGAAACCTTACATTGTTTGATTTGTTTGCTGTTCTTGTCCATTGATTGTTCTGGACCTCATCTCAGTAGCCTTAAACGACCTTGACTGTGTGGTCTATTACATAATATTTGTATTCAGACATTAATGTATTTTGGAACTGTAGGTAGGTGCAGCTGTCCATTGTAGCTTTATGTCATTGTAGCTTTGACTGTTGTAACCTTGATGTCATTGCCCCATTACTAGCCACCATATATCTGTGTTTGCGCTTTAGCATGTGAGTGCTGACCTGTGTGATATATAGGTTTTCTTTTTTTGTCAAATTGATGGACAGCAACCTTACAGATGAGTTCTCTTGAAGTGGTGCTATATAAATTTACATGTAAAAATACAGGATACAAGACAAAGTAAGGAGATAGTATGCAGTTCTTGGTGCAGTGTAGAAAGCAATGATATTCAGAAAGTGATATAAGAAATTAACTGGTAGTTTTGATCTATTAATTCAGATTTAATTACCTAACATCGATTAATTTTTTGTAATGTGTACTGATTTTTGTGAATCAGTCTCAGTGTAGGAATGGTTTACTAGTGCTGAGTATTAAACAGTATTGATTTGAATACTTTTTAATTAGAATCACCGAATGCCGCAAGCGGACGGGCTTCCAGCCAGAAATCACCGGGTCTACCTGCAGTTATGGGATACTGCAGGGCAAGAACGGTAAAACACAAACAAGCTATTTAAGAAATAATAAAATTTATATAATTATTGAATTTTATGACCTATCTAAAAAATACTGAAATCCTTTTTATCATTAGTCCTGGACAACTTTATCGGTAATACAGATGAAGTGTTTAGACTACTGAATGAACTCAAAAGTAATTTTTGTAAAGTAAGATTTGGATTACAGAACGTTGTGTAGAATTACCTTGCAGAAACATTGAGTTTCTTTATTGTCTGTGGTTAGTTACCGATAATATACTTTAAAGAAAATTAACAGTTGTAAAATAATCAGTGGAAAAATTAAAACAACCACTGGGCAGTAACTAACTGTGTTGTATCTCATATTATAGAGAACAAATTTATATTAATTCGGATTGGATCTGATGATTGTGGTTTAACATCTTTCTGTTTTGTTTTTGTGGCCAGTTATCGAAGCTTGACAACAGCATTCTTTCGTGATGCGATGGGTTTTCTGCTGCTCTTTGATCTCACAAGTGAACAGTCATTCCTAAATCTGCGTGACTGGATGACACAGCTGCAGACTCATGCCTACTGTGAGACACCAGACATTGTCCTTTGTGGCAATAAGGCCGATCTCGAATCACGTGCCGTCCACGATACGGATATCAAGCAGTTTGTGGAGAAATTTGAGTATGTGTATTGGTTTTTTTTATTGCTGCTTTGTTAAATATTTTTTTTATTTATTTTTTTTCCCAAGGTACACATGATCCATCAAGATTACAGAAATTAAGGGAGCTTTTTTCTTAATTTGCTAGTCTTTGTAGATGCTTTATTTGTTGTGGTGATCACTGTTGTAAAATATTTTCTGTGTAATTGAAAGTTTCGTTTCAAAAGATATATTTCATCTCTGTGACAAGTATTTTTTTGTAATAAGTATTTGTTTCATTTTATTATTACTTCTGTGCCTTTTGTCCATGGTGCTTTATGAGGTGGTTCCCAGCTGTGGGCATGAGTGCAACTTGTAAAAAAAGTCCAATCAAAAGATCACAGGGGTCTAGATTGGCATTTCTTCCCCCTCAGTTTCTTGCCCTCAGCTGACCACTCCTTCCATCCCTTTAGCACTTGTGCCACATGTTCTTCCCTCTCGCCTGTTTTCCCCTTCTTTCATATTTCTGTGCTGCTTTCCTTCCACCCATTGCCACTCTTTCATGCTGCCTTTTTTGTAGGTCTTCTAAAACCTATAACGTATTCACGATTGAAACCTTACAGTATTTACCTTTCTCAAGTCATTTCTTATTCATTAATTTGAGAATCGCTTGCGTGATGGTTTCAGTGACATGGTGACATTTTGCTTACATGTTATTCTTTGATTGCTGTGTCCAAGATTCAAGTCCAGTTGGATCATGTGGAATTTAAAACTCGTTTCAGTCACTTGAGTCATTTTTGTGGAGTTGTGAAGTTTTCTAAACTTGCCATAAATTCAATAAATTTACATCATTTCAAGAAAGTGGAGTGGAATTCAATGGATGTTTATTGGTTTTAAGGCTGAACATTTATATACGTAAGTTTATTGAATAAGTTTAAGAATTTTATTGCAACTATTTGTGTGTACAATATTTGCCGAGGCGAATACTTCCAAATAGTGCAGAAAAACGGGATATTCGGCCAAGGCGAATTCCAAGGTGATTTCCGGTTATTCCCTACTTTTAAGGGGCTCAGAAATAACACTGTGTAAATGCCCTGTTTTACAATGCATAGAAAAATCAGAATCAGTTTTGACAAGCTATGCTCAAAGGCAGTCTTTCCCTATTTCTTTTGCATTGCGTACATGTAGTGCTTGCACCCCATAACTGTTGATGAGCAGTCATGTGTATTTCTTTTGCAGTACTTTATTTGGCCTGTCTTTCTTGCATCTTGCAGCCTGACGTATTTTGAGACAAGTGCTGCTACTGGTCAGAACGTGATGAAGGCCATTGATTGTCTGCTAAACAAAGTGATGATACGCATCGAAGCGGCTGTCGACAAGTCCAACCTGTTCGGGATGCGCATTGGAAATAACAACGAAAAAGGCGATGCTGAAGAAGGCTCAAAGTGTGCTTGCTGAGGCCATCGAGAACTGTAGTCAAGGGTAGCAGCAGGCAAGAGGGTTTGAACGATGGAAATGCCTAGTATGTCATCATCTTGGTGCTTATTTGTTTCATTACACGTTGTGCTACACTTGCAACACAGGTTATATATTTATATACAGGTTCCACACTTGGTGGTGTGAAACTGAGCGACATATTGCAGTTGATTATATGTCCGGTACACATTTGTAACTAGTGACACAGGTTCAGTTTATGAATGCATGTTAAAATTGGGATTTGAGTCACGTGGTTTTGAGCATTTTGTAATTTCATCAAGTAAAATCAGGATGGGAGTTTGGGATTTGATTTTGTAGTATTAGTTCTGCGGTTTAAGATTTATAATGCGGACTGTGGAGCTATTTATTAGTAAATTTTAGTGGGAAGGCATGCACAAACCTTGGCTGGGATACCAGAACTTTACGATGATTTATTGATTATTTTTTATTTTAATTGATCAATTTGAAAAATTGTTGGCAATGTCTCACAAATGGTTACCTTTGTATTTAGGTTTGATATGATTGGACAATTGGTTCATTATGGGAAAAGTCTGGTTTCTTGGCTGTTAGTTCTAGATTCTGCTAGTGGAAGGGAATTGAAAAAGTGTCAAACCTGTATATAATGTTTATTTAACCTGTACCTATCAAACCAAAATGAAACCTGCATTCATTCTCACAACAGCTCGTTAACCTTGAAGCAGCTATGGACATCTAAAATTTACTTTTCCAGTTTAATTGGTAATTTCTGCAATGAAGGACCTTAGTTTGCTGAGGTCTGGTAAATATTTAGTTCCATGAGTGCAATCGTAGAATGATAGGTTTGATAATTGCAATCTAAACGTCATATTATGTATTGAACGTTGTTTCACTGATTGAGGTGGTAAAGATTTGCGTGACGTTTTGATGGATGATTGTTTTTTGCTCGAATCGCTTCTGAATCTGTAGGCTGTTGCAAAAGACTGGATGACTGGTGTCTGTCAGTTTCTTGTTGTTGAATCTATGTCCAGATGTGGTATGTATTTTACATGAAAGTTGAGATAAATTCAGCCAAACTATCTTTGCTTTGGATTGCAATAGTATTGTGGTGTGGAAACTAATAAGCAAATCTTTCATTTAAGTGCCGATGTTTGATAAGTCATGGGAAATTTTCAAATCTTGGTTGAGCCATGCAACCCTTCAAGGAAAATTACCCAATTATGGGGTTATTGTTTCCTGTGGAAAATGCTAATTACCATGACAAGACCAGGGATGAAGGACTGTTTTAATGTGTTACGTACATTATCACCCTTTATTAGGATCTCTATGCTTTTGTGAATTTTCTAACGATGAAACTGGTTGTAACTGATTTTTTAAATTAATAGCTGACCTATCTTACTTTGGTACATCCTGCCTTTGAAACAGTGAAGCTTTAATCTGGCATTCATGTAATTGTAATTAACAACATTTTGCCACTGTATTTGTAAAAGTGAATTGGAATATTTATGACTTAGTGTTGTATATAAAAGTCGAGGTATATAATTTCTTAGTCTCTCTTTGTGCCGTCGGCTCTAGGAGCCCTAGCGATCGTCATGCCACACAGTCTCCGTTGCCGTCTTGCTACTTCTCCCAGTAGCCCTTGAGTCGCGCTTTGGCCTGGGAGTCCCACCTCAGCGCTCCGGCCTGGGAGTCCCTCCATCCGCGACCATCGGCGTGGTTTGGTGTGTGGCATGACGATTTTCTTGGCATGATTAACAGGGGTGGTTTGCCATTGCCTTCCCCTGGTTTTGCCTGCCGTGCCCGTTCGTTCCCCCTCCTAGGAAGAGTACTTCCTAGGAAGGGTACTAACGGTCCGCACCACGAGAAGGTGGGCACGGAGGACTTTGGTTCACCAGCCCAGGTCGGATCCGAGTCTACGCTCATCAGAGTCGTCGGTCAGGTCGCCTCCCTGCTTTACTCTGTACCAGAGTGACTGGTGAACCTTTGCGGACTATTTCTTAGTAGTTGAGATAAATTTATTTATTTGTAAAATGCTATGCAGTTGGTTTAGAATTAACATAGATACCTAAATATGCTGGTATGTATGGAAGACAGTCTTCTATTATGGATATAATATCCTTATAAGTCAATAATGAGTTCGTAAGCTTGGTTATGTCTGAGATTTGAATTTGATCTTTGTTAAAATTCGAGGATTTATTTTATGGTCCATGGATGAAATTTGCATTGAGGTCCCATGTTTTTGTTTCTGTGTTTGGTCAGTATCATGGTTGTGATATGTCAGCCGCTGTTTCTTATATTTTCCAGTTGGTGGTGTTCCGTTTGAAAGGGTTTGCAACATGAAATGGTTAATGGTGTCTTTAGCAAACCAATCACTTCTCTTCTTGTTGCTTTAAATTTACTTCTTGTGGTAAATTTGTGTTATGTTGAGATGGTAATCTTCAGAGCAGCCATTGAAATTTATAGATATTGTTGAGTCCACAAGTAAGTGTAAGGTACCTGAACTTGTCAGCTTTAAAAAAAATAATGAGTCATGTCAGTTCTAAACATTATTTCAATACAGCTACCTGTAAAGCTGATAAACTAAATATTTGGATTTGAATGTCAGTGAAGTTTATGCTAAGTGCACGCACCCTCTAATTTTCAAGTGTACTTATCATCTAAATGACTTTAAAAAATGTCTTTTACACCTTTGTAAGTTTCTTATGGCATTTCAGTAAAACATTAAAAACATTGGGCTACTTTTCTTTATCAAAACAGTGTTTTTGATTTTTGTTTCCATGTTTGATCACAGTGTACATTGCTGAAACATTTCTTTTAAATATTTTTTACAAATAAACTAAACTAAAACAACTGATGAACCAGGAGTCAAGATATTGAACATTTATTATCTTTTAAGACTTTAATCATGGTTGCATAGATTGAACTGTAGATATTATGAAAGAGATCACAGAATTCCATTGAATTCTGTTGTTATTTTTATGGTTGTGCATAATTTACTCTGCTTGGCTCGTTGCCGTGGTTGTTGTCGTGGATACGTATATATATGCCTTATTTGATGGAAGATATTTTTAGTTTTCTCGTTAAACGTAAGTAATTAGCTTTTGTTAATATTTTGCTAATCATATTTTAATAGTTGAATTTAATTCTCAGTTGACATAACTAGGATTGTAGTCTAATATTTGGGTACGTTTGACAATGTTCCAGATAATATATTTAGTTCATGAACTGAATGCGAATGATTCTTTGTCAGTGTATAATTTATATTTAACTCTGAAGTTTATGTAGAATTATTGTGGAAACGTGTGCTTGAAGTGTTTGAAACGATACTTAGTGTTTGGCTTTTTCCATATTAGCTGTGGCTTAATGATGTTCTGGTTCCCTAGTTTCAACCTGATAACTTCTATAGGGCCTTAATTAAAATGTCCACGACATCAGTCAATGATCTGTCTTGTCTGTCTTGTCAGTCAAGTCAACCTTGACTGACGGCAATTGGTTCCTACTGATGATATTTGGAGAGAATTCGTAGTAAGTGAAAGTGACAGAATTTCCAAAACGATGTTTGTAAACTTTTTCTAATGCTTAAAAATTATGAGGAAGAATAGATATTATATTCTTCTGTTTGAGGATTTATTTGTTTTGGACATTTAGTTAATTTGCTTGGTTAAAATGGGTTAATTTTGAGTATGACATCTTTGTAACACTGATTTTTTATTATTTTGTATTCAGCAAATTTTTGTCCATAATACACGATTTTGAGTTGTCCAATTTTCTGAATGCTAAAGAGAGCTTTCAGTATGGTACCTATGCTTTCTCAATATTTACTTTGTTGGAAGTTTGTTTGTCTGACAATGAAAGTGTGTGTTTTAAGACATTTAGTGCTCTTTGTATCTGACATTATTGCTGAAGTTAGAGAATATCGCTGAGTGTGATACTTGAATTAGTTACATTTGATTTGGGACCAATTGGGATTTCTGCTTAGGTGCATTTGTGGTGCATTTAGTTACATTATCTTGTGCTTTACAAATCAACTTAATACTAGCACTACTACTTAAAATAATAAAACATAATAATAGTAATTAGCATTGACATTAGTTAATGATATGTCATGTTGTTATGTATTGTCTGTCCAAGACGAAAAGTATAGGTGTAATGTGTATACCTCCTACCAGTTGTTTTTCTTCAGGAGTGCTAATCACTTTGTATGCATCTAACTGCTTTGTGTTTGCTTCATTTGCACCTAATATAAACAAATGTAATGTTTGGGTATATAATATTAATAATATTATTGACATTAATAGTAATAATAATCTCTTTCGTGTTCTGAAATGTTTTTAAAATATCAAAATGGTACTACAATAACTAGTAGTAGTAGCAGTAGTAATAGTAATGAAAAATTTAAATAATGATTAAACATTAGCAAATCCAGCTCTGCTTTCTCTTTACATTGGTGGTTTTAACAGTTATAATATTATTTCTTTAAAATAATCATGTTCAAGAGCAGTGCCTGAGCAGTGTATGAAGTAGCAGATAGCATTTCCTGTCTGGACTGCCTGAGTGATTCTCTGAAATGGATAGCAGGTCTCCGGAGGATCATATGTTGCACTGTTGTCCTGCTTGCGACTCTGACAACTTCAGTATTATATTACTACTGTATTTATGTCTTTAGACACAAAATTGCAACAATATCCATTTCTGCAACTACTATGATGCCAACTTAATAATAAAACTGAGTAATGATCATGGTAATGGAAGTATTAGTAGTATTACCGGTAGTAGTGTTAGTGGTAGTATTAGTGTTAGTAGTAGTGTTAATGTTACTAATAGTAGTAATAATGGGAGTGAAAGTAATCTTAGAAGTAGTAGTAGTAGTAGTGGTATTAGTAGTAGTGGTAGTAGTAGTAGTAATAGTAAGGCTAATGTCTATTCTCTTGTTGTATATAAAAGATTGTATTACTTTTTGCAATCAGACCAAGTAGAAGTTTCTTCTTAATTCATGTTTCCTGCTAAAGCAATGTTTTTAATTGTTTGGTTTTTGCTGAATCTTGCTACTTGTTATCTATCTTGTTGTGATGGTAATATTATTGGACATTGTTTTGCTAGTGTTTGAATCTGCTGCTTTCATGATTCATGTCGGTCCTAATGAAATCTTGGATTTCTGTTGCTGGATTGTGGTGTTATTCCATGTGCTTCAGCCAAAGATTTTTTTCATACCTTTCTCTCATTAGACATTTGGGAAATGGTAACAGATTGATTAGAGTGCTTGCCTTGTAACGTGGATAATACTGGTTTGAGCCTCCCCAAGACGGTTACTGTATAGGGACCTTGAGCAAGTCCCTCACTCGCAATGGTTCTTATTTGCTATTGATCAATATCAATAAATACACATTGGCTCGATATCTGTAGATTCTCTAAGTCGGCTAAAGCTTGTTTTTGAGTTACTTGCTAGTGACTATAATTATGTATTATGTAGAGAAACGTATATCAGCAAAATAGAGATTATTAGAGTTTTCAGTGATTCAGTTTTATACATGTATTCTTTCAAGCTTACTCATTTTCTCTGACTCAGTGATAAACACCTTAAAGACTACTCTGAAAGATTTTAAACGATTGTTGTTATTACTATTGTTTTCGTTTATATAGCGTTCTACGTGCGATACCACTGATCTTTTTGGATTTAAAAACATGGAGAGCTGGTTTGGAATTGTTTTAGTTGGTCTCTGGTTCTGTGAAAGGTGCCTTAGAGAGCAGATGCACTGAAGCATTGTTGCATTGCTGTAGATAGGAAAAGGAATAAACACAGCCTCGCTTGTCACCTGTTGCTTCAGCCAAAAAAAGCAAAGCAGTCTTCAGTTCAGTTTGGCTTCAACTATAGGGTGAGCGGCAGGAGTGCATGCTGGACTATCAGTCGAGAGGTTGGGGTGCAAATCCTCGCCAGGGCAGAAATTTGGTTTGATTTCTGGTCCACCTGCACCCCCCCAGCCAACTCAGGTACAATGAGTACACTGACTGTACACTGTTGGTAGGATGAAGAGATGGCGGGGGAGAAGGCTGGCCACCCACTCTCATATGCCGAGGCTAAGAAAATGAAGTCGCTAACACTTCATACCCGTGGCTGCCTCAGGGCTAGCTCAAGGGACTGGAAAAAAATTATTTGATTGGATGTCTGGTCAACATAAATGCAGAAAATGGAAGTGGTCTAGCTTTGTAGTTTATGTACTGCTACCATAAATTCAGTATTTGAATTGCATTGAAATGAATATTATTTGTTGACACCTATTCTGGTGAACTTTACTTGACCAGCAAAATATTTGGCTCTACCGAAAAGTTTTAATTCATCTGTGAAATTCAATCTGAATTGTTCAGTAACTGCCTTTGGCTGGTATTCTTTAAATTTCAAGTATAACTTATCTTGCCAGTGTCTAATGCAAAAGGCATGAACTGATGACGTGAAAAAACCAGGCCGTAATCAGGTCAATATCAAGAAGATCAGTCCGTAAGACAGAGAGGCAGCTTATGCTCACTTGATAATTGTTTGACTGCAGTGATTCAATTTAATCATTTGAATGTTTTTCCTTATTATTATTATTTTACTATCATCACTATTTTTATTTTACATACGGTGAAAAGGATTTTGAAAAACTGTTATTTTGTGCTTTGTTTTTGGCATGGCCAATCTTCTTTGGCATCTGCCCATGTGAATGTTTCTATGAAAGGCAACTGCATTCTTATTATTTTTCCCAAGATAGATATGAGATTTTAAAAATTATTAGTTATTATGTCAGTACGTGTTTATAACAGTTTACTGTTAATCGGTTTCATCAAGATTGGCATTCTGTGAATTGAATCATCTGGGTAAAGTTTATCATTAAGATAATTAACATTAATACTAGTAAAATAAATTGAATCAAATGATTTGAATTAGGTCTATCTTTACTGTTGATCATTCAGCCATGTTGATTGAAATATTATTTTGATCTGTATTGATCAAAATATTATTTAGATCTGAATTGATCAAAATATTATTTGGGTCTGAATTGATCGAAATATTATTTGGATCTGAATTGATCAAAATATTTAACCTTTTAAATGGCTTGGATTATCATTGCGATTGATTTTAATTACTAGAGTTTCGCTTCAAAAGACTTGCATGTTTTAGTTATTCAAATGATTGGAAATCACCCAGCTGACTTTATGTGTACAGACTTTATTCAAAAGATGGCACATTATTTTCTTAAACAGTTTTGCTTAGTCCGTTTGTTGCACATCACAAACTGCATTTGATCATCATGTAATTGTTGCAATCGATGTTTATCTTAACATGTCTTTATAATGGTTTCTTTCATGCTATTAAATAATTCATTCTGTTTAGGAGTTCGAGTTATGTCTGTGAAGTTAAGCAATGTCAACGTGGTTAGTTCTTGGATGAATAACTGTTGGTGCAATACCAGCTATTCTTCTGGTATCCGTATATATCTGTACCAACTTATGTTTTAAACAGCTGTCCTCATGTCAGAGCTTTAAAGCCCAGGATCATGACCTCTGAGGCACACACATATATACAAGGATGTATGTATATATGTATGCATATACGTATCTATGCATGTACATGTATATATGAAGACTGATGTAGCACAGTTGTACCTCTGATAAGTGCTGCAGTTGGTGCCAGCAATGATCAGCTGCCAGAATCTAATGTTCATCAAGACCAGCTAACAATTTTGTAGGAACCAATAGTGGGCCAAACTAGTACCAGGTAGCATTACTACAAGATTTGATTGAAGCAGTAATAATATTATGCTTAAGAAGCTTTGTGAATAAGCAATCAGAATATTAAAGACAACTTTTTATCCCAAACCTGAGTGAGGTTTGGTGAGGGTGAAAATGACAACTTGAACTGGAGGATCTGAAATTTATTGTCATGAATCAGCAGGAAATAAGACCTAGCATAACAAGAAAGTGTTAGTAGATCACAGCTTAACAAAAACTCCTAAACTGTTAAACACAGATCACAATGAAAGAATGACAGACGAAAAGACAACTGCTGTCTACAGCTGTAATTAATTTTGATACTTAATTAGTAATTACACTCTGGAACATGCTTCATTATAGCAAATTCTTATATAAGACGGTCGGAATTATGGGCCCCAAATGAAGATCAGGTATAAAATAAACTCATTACAATAAACTGAACCTTATTCCCAAAGACTTAAAACAAGTTTCTCGTGTACATAACGTGTAGACACTACAGCACCTTTAAGGTACCTCAAAAAGTGCTGCCCATGCCAAACTAAATGATTTTAAAGCCGACAAAAACAAAAAGTTAATAAATAAAAGTGAGCATTGCTCAGATATCTAGAAGAGTCAGCAAAGGTGAGGTATTGCTGACGTGCAAAACCCAACTCATGGATCCCCATCTAGAGCTGATAGGAGACATGATGTTCAGAGTTCCTGGATAATGTAGCGCAGAAGCAGAGCAATGACATCAGGCGAAGAGATTTGCAACACACAGGCTCCCCGACAGAAATTCCGGGCCCCTAGGCAGAACAGTCATGGGCCCCTAGGCAGAGCAGTCACGGCCTCTAAACTATCTTTAGGCTTTATGAGAAAATTAAAAAACAAATTGAAATTATAAAAGTGTGGCGTACGATATTATATTTATATATACAACTATGATTTTATTCAGTTAATTTTAAATTTATTCTAATTAAAAAAACAACTTCTGGATTTACCTGCAGCAAAATCGTTTAACAGTTGATTGCAGGCCTGGCCTGGCCCTAAAAATCGCCAGGCCCCTGGGCATTTGTCCCCCTCTCGGTGGCCCTGGCAACACAAACCCCAATAGATAGTCTGACCCCTAGCAGATCAGCTGTTAAAGGTACTATGTAACATTATACAATAATAATAGAATAAAATTATACAATTATAATAGAATAAAATTATACAATTATAATAGAATAAAATTAAACAATTATAATAGAATAAAATTATACAATAGAATGAAATTTAACAATTACAATAAAAAAATTATACAATTATAACAGAATAAGATTACACAATTATAATAGAATAAGATTACACAATTACAATAGAATAAAATTATACAATTATAACAGAATAAAATTATACAATTATAACAGAATAAAATTATATAATGATCAAATTAATAACAATTAGCAAGCCAAAAACTAGAAGAAACAGTTAAAAATAACAGAACTATCTACAAACAATATTAAATATTGTAAATACTGGAACAACAAGACCAGAAAGAAAATCAACATCAACAATGGTAGTGTTTCAATTCAACATCTAAAAATCCTATGCTATGCCAAACCCAAATTACTCCTTTACACGTATAACAAGTCATCACAGAACATTCTTCAAGAAATTCGGCCTAATGGTACTAATGGTACTTAAGACATTGTACTAATGGCACTAATGGTATTTAAGACCATTGTACCAACGGTACTAACGGTACAAAGACTTATTTTGATTAAATACAAGAAGCAGTGGCACTGAATTGCAACAAATTAATTATTACTGTACACAAGTTTTCCTATAATATTAATACTAGACAATTACCGTAGTAATATTATTAGGCAACGTTTATCAGCGATTAAACAAACGAATTTAGAACCTCCAGTCAATGCTATTTTAACAGTATACTGTAACTGGAAAACATGCAAAATCACAATATGAAACAATATACCTATGTTGAAAAATGCAAGAGTTATAAATATTTAAGTATAAATCATGTTACATGAATTTGACAGTTAACAACTGCAACATTGCTCAGTGTATCCAACAATATTTAATAAATAATATTGTTGTGACTAGTAGATATTTCTTTTAAAGCAAACAAATTGGCACAAATTATTAATTCAATATCTATTAAGCACTTAATGATCAACTAATGGCTAATTAAAAGATGTATAATAGTAACAATAATGTCATTTCAGTTTAGAACATTCCAGATGATTTTTTCATTGTCATTTCTTAATCCTGAGGAATCTTTTCCACTTGAAGAAGAAAGTAATAATACTAAAAACTAAAAATAATTACTTCTCCTGAGCTTTTTAAAGTCCAAACAGAGTTGCTCTTAAGATTTCTACAAAAGTCTTACAAATGACCTACAAGAAATTACATGTACTGTTCATGCTCAAATAAAAAGGAATCTTATGGGACTAGAAAACCCTGTAGACACAGACCACAAGAAATTGGCACAGTCAGCTACATTGGTTACAATGTAGGCTGCGTCCCATGCACCTCTGTGTTAGAGAGAGTGTGGATCGCGGTTCGCCTCCCGATACTGGTGTACTTAAGAGATTTAAATCTCGGATTAGCACGGTCCGTACATGAGGATCTCAAATGGTGTGGCGCCCATTAAAACGGACAGCAGTGGTGAAGGATCTCACCTGATCAGCTCATTGAAAAATGAGCAGGGTCAAATCCATATGGTCATTATAAAAATGGGCACATTTACAATATGCATCACATGCCTATCTCAGTATTACCTTGACCAGTATAGTCCTGAGTTAGAAGGACCTTTCAAAGTGTAGAAGACATCAAAGCAGTATCCAATAACTTAAGAATGTATCACAATGGATGGCAACAAACCAAAATTCTCAAGTACCTGGATACAAACCCAGAGATATAGTTGATCATAACGTCAGCTAAAATTACGAGTTTGATCAAATCAGACTGCACTATAACAGAAATTCTCTTTTTAGAGTATTACTTGTTAATTTTTGTCTCTGTGTTTGCTATGCAGTTCTAAAAAGACCAACCTTAACTCATGCTATGAGTCTATGACAGGTCTGTACACAGCGTTCAATGCACATTTCCAAGTTTTCAGGATATGGTCCATGAACAAGGCAGCTGCATTCTGCAAATGCCTGCCTGTGAAATAGCTACCTCAACTGTTCTTTCCAAACTCGACTGCTGTAACTCACCATCATTCAGTAGACTCTTATAAAATGTGACCAGTTATTCTAAAAAGCTCAAGTCACTTAAACCAAACAACCCCAGTTCTCAAATCCTTTCAATGGTAATAAGTCTCCTACTGCAGAATTGTGTCTCCTGCTTACAGCTCTCTTCAATCTTCTTACCTGTGATATCCTACTGGCTAAAAAGCTACTATGATTTACTCACCATTCCTTATACCTTCCTCCTTCTCATCCTCCAGTCACTTTCTCTCTCAATTCTGCAACCAGTTCATGACCCTACACTGCATCATTTCTATAGAACAACTCCCAAAAGACCACCGACAGTTCGTTTATCCTCCACCTGCTAGTGTTCTAGGACTCCCTTCCACTTCTAGTTTTCCTGGAAATTTCATTCAAAACTGAACTGTCTTCCCTTCATTCACTCAGAAACATCTTAGCACCTCACTGGCTATCATGGCTTGACCTCTCCAGATTTTTAACAACAATGGCTGAACAACCTTGCTCTTACAGATATGATCTGATTAAGCATCGGTAAATCTGCTGATCTCCCTGATAAAGCTTTTTTATGGCACTCAATGATTTACATTACATTACACCACAACTATCATTAATGCTTGCCACAAGACAGATCACATTTCAAACTGTTCTGACTAAGTTTTGATTTATACATTGACCTACGCTCAACCTTGCATGCTGCAAAAAACATACTGCATTGATAGCATCAATAACTTATTTCCAAAAATATAAACAATATTCAACAAATGTAAGTATAGTCTTTAACCTGGTGGTAATGTGAAACCTAATAACTGTTAGCTCAAAACCGAACAGTAAATTAACTATCGATGGTCAGGAAATTCATCAATAACTGCCAGCCAACATCCTCAGCCTTTTGCAATATCCCTGAATAGAACTAAGTCTTGCCTTGGAATAGTTTCATGACATATACGTATACACATGTATACAATACATATACCAGAGGTATGTGATCTTGAGGGAAAAGGGACACTTGGTGAGAATGAGTGCATTCACAGTTTTCATAAACTTATACCTAAGAGAAGTCAAGCCAACAGTTTGAAGACTTTTGGTCCAAATTTATTCACTTGTTAATGAAAATAAAAAATAACACTCGGTGGGAGATCCATGTAAAAATCAACCGGTCCCCACCTGATGCTTTAAAAACACAATGTGGCCTTAATATAGCCTGTGTCATAATACAGTTTGTAGCACATTGAGCCCAAGATACAGATGCATTAATTAGAAGTAAAAATCAATATTCAAGGTCTTACAGGGAAGGCTACTTTCTGGCTGACTGATTAAATCAAAAGTGGTTCCTTTCCTCTGCCAAGGTCACATGTCATAAAACTTAAGCAGATAAAGAGCAAAAAGAAGTTGTAGCCAACATCACAGTTGCAAATATTTGCACAAATAACACTGTACAAGCAAAAATCTCAGTCATATCTGACCTATTAGACCATAACTTGCCACATCTCTGTCGATCATAAGACTGTTTTTTCTGTGAAAATATTTTCCTCAAAGGCACCTTCCAAACTGTTTCTTTTCTGAGGGAGATCTCCATTAGTTGAGACACTGCTGGCACTGAAGGGAGTCATCAAGAGTGGGTCGTTCTGTGGTGGTTGCCACTCCTCCCTCGGAACTGAGAAAACAAAAATAACAATAATCATTTGACATGAAATCACACGTAAAAATTCAACCTTGTCTCTGCATTATGCATTAATAACAGAATCTGGCCTTGATACAACCTGTGGCATAACACAGTTTGTAGCACAGAGTAAGTAATCTGTGTCTGTACAAAATTACAAATGTTAATTGTTTCAGTGTGATCATTTGCTTTATTTCGAAAATTTGACTGTTTGAAAGTTCAAATATTTAAAATATATGTCCTTTTCCAAGTTTCTCTGATTTGGTGCTGTTTGATTTAAAATTACGCGTGAAAAATGTCCTTTTTCAAAATATCCCCACCAGTGGAAATTTCTTTAAAATCCCCAGAGACCATCACTTGCCATATCTCTGCCTATCATAAGACTGTTTTTTCATTGTGAATATTTTCCTCAAGGGCACCTTCCGAACTGTTGTTTTTCTGAAGGAGATCTCCATTAGCTGAGACATTGCTGGCATTGGCAGAAGTCATCAAGAGCGGGTCGCTCTGTGGTGGTTGCTGCCAATCCTCCTCCTTTGACACTGAGATTTGCACAACATTTTCGTCATCCTGTCTTTCAACACAGATGCTCACTATAAAAACAGCAAAATAGTTGAAGAGAACTCCAGTTACTCCTCATCAATTGATTCTTGTCAAGCACATAAACCGCCACTTTACGTCACATAGATTTACATTAAAATTTTCCACATCGTAGCATTCTCACAGTGCAAAAAGGTGCACCAAAATCTGAAAATGAAACAATTCAACAATAGTGTTTGGTTCATAAAAGCAGCCTTTCAAGAGAAGCATTAAATGCATGCACAACCTAAATACAAGTTAAAATGTTTCCAGTAAGATACGATAAAGACAAAGCACCTGAACAGATGTATAGTGCCACTGACGGTACGCAACAAATGCCAAACCACCGTCCTTGACTCCCAGATTGGCCTGATCCCATTAGTGATCAGCAATGGCCGAATTGGGGATTCTTATCAGCCCATAGTTCACTTATTATCTGATCAAACAAGTGGAAAATCGGGTTTTCATGCACGACAAGCAGCACAGGCAATGGAGAAGAGTGGGTGACTTGAGGAAATGGCACGATAAAATCATGGCATCACAGCTAAGTAAAATGGTGGTGAACTGGAAACTTCCAACGGACAGCTGCATACTGCATTTTAGATGTGCATGCTGACCTCCAGCTGCAAAGCATATTGTCTCAATCAAATCTTGTAGCAATGCTACTAGTTTTGGCCGACTATTGGTTCCTGCAAAATTGTTGCAGCCAGCTAGTAGAACAACATGTTCAGCATATGTATGAGACCAGAGGCATTATTGTATTGCTGACAACCTACAAATTAGCACATGAGAACATTTTATCTGTTCAAAATTCATTGTGAATGTCTACAGCTAAAAGGTTTAGATTTAATCTAGCAATACAGAAAACAGAGCATGTATTAAATATGTATTGAGATAATAGCGCAATCTCGTCACAGGTTTAGTGTTTGATATGATTCCAGCAGAATACTAAAGAGTGACTTCAATATTGGTATTGTTAAGTTTGTAAGTAGTAATACTCTTATTGGTATATATTAAACTCTTCTTGTTCTGTACACTGTAATACACAACGACTGTTAACTCGCTTAAATTTAGTTACAATTAATAAACAGACTAATGTAGTTAACATGGTAACTACACATTGCCATTAGTAAGTACATATTACATTCGTTATCACTTTAGGAAATATTTGCTTACACAAATTGTCATCCTTGGCTATGGGACGCAGTGGTCGAAGCGGCAGCAGGAAGACAATGCATAGAGACATGCACGCATGCCAGGCGCTGTGGGTGTACTCGTAGTTGTCACGCGTCTCCAGTCCCGCGAATATGATAAGCCCGAGGAGCGCGAGGCAGATGCCAGGCACGATAAAGAACAACCACCGCCTTTTACTTGGGTAACAAGTTCGACGCTTCCAACACCTCCCAACCTGATGCAAGCAAATAAGTCAAACTGGTCTAGTGAAAAGCCAGTTCGTTATGGGATTCATAAACTGATCTGAAAGATTATGAAAGCGGCAGTGACTGAAATGAACACAACGTTACTGACCACCAACAGTCTAATGACAATAAGAGCAATCACACACGCCTAACACTGCGTGTCAATGAAAAAGTCAGCAGAGAGATTCTGTTATTAAAAGT
Organism: Allolobophora icterica; assembly: GCA_963556255.1. Taxonomy (NCBI): domain Eukaryota; kingdom Metazoa; phylum Annelida; class Clitellata; order Crassiclitellata; family Lumbricidae; genus Allolobophora; species Allolobophora icterica. The sequence continues at coordinate 18,773,195 of OY744615.1, read as the reverse complement.
TAGCATCTTTTTCCTCTTCTTCTTCTTCTTCTTCTCCTCTCTCTCCCTCTCTCCCTCTCTCTCTCTCGCTCTCTCTCTCTTTCCTTGAAAGCCACGTCAATATCTGATAGGCGGATAGATAGAGAGACAGAATGAAAGCAAGCCAGGTCAAAATGCAATAGGTGGTTAATAGATAGCAAGATAGACTGAAAGCCACGTCAATAACTGATAGGTGGATATATAGATAGACAGACAGACACAAGGCGACATCTATCTATCTATCCACCATACATAGGTGGATAGATAGATAGATAGATAGACAGGTGGATATATAGATAGACAGACAGACACAAGGCGACAGTGATACAGTGCTGTTGACTGCTATTGGTCCCAAACAGCATTGCTCAAGAACTCTAAAACAAATCAGTACTCAAGCCAGGTCAAAATACAATAGGTGGTTAAATAGACAGACAGATAGAATGAAAGCCATGTCAATAACTGATAGGTGGATAGACAGATAGATAGATAGGTGGATAGATAGATAGATACACAGAATGAAACCCAGGTCAAAATGCAATAGATGGTTAACAGAAACACAGATAGAATGAAAGCCATGTCAATATCTGATAGGTGGATAGATACATGTAGATAGATATAGGTAGACAGAAATGATAGACAAAATGAAAGCCATGTAAAAATGTGATAGGTGGATAGACAGACAGACAGAATGAAAGATACGTCAAAATCCGATAGGTAAATATGCAGACAGATAGTTCTAATGAAAGCAGGTCAAAATTCGAGATGTGGATAGATAGATAGATAGATTGATAGATAGACAGATAGACAGATAGTTAGATATGGGCAGGCAGATGTGGCCACAATGGATGTAAGCTGAAGGCACACTTAAATGCAGCGCCATGTATGAATCCATCTCTATGAATAGACCCCACGTAGGTGGTTAATCTGCAGGATTGAAAGAACAGCTGACACTGACCCAAGACACAACCATGATGAGGCCAGCAACGACTGACGGAACGAGAAATGTCCACAGGCTGTGCTTGTCCCATTCAACCCCTATGGCCAGCGCAAGCAGTGCCACAACGTACGAGAACGAAGTCCAATGGAGCGGCAACCTGGCCATCGTCACCAATGTCACCCAGAACGACACGATCGACGCAAGAAAATCACAGAATTGCAGGACGTAGTAGGGCATGATGCATATCGCATACTTGTTCTCTCCATCACAGGCATGGTAAAACTATAACAGAAAGACAACCAAACAGACACATGTATCACTGTCTGAGCTGGTATTTTCAAAGTTCTTACTTGTAATATTTAGTTCTTTTCAGACACCAAACTTTTTCTAAACAAACAACAAAGTGACAACACAATAGAGTATGCAAAAAACATTTCCAACATGTGACAGGTCAGTCAGTCACTTAACCAGTCAACCATCCAGCCAGCCAGTCAAAATCAAGACTGATTGACAGATTAATGAGTCAATCACTTAACCAGTCACTGTGAACCAAACAAACTGCTGTCATCTAAAAGTTTGAAATCTGTCTTAACCAGCTGTGACTATTAGTTACGATGTGTTTCTTGGTGAGGATGTCAAATAAAAGCTCCCATAGACGTACACTGTATATCATGAAACCATTAAAAAAGAAGAAAAGCAGTCCCGTTAACCTAGGTCTGAGAGGTAGCCACTGTTATAAAGTGCTAGCAACATTATTTTCTTGGCCTTCGTATACGAGGGTGGGCGGCCGGTCAATTATGTCACCACGATTTCTCTCATCTAATGAGGAAAACATTTTCGACAAGAATGCTTTATATTGTATAAACTATATGTAATCCAAATTGCGGTTTAAGCAGTTGGTAGTAATAAAGAATGTACTTACTTACTTACCTGTTCTTCCCACCCACAGTATATGGTCAGTATATTCATTTGACAGCTGAGTTTGCTGGGGGCATAACAGAAATCCCATAACATCTTCCTGCCCTTGGGAGGAATACAGTCCAGCACACTAACCACTACACTATTACATGCCCCACTATCACATACCCCCATGAAACTAAAACAAACAACAATTCTAAGCACCACATATAAAAGCAAAACCAGCACACAGCTTACCGAAGACACAAACATCGTAAAGAAGTAAACAAATGCTTCCGTGTAAAATCGTCGGTAAATTGAGACGACGATGGATGGAATGAAGAAGAGGTTACTGAGCGTGAGCAGCAAAACTTTTACCAATTGTTCAGCATCAGACCATGCCTCCGTGTCATCTGTACATCCGTAACCACGATATCCTATTTTGCAAAAATTCCCCAAACGATACAAATACAAAGTATAAGCTAGATATTTTTTATTTTATTTATTTATTCCGGATATTTCTATAGCGCCTCTCGAAGTCAACTACTACTCAGAGGCGCTCCCGACTACAGCATTGATACTGTGCCGGAATTTTCACGCCGAAGCGCCACGAGCAATTGCGAGTGAAGGACTTGCCCAAGGTCCGAACGCAGCGGCTAGAGTGGGATTCGAACCTGCAACCCTCCGGTCACAAGGCGCCGAACTTACCACTGAGCCACCACGCCCCATATCTCAGCAAAGGCATTTTAAAACTTTATTTCACGATAATTCTTATAAAACAAGTAATCAAAAGCTCAGTTCAGTTTTAAAACAACTCAATGACAAGTGTCTATTGAGAAAAATCAGACGCGCTTGGACTTAAAATCTAAATCAACATTTAAAAATTTAATTAAATGTTATAGCTCCTACAGAACCGTCATCATAAAGCACCAAACTTCTAAACATCACATTTGAACATCACAGACCATTGCAGAGTCACGCACTCAAGAAAAACGCTTCTCATTACAAGGGAGACAAGCCAGAACTGCCTCATACCATAAAGACATTCGCAGGCGGAGAAGTGTAAATTTCCGCTGCGATACACGTGACAATATCCGTGTGACCCACACTCACTGTCAACACAAGGTGACAGCGATACAGTGCTGTTGACTGCTATTGGTCCCAGACGGCATTGCTCAAGAACTCTAAAACAAATCAGAACTCATGAGTTACAGATGGACAAAATAACCGTTCATTAATAACACACCACTTTCATGGAACAATGGATTGCTTTGGTAGCAAATACGCAAGCCAAGGGCAACATGAAAAGCAGACAATAAAGTGTGGACTCGTATACGCACTCCTCGTTTATGTGCCACTTTGCTTATCGTAAAGTGGCGTTATGTCCCCTACAGCTACTAACCTTACACACCATCCTGCTTAAAATGCCCTACAAGAAATGCAGCAATGCTAAATATTCCTTTCTCAGCATTAACGCTTTTTACACATGGCATGGTTTACACGCTGTACCATAAGGCATGTCCGCCAATGTTTACGTTAAAGTCCACACTGTATTTTGCATGACTCTGTAATTATGTGTTGTTTTTACATGATGCACAAGGATTCAAGCCCAGATACAGTGGAAAGACAATTAAATCACAGATGTCCTACCCTTTTTGAATGAAGGTCAAGTCATAATTTTTCCTGGGTTTTGGTGGCCAAATAAACAATTTTGCAATTATTTAAAATAGCATACATGCATACTAACATGCAATGTCTTGTCTTGTCTTCAACCTTCCTCAATCCGAGGGTTGGTCGCTTCATGGACAAGTTTCCTCCATCTCCTCCTGTCCTCCGTCTCCGACAACACTTGATTGAACGATAAATCCATCCAAGTTCTGATGTTGGTGAGCCATCCCGTCCTCGGTCTTCCTTGTGCTCTTGCCCCTGGGACTGTACCCTGCACAATCTCTTTTTCCAGGCAGTCTCCCTTATTCCTCATCAGGTGTCCGAAGTAAGAAAGCTTCCTTCGTTTGATCGAGTTAAACAAGCTTCTTTCTGTTCCTATCTTCTCCAGTACCCATTCATTTGTTCTTTTTTCCGTCCACGATACTCTCAAAATCTGTCTCAAGCATTTCATTTCGAATGCTTCTATTATTTCTTCGTCTCTTTTCTTTATAGTCCAGCTTTCACAACCATATGTTGCCACTGGCCAGACAAGGGCCTTCATGAGTCGTAACTTAGTAGCCAGTTTTATGCTGTGACTCCTCCATATTTGCCTCAGTGCTGCCCCTGTGCTCAGTCCCCTTGCCAGTTTCTCTCTGATATCTCTGTTGCATTCTGCATCTTCAGTTACCAGCGATCCCAGATACCGAAAAACGTCAACCTGTTCCAGTTTATTTCCTCCAACCTTTATGTTGCATGTTCTGCCTTTTAGCGTCATCACCTTTGTTTTGTCCATATTTATCAGTAATCCCTTTTTCTCCCCCACTTGCTCCAATCGAGTGACTAACTTCTGTAGTACTTAACATATATTTGCTTAACTTAATGTCAAATACCACATATTCAGATTTTTACTGAACACTGAAGATGTCAGTGAAAGAGTCTGCTCACATAAGTTACACAGGCTAGAGCATAGAGAGCCTCTGCTTAGTTGTATCAGGAGTGGCACTATATAGTAATTACAACTACTAATTACAACTACAATAAGTAATCTGTGTCTGCTTCAAAAACTAATGTAGCTATTCAAAGCATCCCAGCTCGAAGTCCATCCTGTGGTCTATGGACTCAGTGCTACATAAAAGGGCCAATATGTATGTATTGGTGAGTAAACGCATTTTTCAGTGCCGTATTTAGACTTGGTGAGGCCCTAAGCTATATAAAGCTTGGAGGCCCTTGTTAAAAATTACACCAGAAGGTCTCACAAAACTTAACAACATATATGCCTTTTAATTATTTAATAGCAAGCCATTTAAAGTGGCACATTCCAATTATTTTCAAATGAATGCATTTACTCAGGCAAGATGGAATTTGCTACAAAAGCCATTTTAAAAGATGTTACATAATATATATTGGTGGAATATTTGACTGGATACAAAAATCCACATACTAAACCCTTAATGAGACAGTGAAAATAAGACTTCACTTTTGATACTTTCACATAATTCAGAAAACAACAGCTACCTATACATGATAAACCAGCTGGAACAGGTCAAACAGTAACCTTTTACTGGGTTCAACATTGCCATAGCAACGTGCAGCTATGGCAACAAACCAGACACCAGACTCAGGATATGGAATGTAGACTTTTGCAGAATTATTTTTTCCAGTTTCGCTGGAGACTTCGATCTGTGGACTATCGAGAGGACAGGAAAGAATTCCATTAGCGACAGGAATTAGAAACTTTACCAGGCACAACTCAATGACAACGATTTGAGATGTATCATTCTAAAACACAATTTCAATCAATTTGAGAAAGGCTATAAGGCAAGAATTTAAAGATGTCTAGGAATTTAGATACAACAATTTAATTGTGATATTTGACAGAACTGTACAAATGTTTAACACTAACAGGAACAGTACTTTTTTCACCCGGAACGGCGTTCCGGCACCTTTTTTCAGCTACTAGGAAATAATTTATTTACTTTAGTAATAAAAACAATAATTTAGTTATTTTAATTTTATTTCAGTGTTGTCAACTGTTTTCAGTGTTTATTGAGACCCCTTCCAAGCCCCAAACCCGTTTTTCTCAGGATTTTAGCTCTTCCATAATTGTTCTAGAAAAAAAGCACTGAACAGGAATATAAAAATTTTAAGACATTAAACCAGCAGCCTTTTCGGTTGCGGGGCCCTCCATCTGGAACGGCCTCCCTCTATACCTGTGCTTGCTGCCTCGGTTAAACTTGCCTGCTTTTTATAAGTCCCTCAAATCACATTTCGTTAGCTGTGGCTGGGCTGGAAGTGCCTCTGAGTGTCTCTTGAAGAGGTGCTATATAAATTCTCAGAATGAATGAATGAATGAGCAGAAAACAAACATCATCAATGAATATGAATATAATAAAAAAAGCGGGTTGTCACCTAATACCAGCTACAGTTTGGGAACTACTTCACTGCTCTCTTGAAATAAAACTAATGAAAACAATCCAGAAACAAAAGTTTGGTCTCTCAAAATGTATCTAGCAAGCCGACTACTTCAAATGAATTAGCCATGAATTTACCAGATATGAGACAAGTAGATTTGCCTCCAACTTTAGCGTTCCTCCACTATCCACCAATGGCTCAATGCGAAATGCACCAACTGCCACTTCTTTGCCGGTCACCCGAAAGAGGTTCATGAGAGGAAAGGCTCCATAACGCCGACGAAACGTCACAGAAAACATCTTATCTGCTTCGGAGAACCTCCCAAAATCACTCACCCGTAAACAGGAAGGATTTATTGTGCCTTTAATTCTACCAGGTTCTTCAGCACTGATTGACTGTTCAGGAGAACTGGTCACTTGCTCGAGCGCAGAGGGATTCCTTTCAGTTACATCACGAAGCACTGAAAGATCGCTTCCATCTGCCTCGGGAGGACGGAGGCTGGCAGTGCGCACAAAACCCTCACTTACTTCTTTGTCGAATGCAGGGTTTTCTGTCGTCATGGCATCACGAGGAGACTGTGTTCCCATGGAGCTGAGATGTATCCAGTCACAGCCTGGTCAAATTACAAAAATAAGTTAGTCAGTCTAACTTGAATCTAACTACTGACAAAGTGCACAAGCATCTCAGCAAATCTAGTTCTGTAAAATAAGACAAAATAACAGTGCATTTGGCTTAAAATGCAATGAATCAAAAGAAGTGCAAGCTTCGTAAAGTAATGGATGGACTCTGTAATACGTAACTAATTGTTTCCTTGTTCTGATGATTTTCCATTTCATTGCACACCTCATCAACTTGTCTTTTGCTGAAGCTTGTTTTCCATCATGTTTCAATCTACCCTAATCATGCTTTTACTTAAGAAACCTGACCTGGACATCAACAGCCTGTCAAACTTTAGACCCATATCCAACCTCAATAAAATATCGACAATTCTTGGACGTTTCATCCTTGCACGGATCAAGAAACGCATTACTTCATCTCCTAACTTCAGTCCTTATGAATCACCTTACCACGAAGGCTACTCCACTGAAACAGCTCATGCCTTTATGCTTGGCAACATCTTTTCGTCTGCTTATAGTGGAAAGGTGTGCCTCTCAGTATGCCTCGATTATGCCAACTCGGTTTGTGTAAATATTCTAGAACTTTAAGTCCCCAGGCTTCAATGCATCTAAAATCTCTTGCTCGAATCGTACTACTGGCATCTACTCATACAAACTCCTTGAACCTGCTCGGTCACCTACAATGGCTTCCTGTTGAATTCAGGCTAAGATTTAAACTGGCCTGCCTGACCTAGAAAACCCTTACAATGAGCACTGCTATCTACCTTCAACCACCTGTACTTCCATACATTCTGGATAGGGGTACGTCGGTACGAGTCTTTCCATTGAGCCATGACGCAGCACTGTCACGAGCTCTCGCGAATTCCTTGTGGCTGCCCGCAAGGAACAGAACTTCATCAACGTTTCTCTGACACTCAAACTCATTATCTTCCATCAAGGAGTGTCTCAAAAAACTTACTACATGTATTTCTCATTGGATTTCAAATCTGAAGATCCAACTACTTTTCACTATCCTGTCTTTTGGCCTACGTTTGACACACATAATTTCCACTTTGGTTCCCTATATTTCTTTGGTTTCCTATTTTTTCTCAATTAATCAATCAATCAATAGTTTATTGATCCAGAAACCAGTGTTTACCATTCAGTAAAGATAATCAATAATTTATAATGCGACAAATATACAGTGATATTTGACAGTAACACAATACCATTGTAACAGAAACATACAGTGGTACTTATTAATTTGTATTTAGATCACTGGTGCAGGAGATCTCCAAGGGACCCAGGTCCCGCTAAATGAGGCCCCCCAGTTCCAAGTCCAATTGTGGCAAAAACTAAGATAATTATTTGATAGTAATACTATACCATAGTATCATGAAAGAATCAAACAGAAATCCTTGATCAAAGCACTACAGAAATAGTGATTATTAATTACATTATTCAATAGATCAGTAGTTCTCGTTATTAAGAGCTTAACTAGTTCTTAACTAAGAAAGAATAAAATTACACAACAATGGATCACTGCTATTAACTGGTATTAAGTAGACGAGTATGCAGGTAGTTTTTGAAAGTATATAGGTTGGGGATATGGAGCAGATCATGGGGTAGATTGTTCCAGGTGCCAGGCCCACCGTAACTATTGAGAACTTACGTATATTGGTCCGAGAGAACTCTATCATGTATTTATTGCTTTTATCTCTTATATAGTGTGAGTGTAAGTCCGCCTTATTCTTAGAAGAAAGCATTTGGTAGAGAGCGATAGGTATAACGGTGCATGAACTACAGAACCTGGAAATCTTTAATCTTATCTAAGGTTAGAATCAATAATTGCACATTCTCATTTCTTTGTAACAGTACTATCACAATCTATTGTATCTGCGAGCAACACTCACTGAAACTGGGTTGGGGAACTCAGTGGTGTACCTCTTACATGATATGGGGCACTGCCAAACCTGTGCTCGATCAAAAATATCTTAAAACAGCAACCAGTTACAAACCTTCAAAGTCTACAGTCAGATTAAAGGAAACATTGCTAGGTTGGAGGCACTCAACCATGATGTACTGCCAGTCATCCGTGACAGGCTGTTCCACCTCAAGTTTACAGTCGGATGAAGTGGAACAGTTAACGCTGTGGGTTCCATTTCTTGAGGGGATTGGAAATGCCTGTGAGCGAGAGGAAACTCTGACTGGACAAGAGTCAGAAGCTGAGCAAGAGGTACCAGTACAATCGCAGCTGGAGATTTTAATGGTATATTTCGTAGTGCTTCCTTCAGTCAGAAACCTGTAACAAATAAAAGCAATATATGTAACCAAGTAAACTGGTCAAAAACTGTAAGCATCTATTATCACCACTAGCACTGTTACTGGCATATTAAGATCACATAATTACTGACAACAGCACCAGTCAAGGCAGCATCGACAATAGCCCTATTGCTCTGTTACCATAATAACACGGACAATTTCTAGAGCGCCGTAACGTGACCATGCCGCTACAAGGGCGCATATAATAACCATATTGTAATAACCCTAACCATTGCTATAACATTATAATAAACATATCACTAACCAGATTGCCACACCAATATTCTGCCAAGTAATAGCAACTAGAAATTTGTATAGTTCCGGCCTGACAATCAGAGATGCTTAGTGTTAGCCTAAACTATGTAGGAGTCTTGCACACACAGGAAAGAGCCCAGCTAACTAGAGATGACAGATGACAGTAAGTTCAGAGTTACTGAAGCATGGAAAAATTGAGGACAAGAAACTACGCTAGGTGATGCGATTCACCACCATGTGCCATCAGCAGCATATCACATAGCCTATCATCATAGCCACAGAAGCAACATACATACGTGACACCAGGGCTCAAAACCCGTCGCGGTCGCTTCCCAGATATTGCGAGAGGGGTCAATAATATTGAATATTATTTCAATTCAGCAGTTGCCTATGAATTTGCCATAATTTGCAAAGTAGTAACCCAATTTTGAAGCCGTTTGCTTCATTTGATACAGAATATAGCCCTTTATTGCCCAGCAAAATTGCAGATTAATGGTGGCTAAGGACATTGATGACACAAATATTCTGAATTTTTTTATTCGATTTTCTCACTTGTTATGATTATACTCACAAGATGCTACTGAGTCTGGCAACGTGGTTCTGAAGAGCTGAGGTCAAAGCCTTATATACCTCTAATCACATTGATGAAATGTACTTCAGCAGCCTAGTCGAAGAGTAATCCTAACTTTCTCCAGGAAGTTCTGCTTGCTTGTAGGCAGAGATTATATCCATGTAATTGACTGAATGTTCATTTCCCTTTCTTTTCTTAACTTTTTGTTCCTGGTTGCGGTAAGACTACCAGTTTACTCAATAATGAATATACATACATACATACATACATACATACATACATACATACATACATACATACATACATACATAAATACATACATACATATTAGGGACCTGCGAAGCTTCGATATTCGATTCGAAAACGAATCGCACGGCGGTATTCGATTCGATTCGAAAATGATGTCATGATTCGAAAAAATTTCGAATCGTTTTTCAGAAAAATGATTAGCCCTTGACACACTTTGTTGTAAACTGATTGTTTTAATTGCTTACTGCGCGAGGATTGGTTGTTGAATTTCTGTGTGCAAAGCGGCACGCGACGACAGCAAACCCTCTACCAAGAAAAGGGTTTATAATTAGAATGTTAGGCCTATACTCAGAGCTTCTCATTTGAAAATAGTAGGCGGTTTGAAAATCGATCGCGCTGGATTGAGTAGGCAAGCGATGCGCAGGCGATCTCTATAACTTTTACGTATAGCGTATTTTGTGTATCGTATTCCTGTACGTGACTTTACGAATGATGTCACGAGGCTTGAGGTGTCGACCGTGTTGTTATGGCCAATCATATTGTACTAACTACGAAATTAGAGTGATCACTCAGCAGTCATCAGGTCACGGCACGTATTCACCTAAGTCAGTGGTTTTCAACCTTTTTGTAGTGACGGAACCCTACACAAACGCTCTTTGGCTCACGGAACCCAGCGCGTTTCACCCATCCAATATTGCTAGAAATAAATGTAATTGTAACTTCTAATGTTGGGATAATATTTAGATTTTCTTATTTTGAACTTTTAATATCAGCTATTTGCACCTACATGTAAGCTGCTCGTGCAGGGTATAATGTCACATTACAAGTATATATATACTTTAGCACTCATAATATGTAGTGCACAAAAACAATGCTACTGAACAACAGCATTTTTTATTGTATTTCGGTAGCACCTATTTCCGACAGATGGATAGAATATCAAAGTATTCTGCAACAGTGTTATAGAAACGCTGTGCTGCAAGTAACTTTCATCAATGTAAAATTTGTGCCTGATGGCTTCAGCGTAACAGTTTAATTCTCGGATGAATCACAGACACACCAGTAATAATTCGCCCTCAAACGACAACAGTCGTTCTCGCTTCTTTTTTTGCGGTAGTCATCGCAGAAAATCCGAACTCGCATAGGTTACTACAGTCGAAACTGTATATTAGAATTCGCAACTCTATCTGAGCAAGAGATGGATATTTCTGTTCAACTAATATCCAAAACGAGTCCAAGTCTAGCTCTGCATGTTGAGCATTCCATCATTCAACGAGTTTTTCTCTTTCAAAGTGAACTAATCCAAAGATTAGGCTACTTAATTCCTACAAATTGGTTTCTATAACCAAGCTGTAGACCTGCTGCTCAACAGGTACTGATGGAAAATAGTTATTGAATGGACAGAGCGTCCAAAAGTTAAAAATAAATAGTAACATGTTCTGGTAGCCTACTTTGTCTGAATGCCATTTGGAAACTATATAGAAAATTCCCATTTGACGCATATGCCTCTTCCAATTTATAAGTCATGAGTAGACTCGTGTATATATGGGTATGTAGGTAATACAACAGCATATAAAATGCAACATTCACGTAACAATGTTACAAGAATTGTGTCAAGCAAGAATAGCTGAAAGCTATGAAGAATTCTGCTCATTGTTAAGCCTTTGTGAATTATTCAGTTGATGTTTTAAAATTTTACTTTGAACTGCCGCGGAACCCCTGGCCGACGCCCGCGGAACCCTTGGGTTCCGCGGAACCCCGGTTGAAAACCACTGACCTAAGTAAATTAAAGTAGGCTAATGTAAATTAGGTAAATAAAATATGGTCTGGCTCCAGGTTCGTCTATCGTCTTAAAGTCTAACTCAAACTCAGAGAGCGACGACCGAAGGTGCAACGCCTTCGACTAGGCGAGCGATTAACCGCTCGCCCGTAGGCCTACCTTTGCTAGGCGAGCAACCAAGGACTCATAAATTATTTGTGTAATTTTTTAAAAATTCTTTCAATTAGCTTAATGTTTAGTTTAATAGATTTTTAACTGCAGAAAAGTTATTGATACATTGGTAATGTGGTAGGGGACAGGGACGTCATTTGGGGGGGAAGGGGGCATTTGCCCCCCCTGATTTTTGAGAAAAAAAATGAAAAAGCTGGAACAAGAAAAGGAGGAAGAAGAAGGGGTAAAAAAGAAAAAATGATACTCAAATTCATTGGATTATTATATACTATTAACAGAACTAGAGTCTGCAAAGGCTTTTTCACAAGACCACACCTCTTTGACAGTGGAGGAGGGGCACATTATGGAGTTTTCCCCCGAAAATTTGGAAGAAACACCAAAAAACTGTGAAATTTCTTCGCGTGGAGCGCGAAAAATTTTTTAACCTCTTTTTTTGACGTCCTTGCCCCCCATGAAAAAAGCTGAAATGACGTCCCTGGTAGGCTACGCCCATAGTTCGAGAATTCGTGACTTTCGGTTTTAAAATTCGTAAAAATTCGCGAATTTTTGGTCTATTTTAAAATTCGTAAAAATTCGTTAAAATTCGTTGGGCCATTGTTGGGCCTTTTTTTTACATTGACAGTGGCGTTTTGCAAAAACAGCGTAAGCAACAATAACAAATGTGATGACGTCATGATTTGTTGTGTTAAGCTTCTGCTTAGAATTTATTGTAAAATTCATTATAAAAGTTTATTACGTAGCGATCGAGTTAATTTAGTTAAAATCTAATTTCTTAAAGATGAAAGAACATGGACCGGAGTGAAAGTATGTAGTAATTTTGAAGGAGAAGGAAAGGGTAATCCAAAAATAAAGTGTTGTTTTTGTGTTCTGCCCGAATTCGGGAGCATTAATGGCGAAAATGCAGAAACCAGAGTCTAGTGGGAGCAGTGGGCTGTTCCTGACTCAGAAACAGAGGACGATGAAGTAGAAGACACAGCTCGGTGAACGTTGCCAACCCTTTTTAACCATGTTTGGTAGCAAGCTGCGTTAATGACTGACTGGTCACACTGGAGCTGGGGCACTGGTGGTTTTTCGTTCTGCTGACCGACACTCACAGTCACACACCCCAACTATGATAGAAATCGAAGCTCAAGACTCCAAGTAGAACAGAAACTGATTATCAGTACTATTGTGTTGCTAGTCAGCTATCCTTTACGGCTGATTGATTGATTGCCTATATGTGACCAGTCACCACGAAACCAGTCGCTTATCGCAAAACGTTATTACGCAGAAAAGCCGAATTTATGATGGGTAACCTCAAACCGGTCGTAATTGACATTTATGCAAAACCAATTACAAAAATATATATTTAATACAAATGACATATAAAATATTTGTTTAGACGTATCTAAATGTGTAAAAAACATTTTTAACTAAGAGCCCTATATCTGTTTCAAGATGGAAAAACAGAATCTTAGTCAAAATTTCGCTAACTTTGTTGCGACATTTAATTAGGTTACAGATCGATTTTTCGTGCGTGCTTGGCCGTGTTTTGATCAGGGAAATCTCCTCGGTCTGTTCAATTAATAAAATATGACCTTTCTTTGTGTATTATGCACGGAGATTGGCCCGAAAGAGGTCGACTAACCGTAAAATTTTTGAATTTAGCTAGCTGCTAGCAATGCTGAGCACGTGACTAAATTGTGCACCGTGGTTGGCTGAAGGTTTGAAAGGTCGGCTTTGAGCATGCCACTCACGTGACCTGGTTTATGTAAATGACAGATAAATAGGTCGGGTGAACGGCAAACATTTCTTATTTTGTTCATTTTCGACTTAATAAACTTCATTTTCGAAATGGAGAATATTATTGCGAGTTTGATAAATGCTAAAGGATCGGATCGAGCGAAAGTGCACGAGTTGTTGCGGGAATATTTTACCACAAATCGCGATGAAAGTGAGGACAACAGTGACAATGATGACTAAACTTTAAACGCAGTTTTCTCAAGTAACAATTTATGTAAACCGTCGGATTTAAAATTCTGTAACTTCGGTTGTATGTGAGGTATAAAAAAACCGAAAACAGTTTTGAAAAGGTAAATAAAGGATCTACAAGATGGTGTAAAAAACTAAATTTTTATCATTTTTAAGTTGCGACTGGTTCTGTGGCGATGGGTCACATATATGACATTAATAATAATAATAATAATCTTCGTGTAATATCTTCAAACTGACAATAACGCAGTATGATTATAAATCAGTATGAATGGATGATCACAAGTTATTACAGGAATCGAATTTAACTGTACACGGCAGCCATGCAAGGCGCCCATCACGTCCTACATCTCATTTTAACAACGCGCCATCTCGCGAATGAAAGGCTGAGTGGACCTAAATTTGGGAGGGATTCGGGAAGCGATCCCGCTACCTCTTGCTTTTCACGCCAGTGATGTTACCTCTACTCATATTGATGTTACCTCTACTCCCCATATTGACAGTTACTTGCTTAAAACGTTGAAAAGCAAACAAATAATAAAATTCGTTGCCATGGCAAAGAACTCCATTATTTTATTATTTCACGAATTTTAACGAATTTTAAAACTGCAGTTTTAAAATTCGTTAAAATTCGTGAATTTTTAAAATTCTTAAAATTCGTAAAACGCGAATTCTCGAACTATGGCTACGCCTGTGCAATCAAACTTCATGAATATCAAACTAGTACCCGCTGATTCGATTCGAGATTCGATTCGAATCTTTACCCCCGATTCAATTCGAGATTCGATTCGACTGAAAATTTGTGATTCGCAGGTCCCTAATACATATATACATGGTCCAGTTCTAATCCAGTCAAATCTTTTGAGTAATGCTGTGCCATACTGATACATTTAGTTCTAGGTTCAATGCACTGTTCGTGATTTTTAGGATTCAGCTGATTCATCAAAGATTCAGCATAACCTTGCTCATAAATTTGAAAAATGATTGGAAATTTCAACTCCAGTTTGGTCAAGAATCGCCCCACTCAGCTACGCCACTGTTTCCACATCGTGCCACCCATAAGTTTCTTAACATGGGTTTGATGTGATTCACTGGTCCAAGTCAAATGGAAGACCCATCATACTGAGTTAAGTCAAAGTTACTCACCTGAAGAGACCTGCTTGGGCATCATGTGCCAGACCTGAGGTTGTCGTACCAGAGGCTAGGACAGTCACATCCTCAGCTGACACAATATAGTGTACAATATCCAAGTAGTAGCGGCAATCCATCCCAATACCCTGAAAAACATTTCCAGCAAGTTAAACTTGCAGCATCTAAAGGCATGATTAAAATAACATATGACTGTCAAGATGATAAAAAAAACAGGAACATAATCAATCAGCTATTATTGGTATCCATCATTTACTGATATACTCGTATCTGATAAGCAGATACTCGGAAACTATTCAAGGCTTTGTGCTTGTAGGTTGCGAGCACCTTTGATAAGTTGCTCTTGCAATGGTGCTACACAATTTTAGTGATTATAATTAAAAAAAGAAAATATTCTTGGAAAGGAACAGTATAGAACAAATGGCATTTTCTTTTTGAAATTAAGAAATTCATTTGAACAATATATATATATATAGATTCTTCTTATTCCTGACAAGCAAAGGTAATTATTTAAGCAAAATCATGAACCTTATCATGAAATACAGTGGTTTTCAACCAGGGTTTTGCAGAACCATTAGATTCTGTGGGCATTGGCCAGAGTTCTGTTGCAGTTCAATATAAAATTAAAATAAAAAAAACCAATGGGAAGTCACAACAGGATGAGCAATGAGCAGAATGTAATATAATAGCCTGCCCCAAAGATGAAAATAACTGATATTCAAAGTTTACAATTCCAAATCTAAATATTACCCTAACATTTCACGTTACAATTACATTTATTTCTTGAAAATTTGGATGGATAAAGCATGCTGTGTTCCTTAGCAAATGAGTGCTTTGTGTTAGGTTCTGTTACTACAATAAGGTTGAAAACCACTGATGAAATATGTAATGTTAGAAGTTTAAAGACAATAACATATAACGACAATTACCAACAAAGTCGAAAGCATCATGAATTGGATCCAGTACAGTGAAAGCATGCAGAATTACCACAACTACGGGATATTGGCAAACAACGGTTCCCACAGGTCTAAGCAATGTGATAACAGCATTATTACAGTAGGTCAGGATCAGATTACATGTGATAAGTCAACCTCTTAACTCACTTTCTGCTTGATGCGTTCTGTTGAAATATCGTCCAGTACGGACAGTGCAAACCAATTGCCTGCAACAGGATTTTCCAAACGGTAGCTCAGAGTTGAATTGTCAGTATTAAACTCTAACGTCACTTGATGACTTCGGTGGAGGTGGAAGAAAGGTGGATAGGTTTCATTCTTTGGTGAAACCAACGGAATTCCACCATACTGAATGCGTCTGCAAGAATATTTGTTCACTTAAAATAACATGTAACACTGGAATTGAAATCAATGACCTGGCAATAGTAACAAAAACCTACAGATCTGGGTAAAACCATAGTTTATGTTGCAAAATTCAAAATCTTTTCAGGCCCGTAGTTTACATTGCTAAATTAATGCCATGTCTTCACATTGTTGATCATCCAACTTCTAGTTTGACTTTTAATATGAAATATTTTCAACGCTCATCCAACTTGTAGTTTCAGTTATATGTTCATCGATCATCCAGCTTCTAGTTTCAGTAGTATTTTCATCAATAATTCAACTTATAGTTTTACTATATGAAACAGTTTTCATACATGGTAATAGACCTAACCTCAAAGAATTTAGCAATGTTAAATACAGATTTCTAACCACTATCAATTTAGCAACGTAAATTACGGTTTTACCCAGATCTGTTAGCAGTGATGGGCACTAAACAATTTTTTTTAGTTAAACTAAAACTATTTTCCAACTAAAAAAAAGTAGTTAAACTAAAGTTGGCAACTGATTTTGGAAATTAGTTAACTAAACTAAAAAAAAGTAGTTAAACTTTTTCCAACTATTTTCCAACTATTTACGACAAACATTTTTGCAATAAAAGACGTTAAGTGAACTGTAATAATGCACAGCGTCAATGACAATTTCACCTTCAAACTATGCAATGTGTACTGTTCTGGCATACAGTTACATGTGCACTGTAAGTAGTGTATGAATTTGAAAACACAGGCTGTAAATGCTAAAACCATGCAGTGTTAAAATGTTTTTTGCTGACAGTGTTCAATGTTCACTGTGGAAAAATAGTTGCATATTGCTGATTTTTTTAGTTAAACTTTTTAGTTAGCAACTAAAATTTTTTAGTTAAACTATGGTTTTAACTAAACTATTTTTTTTTAGTTAAACTTCTTCCTTAACTAAAATTTTTTAGTTAAACTAATAGTTAGCAACTTTTTAGTTAACTATTGCCCATCACTGTCTGTTAGTTTGAATTCCAGTCTTGTTGTCCTCGAGACCAAGGTCTTGGTCTCGAGTGCACTCGAGTTCGTTTTTAAAAGTCTTGGTCTTGCTCTTGAGACCAAAAGTCTTGGTCTTGAGGTTCAAAGTCTTGGTCTTAGTCTTGAGGTTCAAAGTCTTGGTCTTGGTTTTTCAAGACCAAGACCAAGACTTTTGTCAATATGAACAGTCATTAACAAAAAGTAAGAATTTAAAAAATGTATACAATAATTACTAATACAATTGCTTTAGTATTTATATGGTGTGAACGAGGCTTTACTGTTGTTTTGGACAATTATTTTGACTTTCAGTTATTTACCATGAAACAATTTCAAAAGTGACTCATGATTTGCTGCATGTGTGTGCTAGCGATTTCAGCACCTATTTATGAGGCCCCAGAGGTCATAAAACCTGAACGAATTGGTTTATATAAATGCAACAGGCATTTGGAATAACATTTCGCATGAAGAACTTTTGTAAATACTAATTCAGAATTATCTGCAGTCTGCATTTAGAGATCAGAACACGTTTGGCAAAGGGTTATGCAGTAGCTACGGACCTCAAAAGGATATGGAGGAGTCATGATCTAACAAATACAACGAAGCTAAAGTTGTGGAAGACATTGGTTTGGCCTGTGGCCATATATGGATGCGAGAGCTGGACATTGAGGAAGGAGGAGGCAAGAAGAATAGAGGCATTCGAGATGAAGTGTCTGAGATTGATTATGAATATATCTTGGACGGAAATGCGGTCAAATGAATGGGTATTGGAAGCAGCAGGAGTAGAGAGGAATTTACTGAGGACGGTGAAGGAAAGAAAAATGATATATTTTGGACACGTCATGAGAAGAGAAGGAGCATGCATGGAGAAAGACATCATACAGGGCACACTGCCGGGAGCCCGGAAAAGAGGAAGACCGAGAACAAACTGGCTGGGCAACATAAAAGAATGGACGGGATTGGCAATGGGAGAATTATTAAGACTGACGGAGGACAGGAGGCGTTGGAGGAACATTGTGCATGATGCGGCCGAACCTCGAACCGAGGATGGCTGAGAGCAGAGAGAGAGAGAGAGAGCATTTAGAGTTGTGTTGCTTGAAAAAAAAGACTTGTGCTTTCAATAAAACAGTGAGTAGTCCGACTTGACTTTTTTTTGTAAGGAATAAGAGTCTGGATATGATTGTGATTTTTTGGGTGTCGGTCTTGGTCTTGAGTTTCAAAGTCTTGGTCTTGGTCTTGAGGATCAAGGTCTTGACAACAAGACCGTTGAATTCTAGAAGGTGTTGCCTCTTTATATATTATAAAGATCAGCCCATGGCTGGCTTTAGGGAATAGGCAGAGCAGGCATTTGCCTGAAGCAACACAATTAATGCAGGTCATTTTCAGCAAAACTGTTTCATGTTTTCATGTTTTTCAATAATTTTTCTAGGATTATTTTCCATATGAATTCAAAAATTTGTCTTAATCGCAATCTGGACATGACAAACGCTATTTACTCACTTTCAAAGTTCAAATACATCCCATGTACGTACCCAAAGCCTATTTTAATTAGGTGAGGTCGGGGGCACTAAAACGTACACTTTACCTAGAGCATTACTGACGCTTTGTGCCCCTGGATAAGCCTGCTAAAGTACATAAGACTTACAGACTACAGAGTCTTACACTGAGATCAGATGGAAGGAAGGACTCAGCAGAAAACAATTCCAGAAAGCTGCTTGGTACAAGAATTGAAGCTAGGACAATTCTTGAATGGAGATCAGGACTAGAAGATATGAATTTTAGAACCCGTAAACAGGATTTACCCAAACATGAGATGAACTTACACGAATCCCTTCGACATTTCACACTCTTTATGACTCACGTAGGAAGAGAATAACCAAGTGGAGCGAAATGCAAGAGTTGGGACTGTGAACTTGGTTAACTGACCACTGGCATAAACGTCGTATTCAGACAGTTCCTGTTTGATCTGCCACATGGTTTGTGTCGTCAGGCCTGCAAAAGAAACATGCATGTGAGAAAAAACAGTTAATCGCGTGTTTTATATAAACACATAATGTATGTAACAGGATACTTGCTATAGCACCTTTTAAGTACCACACTAAAGCACCGCTTGTGTATTTCGATATGATGTTAAACGTCATTAAGAACAGACATTTCGTACACAAGTAAAACAATTCAAAGAAAATTAGAAGAGTCACCGGTGGTGGGCCCACACATACACATGAAGCCCAAACAACCGATTCACATTCATATTGACAGATGGCATCATGTTCAGAGTCCCTGGACCAAACTGCGTCAACAGTGTGGAGCAACGATGGGTGGTAGTGTTCATAGCACTGGTTACACCTCTGTACAGCAGTTCCTTGCTGGTGGAAGATGATATGTCCGGCAACCCTTGAATAACCCATGCATGTAGAACAGGCATTCATCACCTTTCAGTTGTTAGATTAAAGTGCCACCAATGACTAATGGTCGAAGTGACCCCAAAGATATGCATCACTTCTACTCTGCCGAGACAAAAATTACCCGGCTTCAGTCGCATACGCTGTCTTTAGATCCCATACTCAACCATTTATACCAGGAAGCCCATCCCTTCAGAGTCGTGTGGGCCAAGACGACATGAGAGTAAAATACCATCAAACGTACAAAATGCACAGCAAAAACAACAATGAAGTCCAATAAGCAAACTTAGCGCCAGTATATTCCAACATGTTAGAAATTACTGAGCAAATTCTGCACTTAGACAAAATAATCTGCCGAAATGACGCAGAAGTCAAACATCTTGCCCACAGAATCCGAAGATACAGCCTAGCCACTGAATGTACAATCATACTGTTAAAGGATATTTTGGCAAAAATACACATAAGCAACCGTCAAGATTTCTATTCCACAAATGTCCATTAGCAAACTTGGCTATGAAGACTAGTTTGAAAATGTGTTTCTCCGTGTTTGGGCCCCTTTACGCACTAGCTGAAAACAGTTTGAGATTTTATGGTGTTAAGGTGATTGCCTAGGCCCTAGGCAGAGGCGTAACTTTGGTCTGAAAAGTGGGGGGTACCAATTTCTTATGTACACAAAGCAACGCCGAGATTGCGATCTCTGGGAAGGCACAATAATAAAATATTGATTGGCATTGTTCAAAAAGTGGAGGGTACGGTACCCCCAGTCCAAAAAGTGGGGGGTACGGGTACCCCTCGTACCCCCACAAATTACGCCTATGGCCCTAGGTGAATAACTGTTGGTTTTGGCGGTTTTGTGAGAAAAGCTTGTGTACAAATGGGACAAAATGAAAATGTTCAAATAATTATTTACTATGCTTTCCATACCGAATATCCAATATCCGAATGCGAATATCAAACCAACTTCACGTAGAACTCGTGAACAAGCTGGTGCTCTGCGCTCAGTTTTCGAGTGGCGCTTTAGAAATATGGATTTACGATTACAATATTACGAGATGTAAAACCTAAAAGCACTAAACCATACACGATTGCTGTCAAACATGAAATACCTGTAATGCTGACAATTCGAATAAATGACAATAAAACGCCCAAAACAACTGCTAGATAATTATTGCGACACATGCTTCTACGTTGATTTTACGAAAATTTGTTTCTTAAAAGAATGTTTACATGGCGATAAAATTTAAAAACAAACCTTCCACGTTGCACAATTTTAGACGGTGAATGTAGCCCAATAAAATCGTTGTCGAGTCGAGCTTGTAATATCAAAGAAATAAAGTTCCAGAAATCTACCCTAAAAACGTCTTCATCTTCACTTTTGCCATAGAAACACACATGTCGGACGGTATTTGGTATCGAGCATACTTTTTGACAGCTGCATTCTCCCACATTATTTATACTGTGATTCTCCTGAAGACGTTTTTTTATCTGTTCTATCATCGCTTTAATATAAGACATTTTATTTTGAGTAAGAATTCATAGACTTATATATAACGTTTATTTTGGTATTAAAGCTTAGAGTAATATTCAAACGATAACTTTTAAGCACATGTATTTTATAAGGTGCACTGTCGCTCTTATTGTTACAGAATGACCATGACCATGTATACACCCTGATCAAAGATCTTAGAGTCGTAGTCTACGACTCTAAGATCTTTGCCCTGATTCTGTAGATCATCCTGTAACATGAAGTAGACCTTCAATACTTTGACCCAGTGTTTTGAATCAACCCGACTTCAGATTTTTGGGTGCAGATCAAATTCAGAGGTTTGCATTACATTACATTGCATGTCAAACTGAGAAGTCAGCACGTGGGCCATAGGCCTACGTCGAATTATCAAACACAGTATAAATAATATTTATACTGTGATTCAAAACACAGGTAAGCAAGTATGAACATGTTTCGACATACAAACTACTTCGATTAGCATTCAGATTATATTCTGCTATTCATTTAAACCATGCAGATGGTTAATCTACATTAATAAGAATTTAATAGGAGTATTTCGCGTCAGTCACAAAACTGCTCTGAATTCAAATATTTCTTCCATCTTGTTTCAATTATGATAGCGCTAAACAATTACATTTGATGGCGTACATGGGAAACATGGAAACGAACCCCGAGGTAGGTATGCGTTTGAAACTTCTTAGGATTTTAAACGTCCTTTGAACCTTATTGGGGAATAATTCTGGATTTGTAAGGAACTCTATGGATACATATTGAGTACTGTTGTAGGATGATGCCTGGTAAGTATGCAAGCCATTTTGGTCAGCGTAGGTAAGGTGTAGCCGATTTAACGTCTACTCTTAAAGCAGTCTGTGACTGGTCGGTGCCAATGTCTTAATCTCTTTCTCAGGCATATAAAGCGCAACCACATCAGCAATGATTTTATTGAATAGTGTGTCAGAATTTAGCTCTTAGACTCTTTGTGGACCAGGTGACATTTGAACTGTGTTTCGAGCCTTGCAATCCATTGAGAAATTTTTGTGACGGCTAGGTTGTACAGTAAATTCGCTCTTTTCTTTTATTTGCACTAATGCTATTGATGTTGATGGACTCGGACTTGGACTCGCACTTTGACTCGCACTTTAGTGAGTTGGACTCCAACAGATGTGAACTCGGACTTCACTTAAATGGACTCAGCTTAGGTGGACTCGACTGCATCACTGCAGACCTATCTACATTTATTTAGTTCATATATGTTGATGAGGTAACCATGATGCACAGACCTCACCACTTGCTATATCTCCACAGGTCTTTCACTCAAAACTGAAAACACTGCTCTTTCACAAATCCTATCCCGATTCCTCCTCCTCTCCCTACCTCCCTCGCCGTGTAAACCCTAAACACCACCCATCTTACTGCCTACCTGACTGACTCCTTTGGATCTTGACCTGGAACCGATTCAACACCCCCCTGCCTATCGATTTTGATTTGACTAAGCGCCTGTGAATAAGCTGGTTCCCGCAATGCAGCTTTTTTGGGCGCTGTAGAAGTCTCGAGATTATGATTACGATTACACATAAAGGTTATGGATAGTTGTAAAAGTTGTGCTTTAATTTGAATAATAATCTGGGTGATGATTTACCAGCATAACAAGTAATTTTATTTCTTATATAGCAATTTGTGCTATGTGCTTCATGTCTTTCAAGCCAATGTATTTCTTGGTTGTGGTAAATCATGTGTTTGCTTGATAATTCTTTCAGATTATATGAACATTAAAGGACAATGTCGTTTGCTGGAACATTTCACAAGCAAAGAACTGCGCGTCCAGTTAGCAATGGGTCTACGAAAAACAGAAAGCCAAAGGCACGGCGAAAACCCTCTTGGGACGTATGTAAACTTATATCTGTGACCTCTTTTTGAATTTACTGAACTAGTATTAAAATTAAGACAGAGACGTACTCATACAAAATTTAAAGAAGGGGAACAAAATTTAACTTTTGCACTAGACAGACTGTGATATGCTGTACTGTTGGACTGTGTTACACAGTCCGACACAAGCCAAATCGGTGAAGAACTCAGTGTAGTTAAAATCACAAAGTTTGATCAAAGTCGTATATGTCAGAGAAATGGCTCAAGTTGGTAAGAAGTTGAAACAAGTCTTAAATTTTTATCTGAATAACTTTAAGGAAACAACAAAATGCAGGGATGAGATATTAATGTCATCTCTTCCATAGGCCAGTCAGAAGTCACCCAGATTCCCCTCGAAGCGTTGTGCCTGGGCCTTGTGATACCCAATATCCGGCCTCTTGTAAGTTTGCAATAATTGTAAGTGTGAAGACTGAAGAGCCAGCAGCTTATGGCAGGTATACCAGCATGGAACTGTTGTTGTCTATACCCATACAGTAGCTGAGCCCAAGACTCCTCAGTACCTGGCTATACTAGCTGCAGCAAGGGGGGGAGGCTGAAATTACTGTAATTTATCTTAGTGATTCTAATGAACACAAGTCTTGTCCTGTCGTCATATCTCGGATATTAATTTACAGTTGTGGTAAGTTCACCACTCGCCACAGCCCTGCCTGACCCGATTTTTTTCCACATACAAATTGTGTCTAAGAATTATATAAGTTATATGCTAATACATACATTTATTAATGTTCCCCCCAAATCTGTGCATTGAAAGTGCGACTTTGAACTATTAATTTTATGCAGTGAATTTTATCCAATGGCAGAGTGACAGGTAGTTGAGTACCAGTTGAGATTTAATTGAAGTACCAGAGCCATATTTTACTAAAATTTTGAAACGTGTAGTAACAATTAATAAGTAGTGAGCGACAAGCCAATTATAGTACATGCAGTGCATACTGCATAATAGCATGCAACTATTTCATAGTTTATGTCTAAGTATTTATGCTATGATGAGGTGTTGGGTAATTGGGTGCCTGCTCAGAAAAGAGTTGGGTACCTGGGCTGTGTTTTAGTGAAAGTTTGTCATTCATACTCTTCCATCCCTTCTGATTACCCTGATTTTGAAATGCAGATCCAAAAATATTGAGATTGCTTTTCTTAGGTAAGTTTTAAATTTATTTCAGGACACAGTTAATGATCTGACTGTTCACAAGGCCACTCCAGAAGAGATAGTAAGTTGAAACAACATTTGTGAAATCATTTGTCATTGTGAAGCGCATAGAGCCATAAGTGAATTTTGTCTTTGAATTTTTATTCAAAAGTGTTTCTACTGCTTATTAAGTTTTCAGATTTTGTATTGGCTACTGTTGTTTTTTTTCTAACAATAAGGTAAGGATGTCATACAGGTCAATGTTTGCATTGCAGAGGCTCATTAGAATATCATAAATGGACCTCTTGTATTTTACTGAATCTGAAAGAGATGAGTTGAAATGTCAAAAAAGTTGTTCATGATATGTTGAAGTACCAGCTTCTCAACAAGTCAAATAGGAATTCAAATCTTTTTGTTTCATGTGAAATTAGCTATTTTTTATTGAATAAATACAGCTCACAAGGAAAGGAGTCTAGTTGTTGGATAAATGGATTGCTAAAGCTTGTTGGGTTCAGTACCGTCATCGATTATACTGGCTGTAATAAAAAGCAACGATGACTCAGTTTTGTGTAGAACCACAAACAGTGTTTATTTGAACAAACTAAGACAGCCTTTTGTTTCACAGAATGTTCACAAATTAGTTTTATGTGAATTAAGCCACCTCAGAAATTTACCCTTGCACAGCAGCTCTCCCAACTCAACTGACCTTTCATTCCGAAGCTCTTGGCATCTTCCAGTTCAAGTATTCCTTTCCAACTGGCCAATCGGTCCCCTTTGTCATAATGGAGTTATTTCAAGCTTAAGTTGAAGTGAGTGATATCACAAATATAGCCTGTTGTGGTACCAGCGATGTGTTACAGTTATATTAGCGTTTTAGTTTTATACCCTTTGGGGCCTTAGCTTGTAATAACTCTCTCTTTAATGTGTTTCACCAGAAAGTCCTTAGAGTTCTGATAGTTGTACTCTTTTTATCCGAATAGGATCGACGAAAGACTGTTCACCGATCACAAAATGTTGATGTAATCAAAGAAGAACAGCTGAAAAAGAAAATTGCCCATGGTTGGCATTATCATTAACATGTTTAAATTTGAATTTATTATTAAACTTTATCTTCATAACCCAGCAAAAAACTAAGTGCAGCCATTGCACAGGCATTGAAACTTGGTTGATTGGTAGCAGCAGTGATTGACAGTGATACAGTATTAGTAATATAACAGCCAAAATATGTGTGCTGTTAATTCTAGATTGTTTATAAATGTTAGCACTCACTTGCTAACATTTTCTATCAGCATTTTGTTAATGTTATTGCAACAGAAGTTGCTGCAACAATCATTTATCATCTTGAACCTGTCATCTTTTAGCAAGCTTCCTAAATGCTTGCTGACTAATAATGTATGTATGTTTGTAAATATGTGTATGCACTTTATGAGTGCCTCCAAAAAGCACTTCTTGGTTACCTATTTGATAATAAAGTTCTAAAGGACAGACTTTTTATCTCTTGGTGGGGAATAGTAACATTCTTGCTCGAAGAACATAAGATCTTGAAAGACGCAGCTCGGTACCCGTAAGTTCACTATAGATCGACTCAGCTGTAAAATCAGCGGGTGCCTAACAGTCTGCCAAGAAGGTGTGGTATAAGGTCTAGATAATTGTACTGTCATATGTTTCAATGCTGCTTACTGCGGTGTGTCAATGAGCTTGTCAATAAACACGAATATATGTGATGCGGGATCCCAAAACCAGGCGGTTTGTAAAAATTTACAAAAACTAGGTTTTAATATATATTTGTAGATCTTTTCAAGATCTTTCCAAGATGCTAAGGGTTTTTCTCGTGGGTCTAACCGTTACGAAGATATGCGGTTTGGAAACCATGCCCTATATGAGAAATTATTTAGAGAAAAATGCCAAAAACAAAACGCATGTAATCTATTATAAAGTCCTTGATTACGATAGGTATTGCTTGAGCTTAAAAGCTGAAATTTTCACAGGTTATAAACACACATGTCTGCCAATATTACAATATTAAATTATGTTATTATTTTTTGTTTTTATTTAATAATTAAGAAACTTTTGGTAACTGACTAAGCTTTCATTCCACTCCACGCAGATACAAAATAGCCTGAGATGCAGCGCGCGACCTTGTTTTGCCCAATCAGGACTCTAGCATTGCACTCACGCAGACAAAAATAACCCGAGATGCAGCGCGCGACCTTGTGTTGTCCAATCAGGACTCTAGCATTCGGCATTTAAATGATCACGTCATACCAACCAACGGGAAAGAAGATTTGGGGGACCGGAGTTTCTTTGCTATTTATGGCACAGGAATTAATTATTCAGCCACGAAAGTCGGCCAGTCGATTAAAGGGAATTCCAGGCTTTCAGAAGATGTATGACATCATGGGTATTTCTCAGTCGCTATTTATAACCGCTACGCGCAAAACAATGAAATTGACCCGATAATGAAATCATATTCTTTTACAACTTTGCACTGTTATTCGAATTTGTATGAAAACAACCAATAAATAATCATAAAGACTGCAGAATTATATTCTTCAAATATTAAACAATGCAATTATGATATAAAACGCTTTTCGCTAAAAATCAAGATGAAGCGCTATTTTGAGAGATTACTCGTAATAGGTTTTGCCGACTTCCGCCTGGTTTTGGAAAATTACATCACATATTATTGACAGACGATGCTTGCATAGCTGAAAATGGTCTTCAGTGGCAATATCTATCCATGTTTTACCGGTGATGTGTATTCAGTAATAATGGTTGATAGTGATGATGTGAATCATATGAGAACTGCAAAGATAAGAGGAGTTTTTAAACTGCCATGACGTACTGTATTGTTTGATTGTTGTTTGATGCATAATTTGATTATTTGATTTATTAAAGCTCGACAGAGAAGTCATCAAGATGCGTTGAGTGCTAGAAGTCGTGGTCCAGCTGCTCTACTGCGAGAAATTCTCCTTGACAACAGCCAGGTGATGAGATTTTGTGATTCAAATCAAGAAATTCATTTTAAAATATTCCTATTTTTGGCTCATGTACTTCCAAACATATATAGAGCTGCTGCTTGTCAGACATGACATAAGCATCGTTAACAGAACAAAGACTTTGACTGTAACTAAGTTGTTACATTGCTTTGTCATCTGTGTAATAGAAGCTGTTAATCTGTAATTCTGTATGTTTGTGGTCATTTTCAGTTGGAAGAGACATTGGCAAAGTCGGATACTCTTCTGACCGCAGTTAAAACCATCTTGTCAGAAGATCATAAGGTAATGGATTGTAAAATGCAATACATCTGCTTGTTGCAGAAAACAGGAGACATTAATTGTACCAACCAGTATAAGTAGCACGATGACCAAGTGCAGCTATTGTGCTGTTTCAAACTGTGTTGGTGTTTCAAACCATGTCAGTGTTTCAAACCGTATTGGTGTATCAAACTGTGTTGTTTCAAACCATGTTAGTGTTTCAAACCATGTCAGTGTGTCAAACTGTGTTGATGTTTCAAACTATCGGTGTTTCAAACTGTGTCAATGTTTCAAACCGTGTCGTTGTTTCAAACTGTGTCGGTGTTTCAAACTGTATCGTTGTTTCAAACTGTGTCAGTGTGGTGCATGATACACAGATGCATGTGACAGGTGTGCCATCGGTTGATGCCTTGTGCATCAGACACCGATGCAGTAGAAGTTACTAATTACAGATGTAATTGGTTCGCTCATTTAAAGCATTGTGAATATTTGTGAATAATTGCATTACTCGTATTTACAAACCATTCTTTGAAGACTAAAGTGTTATAAATATGTGTCATCTTATCTTGTGCTATGGGTTTTGTTGGTTGTTGGACTGACACAACTAGTTTCAGATGGTTTAAATCAGGGGTGGGCAAACTTTTGGCACATGGGGCCACATTAAATGCCAAAAAAATGCGGAGGGCCGGATAACAAATTTGTAAGTTTTAATAACGACTAACATGAAAAGAAGTTTATTTATTTATAATATATTTAATACACTTTGGCTGTTACTAGGCCTAATGAGATATATGCGACTGTGAACATGCATGCATTTAATAATCCGGAGTAATGTGCTGGTTGCAATTCACAGTCTGAGTTCAAGTTTAGATCACTTAACTGAGATCTGTACTTGGATTTGTTTATCTTCATAGTTAGAAATCTTTGTTGACAGATGTAAGTGGATGCGAATAACGCAAACATTTTTAAAGCAAAAGTTTGTAGATTTGAGAATTGTTCCTTCCTGAGTGAAGAAAAGAATATTATCAGGTCTGATCTTTTGGGCTGTTCTTTGAGAACAATGTCACGTTGTGGGTCGGTTAACTCCAGCTGAAGTACCGTAGGGGCCTATATGAGCTAATTGTCAATGTCAAATGTGAACGGTATAGTAAGCACAGCAAATTCAGTCTCAATTGATTTATAATTCACAAATCATCTGGAGAACTCTTTGTCAAACTTGACAGCTGAAGGCTAAATTTTTCCTACCCTGCAGTTTGCAACTGGAGGATAGGAAAGTTCCTGTAGTTTTGTTCTTTCATCTGCTTTGAACGCAACATTAGCTTTACTTCAATGGATTATACTTCTGCGTTTACAGATCATGTGCAAGAACCTCTGCAGGGAAGTGGGGCAGATAGGCAGAGTTAATGCATAGAGTTATTATTAAAGACGAGATCGGAATTATAAGCACTTGAGTAAAATGAAGAAAACTTTCGCGGTTTGAATTTTTAAACATTTTCTGAAGAATTGTGGGGGCCGGATAAAAAGGATTGGCGGGCCGGATCCGGCCCGCGGGCCGTAGTTTGCCCACCTCTGGTTTAAATACTTGTGTTTTTTGCAGCGCATGCAGGGTTTGCCAAATGTTACTCAAGCACCAACTAATACAAAGAGAACAAAGTAAGAAAACTAATTTAAAGAGTTTGTCTTAACCCTCTCGCCCCGCGAAACCGATATATCGCTTTTGGCATCTGTTACTTATCCCCGAGAAACCGATATATTGGTTTTGGCGTCTGTTACTTATCCCCGATAAACCGATGTATCGGTTTTGCCACCCATGACGTCTAGGAGCACAGGGTAGGCAAAATAGGGAATTCGGGGGCGAAAGGGTTAATAGCATAATTTAATTAAATTAACTAGACATTCATGTATGTACCGTAGATGAATATTTTAATGGTGCATCTTGAAGATGTGCCTTTTTAACCTAAATGAAGTCGGCGTTCGTGAAGAACAACTAGTTCATCCACAAGCAAACGATGCGTAAATAACTGGAAAGTCACCACTAGGAGGGTTCTAGCACCCTTGTGAGCCTCTTAAAAGGCGCTTTACAAGTAGCCAGATACATGTAACCAAGAGAGTTCAATCTAGGGTTGATAGGTGGGAACACATTAGCCAAATGGTTGAGTGCTCGCCATGTAACATGGAGAGTACGAGTTTGAGGGTCCCTGAAACAGTTCCTGTTTGGGGCCTTGGACAAGTGCTTCACTCACAATTGCTCAGCAGCATCGTGCCTTTTCAGTGGATGGGCCGACCATGTGGAATAACCTTCCTTCTGATCTGCATACCTTCCTTCCAATCTGCATATTCTTTTATCTAAGGTCTCTGCATACCTCTTTTACAAGCATATGAACTGTTCTTTTTGCTGGAGCTGGGCTGGGAGCGTCACGAATAAACACAAATATATCAAGGCCGTGACTGACCAAGCTGTCATTTCCCAGCTGCAGATGGCACGTAAGTGTCGACCCAACATTGTCTAAATGGTCCTAACTGGCCAATCTGTTAGGAGGTCAACTGATCAGAAATGGTGGCAGGGCTTTGATGATAGTAGATGGCTGTACAATATCCAGAACTATTACAAAGGTCAATGTGGATGAGAACAATAACTTCGGAACATACAGGTGGCACAAAAATAGTTAGATCATATAGAATTATTAAAAAACTCTGATTTTGACATCCAGGTGGACAAGATTGAGTAGCGTCTTAGTGGTTAGTCTTGACAGAAAAATATTTTTAACATTATATTCCATTCTCACATTCTCGCAAACTTAGCTCTGTCGAATGAGTATACTGGTTTCACAACTGATGGGATGAAGTGGTGACTGATGTCATATACTTAGGCTAAGAAATTAACTAATAGAATGCATAACTTTCTAGAACTGGTAGTGGGCTGTTTACTGTTCCAACCTCTCGCCTCGATGACCTGAGCGATTCCATCATGGATAAACAGGCTCTTAACGAGGAGGCAGAATTCGCCTGGTATACTTCAGATTCGGGTGGGTGTGTCTTAACTATTGATTTTCATTATTTTTTAATTTTTATGTTCGATTTGTTTTGTTTTCTGTGTTGCTGGTCCGTTGTGTTTTGTAGTAATTGTTGACTAACTGTAGTATTCAAGATTGAGGTGTTCCTCTAACCAACTCTGCCACGTGCTTGATGTTTTTCTGACTGTGTGGTGGTTTCTCAGGCTTTTTTAGATATATACTTTTATTTTTTTACCACTAAAGGTTTAATTATTTGGGTAAAATCATCTGGCAGTGCAAGTGTTTCATATTAAATAGTTTATGTCTTATTGCTTTCTAGCCATACTAATGGATTCTGTTTGCAGACAGTGCTTAAAAAGTGTGCCAAGTCTATTGTTTTTCACAGAATGAGAATCTAATAAGCCAATCAATGGAAATATACTATTTCTAAATTTCGTATCTCATCTTTGTTGTCCATCTTTTCAGCAGATTATATAGTCCACATTTTTTGTAATATTTCATATTTGCAGTAGGACACATCCCTTGAAGTTCATGTAATAAACCGAAAGCTTGTTATCTAGAAAATGTGGCATTAGACACTGACGTTTTCTTGCAAAGGAAATAGCAACTGTGTGAAGTTTTAGAATCAGTGTTGATTGCCTACGCTGTCGTTGAAGTATTCAGCCATAATTTATTCTCTCCAGAAGAGCCGGAGGAGAGTTCTGCAGCTGGTTATCAACCGATGATGGACCTAACGAGGTTTCAGCGCCTGATACAAGAGCTTGATAAAGACAGTGGCGCATTCAATCAGGAGACTGCTCGAAATATGCCAGCTGAACAGGCTTTAAGGAATAAATCAAGTAAGGCTGGTGAGTGGGAACAGAACCAACTTCTAGAACAATATAAGCATGTTCATTGAGGTTATTGTTTGTTTTCCTGATTCTCTTCTGTTGCCATGCTGTTGGTGGCCATCTTCTAGATGACCTTGCATATGCTTCCTGTAATGCGATTACTTCCTACAAAGACAACCAAAGGACAACATGCTACTACTCCACAGCATTCAAGTATAGGAAACTGGGAGATTTGGATCCCTATATTCTTCTCACTGTTATTTAATTTACAGAATTATTTTACATGGGTTTTGGGGGCATAAATTCGTTTTGGTAACTGCTTGCTTTTGTGGCATTTGCAACTTGTTTACACTTTAACAATGAGCTGCATTGGTTTCCCAGTAACTTTTAGTACACGCTTGTCGTTAAAGTGTTAAAGAAACAATTCTGTCATCCTACTACAAACCCTTGAGGATTTGAAATCACAGATTTATATAGCACCTGTTCAAGAGAGACCCATCAGAGGCATTCGGGCTTTCTGAAGGATCTGAACCAAAGAAATGTGAAGATGTTGCCATATATGTGATCAGTAGGTGGATCATGTGCAAAATATTCAGTTATTGAACAGGGCTTATATTTAAGAAAAGTGCTGTAACTAAAATCACATGTATTCTGTAGGAACTTCTTAAAAATGGGACATTGGTATGACTTGTGTAAGGATATTTTCTCTTGTGTGCTTGAATGACATTTTTCGTACATTTTGCATATGACTTGAATCAAAGCACCTGTTAAGCTGGTTACTTGATTTGGAGACCCTGAAGCATGGCTTTCATCTTCTGCAGAGGTGAGCAGAGGTGAGCGAATGTAGAGGATAGTTGTTACGTTGGTTGTGTGCTGTTTTGGGATTGATTTATTTTGTGTGTAAGAATTTTGTCTGTTGTTTAGCTGTAGCAGAACGTGGTCATTTGGATGAGAGAATGAAAGAAGCAAGGAGTGGGAATGCAGGACAGGATGGTGATGAAACTCCTTCGGCTACCCCTCGGAAGGATCCTGCAATCAACGACACTGTTCGAGTGACCAGAACGAGGGCGATGACTGATCGCGGGGCGATGAAGGCAGATGATGCGCCAACAATGGAAGATTTCAACAAGGTGAGATCATTAGTTAAGCTTCAACAGCATCAAGTCACAGTATATGGATGTTCGCAGGTCAAACAAATTCTTATCGCTTCTGGCTTTGGCATTGTGATTGAAGATTTGGCTAGCCATTGAAGATTTGAATTGCAGTGCTATAATAAGCCAAAGCTGTACCCTAGTGAAATACAGGACGTCCCGCAAAGTTATTTGGACAGCATTTCTTCTTGCAGGCAAATATCCAAGATGTAGATGAAAAGGGGATTGTGTTATGGCTTTACATGGTACAGTATGGCCACAACACCTGACTGGTGTTTTTGCTTATGGATGAGTTTGTCATCCTTAACTAACACTATCATCATTTAGATTAACGAGGAACGTCTTAAGATTCTTATAAAGTGCTGCTCATTGCTCAATTGTCCATGCATACATACTTACTTCAAGGGAAGATATATTATGCAGATTGCTCTGTGGCTGTGTGCAATTTGCAAGTTATGATTTTCAGTTTTAAATTAACTTCACTGAAAGTTTCGAATTGGTTAAGTAACCACTGCAAATGTTAGTCTAAGCTTGGAGGAGTAAAGAACTAAAATTCTGGTTCTCTGCCCAGTGCATTTCTTAAAATTACAAATTGTGCTATTGAATAATATCAGTGTTTGTAGCAACAATCAGAATTCTAATCATACAAAATATGTTAGGTTTTGGAAGGCTTGAACAGCAATCTCGGTGACTACGAGAAACAGATGGGAAGAGCTGTTGAACCAAGTGTACCACCTCCCACTTCATACACTGGATATACAAGAGCACTTTTGGATGCTGTGGCCAAGATGTCTTGCTACTTCAAGGAAGTTAGTACCCTTCTCTTCCCCTTTTTCTCTCTCTTTCTTTCTTACTTTTTCCTTCAACAGGTAATTAAACCTTTAGCAATCATAAAAAAAATACAGAATAAATCTGTGACAACTGGCTGAACAGTGAATCGTTGACCCCCCTCAGACAACTGGCAGTTTTGTGTAAAAGGTGTTAAGGAACATTAATTTCATAATGTGTAAATCATGTCTTGTAGTATTTTGTGTTTAGTTTTAAACTCACTGTCCAGTTTTTTTAGAAATAAGTATTGGGTACCCAAATCTTTCCTTAAATGTACCCTTCGTCAGGATAGAACAATTTCAATGTTCCCAAAGATGTACCACAGTCTTTTATGTTAAAAGTTCTAGAGAAATATGTACTGAATCTAGTTGTGAAAGAATTTTGCAATGCTTTCAAATTGTGTGAAATTCAAGTTTTTTAACTGCATTCGTTCTAAGACTTCCAGACTCTTAGGCTTCTGCAAACCCTCATAAATATGGTAATGATAAATTTGCAAATGCTGTAATTTGATTTATTAGATTTTATTTCAAGTCCTTGCCAACACCTTTTTACTATTTTCGTGCTACTCTGCGCATTCACAGGCTGGTAGCCGGCATCTGCTTTAACAACATCATTTTAACACAATACACTGTAGCGAAGATAATGTTGTGCAAAATGCACCATCTGGAGACTCCTGATCACACACACACTCTGTTATAACTCAAACACTGATATAACAGAGTTGGGAAATAGATCCCAAATTTACTTCAGCATTAGTAAATGACCTGCTTATAACAGTCTTTTTATGAAACGGTTCTTGATAGGCCTTCAAAGACTTGTTGTGATGAGTTTCTTATTTACATTTCTTTCACATTCATCTTGGGCAAATGAATTATTTTCTTGAAACTGATAAACAATTAAACATATGAATTATTGCAATTATAAAGCCTTTTATTAACTGCCATCCAAACTTTATTACCTGTAAATAAGTGTCTTGCTTGCTTTTCTCGCGATAATTCCTGGACATTTAAGTATTTGACTGGCTGGTTTATAATTGGTGTCAGTTTAAAAACATCTACCAATTGAAATACAGCTATCATATCTAAGACTTGTTATTTTTGAGACATTACGTCATCTAAGAGATATCGAAAAATGATCAATAAATAAATATCTTGAAAATTGTAGAATGGAGAACAGCTAAGAAAAGAGTCAGTCATTCGTGAGAGATTACTACAGGAAGTTGAGCGCTTGTCGGGCTTGGTTGATGCTCTGACTGCTGTAAGTGTCTAGTTTGTGTTTATGGTCAAACGATGCTATTCAAGTAAAAGAATTTCTTTTAGGGCCAAAAGTATATTCATTGCTATTTGAAACATCTTCAGCTTCACGAGGGCCAATCATACTATTTCAAATTAAATTCTTCTGCTGTGAATTTGAGCACAAATAAATAATGAAGAATAGGCACTACAAATAACCAGACAAATGTAACATTTGCTTTTTGTCATAGGCTGCATTCAGGAGTGACTTTTCATGTTTGCCTTGGGTGTAGAGCAGTTTCAGATGTTATTCAGACACCTTTGACTGTCTGAAAGCCAGGGGCTTACATTTTCTTTGGGTGTTACTATAAAGAAATTCACTCTTAACTGTTTAGAAGTTGTCAGCCCAGGGACGTATGCTATATGTAGTCTGTGACCAGAAAATCATGGATTCGGTGATGTGATGAGGCAGCAAGTTATGGTTTTCGGAGTGTCATTGACCATCTACTAAGGGAAGGAGGTTTTCGTCATTCAATGACTTGCCAACTGGTTCCTGATGAGTATTGTAGCTTTTATGATGGATCTGGTTGTGTCAAGGATATTCACACATGGTGTGTTGTACCATGTATGTATCGTGTGGCACGGTGGCCAATTGGTTAGAGCGCTTGACCTGTAATGCAGAGTGTGGGTTCAAGCCTCGCCTGAGGCAGCTACTGTGTAGGGACCTTGAGCAAGTCCTTCACTCACAATTGCTCAGCACCATCGATGTTCTGTCATATGGTCATGTGCACTTCTGAACTTTGGAAGGAGGGAAATATCTAATGCAGGTGTATTGTGTATCAGAGCACTTGTATAGCGCCCTTCAAGTAAATCACAAGGGCGCTTCGGCTCAGCTACCTAGAAATCACTGAACAAATGTGTCTCATCAACCAAAGAGGGCCAGTCGGTGAGCATACCCGTTTACTGGGAACACTTCGTTCAGCTGTTACCGCTCCTCTTTCTCAGCGGAGCATGAACCAGCAACTCAGATTCTGCACATCAGTCTTTTATGATGGAGACTTCATTGTTTCATCTACAATTACGGCTGAGCATTTACCAGACATTTCTGGTTCATTTGCTATGCGAGATTGATTCAACTGTAGCTGAACTTTCAATTCTTATTGCATTATGTAACATCACTGAGGCTAGCGAGTGCTTTTGAGAGAGTGAGAAGGTGATATGTATGTACCTCTGTGTACTAATGAGTCTAACATACATACATACATATATCTATCTTCTACAATCTGCGCATTATGGTTAGCCTTTGATGTCTAAAATTCCAGTTTCCTATACCTGAGTGCTGTGGAGTGGTGAGTGGTGACGTGTTGTCTTTTGTAGGATGTAATCACAATACAGGAAGCATATGCAAGGCTTCAGAATGAATTCGTTAAGCATCGTAGAGAAACCGAACAGCAGCTTATGGCATTTCTGGTGAGTTTCTGTGTTAAAACACTTCAGAATAATTTCCTAATATCTAGGGCATTACACTGTGATTGGAAAAAACAACTCTTGCATTATTGTCAAGCATCAACTGAAATCTGAAATTCAAATTTAAATGTAGAACCTGTACAGAAATGTTAAGTTTAGTATATCCGGCTCATGTTTCTGAGAAAATAGGTAAATGTTGTCCATGAGAAATTGCAAGAACAGTACAAAGTCACACGAGGTAGTCATGATGGGTGTAAACTTGCGTATGGCAATCAAGCATATACACTACTATACAGGCATGTCTAGACACTGAATAGCCCAATATGCAAACCTTTTTTTTATTGCGGATATTTCTATAGCGCCTCTCGAAGTCAACTACTACTCAGAGGCGCCCCCGACTACAGCATTTGATACTGTGTCGGAGTTTTCACGCCGAAGCGCCACGAGCAATTGCGAGTGAAGGACTTGCCCAAGGTCCGTACGCAACGGCTAGAGTGGGATTCGAACCTGTAACCCTCCGGTCACAAGGCGCTGAACTTACCACTGAGCCACCACGCCCCACATCACCTTCTCACACTCTCAAATACTATTTATCTAGATGTCAACTACAATGCGTGTTATATTTGGTTTGTGATTTTGTGATGTTATAGAAAGCTCTGACACTGCATGGCATCAGTGTACCGGTAGTTCAGCAACCTCTAGTTCAAAGATTGAATATCTCAAATACTAACGGCCATTCATCAGGAGATCTAGGTCATTCAAGAGGTATGTGTGTTTCTCCAGTGCTATTGCACTGCATTTTGTT
Organism: Allolobophora icterica; assembly: GCA_963556255.1. NCBI lineage: Eukaryota > Metazoa > Annelida > Clitellata > Crassiclitellata > Lumbricidae > Allolobophora > Allolobophora icterica. The sequence goes on along the minus strand of OY744615.1, from coordinate 18,736,352 downwards.
TGCAGTCCACTTTCGTTAATGCTGAGCAAGGAATGCTTCTATTTGTATATTATAACATAACATTACATAAGTGAAACATTTATAAAGTGCAGCTTCAACAAAAATCTCATCAGCAGCGCTCCCGACCAAACAGTGATGTCCCACGATCAAACAAAACAGACTTCAAGCATTTGCAGAACATGGATTAGCTCACTTCTGATTTTAAAAGAAAGACTATTCGATGATGCAGTCCAACAATGGCAAAGCCTCTGTGCAGGGTGGTGGACGACTTAGCCTGGGGATGACAAGGATACCACGTGCAGCCAATCATAGTATGATGGGTGTGCAACTGTGCATTACAGATCTGCAATTCTGCGTATAACCTTTTGTTTTGCACAAATGATTTTAGATATGCCATGTATTATTCCAGTACAAGTGATAGTATTCGATCACGCTTGGTCACGAAAAGTTAGCATTTATGGTTACGAAATATTCTAGACGGCTCAGCTCAGAATATCCATTTTGCAGGAAGTGCATAAGTAGCTAGTAGTTAATCTGGCTTTTGTGTAAGACTTATTTATTATCTGTGGTATCTGTGGCTTGTTAGAATCACGTGATTTTCATGGCAATGAAATGCGACATAGTACAGTAGGCGCCATCACCTGTCTCGAACCAGACTCTTCATCCCTACATGAGCAGCAATATCAGCAGCAGCAGCAGCAGCCATTCCTCATCCCAGCAACTTTACTCCATCCTCCACAGCAGATGGACAGTCCTTCTGTTGCTTCAGGCAGGCAAACAATAATTGTTAAATATTCATTAGTGTAATTATATGTTAAACAATCGCATTGAATTTATACAATCAAGCTATGGCAGCAAAAGGTTTCTGCACACCTTCGAAAACTTCACATTCCATGATAAAGAATGTGTTCATTGGGACATACTGAAAAACATAGTGTGAAGAAAGCCACTTTCTCCAGAGAAGACATGGTTATGAAAGCTGCAGTTAATTCTAAGTAGAGCTGAGGGTGGCAACTTGTGAAGTATCATTAGAATGACTCTAGTATTACAGCATAGTTTATGGCATGGAGCAGAGGTATAGAAGAGGCATAGAGGATTGTGATTGAATATTCATTAGCTTGCCTTTATTGGTATTAATTACAATGCATTTAAATTCTTCCTCTGTAGCACATTTGAGATCAGATGTTGATTGCAATACTAATTTAATCTGTAATTCTGCTTTTTAGTGAGAATTTCAGAACTCCAGCCATTGATTTACTTTCTCTGTTGACTATTTTCCAGGAAGGCAAGTCCGCAACACAACCAGAGGTTTGGATGAAGTCCGAGGAGTATTGCAGTTTGAAGGCGATCATCATCATCAAAGGTCATCATCTTCACTGCAACATCACCAAGACAGCAATCTCCTCAGCCACCATTCCTCTGACTCCATTCCACCTCGTCCATCTACAGTGCCAGCTCCCATTCAGCGGCCCGTTGACTATACATCTGGAGCTTTTTATAATAATTCAGAGTCACAGAGGATGCTGCAGGACCTGAGGCAACCTCAGGAGCTGCAGGTCAACCGGGGTAATGGACCACCTGGTGTTTACCAGGCATTGAGTGGACAGCCTATGGAACAATGGAATATCCAAGAGCAACTGGCAATCGAGAGTCAGTTGGCAGAGGTTAATCGCCAGCAAATGGAGGCTGAGAAGAAGCTGAAGGGACTGATTGAGAGGCAGCAGCAAGAAGCGAAGGCTGGAATGTTCTCTCGACATATAGTGTCGCCATCTATTTCACCGATCACTGTCGAATTGGAAAGCTCGACAGCTGTAACTGGAAAAGTGCCTGCAGTACAGCTGGCAAATGCTGCAGGGTCTAAGGATATTGCACCAGGTTCAGAGCGGATGAATGCTGTTCCGCAGGTCAGTTGCATTCAGTGAGTCAATCGTCAAGTTAGCTTCCTCCTTGTTTGATCTCTTGGAGATCAAATCTTGTATTTACTATGCTACTTCTGAGCAACCTTTGTCATGAGATAGCATGTTTAGGTATAGTAGTGCTTTAGACATTTCGAGATTATGATTAGCACATGCGAAGACAACTTTATTAGTGTTTATTATTGTAAGATTATATTTGTATTTTATGGTTGTAATGGTTACTTCTTAACCATACCGTGCAAATATGAGCATTTTGCTCACATAAGATTAACCTTCTTCCTGCTTTATAAATGTTATTATCTGTGCATTTATGCAACATTGTTAACTCATACTGTCCATTGCACATGTGACTAGAGTCATCAAACCAACTTATCATCTTCATTCTATTGGACAGATGCAGGTTCTGAATCATGACTTGGCTTCTCAGGCTTCATATCTATAGCAACCTGCCTCTTGGTGTGCAGCTCAACTGACTGGAAGATATTTGATTTATAATCTCATCTGGAAACTACTATAGTGCTGCGAGTCCACAGTTATGAAAATAAGTAGTGTGAAGAAGATGGGACTTATCCTAAAATCTACAAAACAACTGAGAAAGCCGGAGAGCCGCAACTGGCTTCTTCACCATCCCATGCTCATACGACCACGTCGCCTATCTAAGATTAACTATTTTCTTCCATTTCTTATAATTGGTGCCTTGGTGTGACATCATTAACGCTGACGGGCCCATCCTGTGTGCATTTTGGCAGTCCACGATTCTGGCTGGCTGATATGCAACATTTGGTTGATTAATTTTTTTGGAAAATAATGATTTCATCTTAGATAATGCAACTGTTTAGTCATTACTCACTAGTCCTATTTGTGTAGCTTTATGTTGATCAGCCTCATATGAATTCATAGCAATCCTGAGGTCAAGTTTTCAGATATAAATTATATTACCATTTTGGTTTCATTCAAGAGATTGGTTCATGAGCCTTTAGACTTAACTTTAGAAGCCAAAGCAAATAGTGTAATCAACATTTGTTATTATTCTCAACAGGACCACTCGGCTCTTCTACAGAACGCAGGACCAACAAGGCGAATTAAAGTGACTTTGCCGCAGACATCAACTGTTGACGAAGTGACTGGAAATTCTCCAGAGTCTGTGCAGGGCAACGCAGTTAAGCGGTTGGTACTTTAAAATAAATTATGTTGGTTTTTCCTCGTGCAGTGGAGTTTCTCAAACGTGGTCATGAAATTCTAGGGTGGAAGTGTGAACTAATCTAATGATTCTATAATCATCAGCTTTGAGAATTTCACTAGATACTCAACATATCTTAGTACTGTTAATTGTGGTTTAATCAAAGTAATTTTGCTGCCTTACTTTACATTACGGTGTGTTCAAGGCAGCAAGAAAATGATATATTATTGTCTGTTGGTAGACAAATGATGTCTAAAATGTTCTAGGCATATTGGTAACCTGAGCTGTTCTTTGTCTCAACAAATCAGCATGACAGAAGTTGTCTGTTAATCTTGGACAAGAACTTGCACTCACAGTGCTGAATAAGCATCTGTCTGACTGTGCTCAGTGCTGCCAAATTGCTTTGGTTTTCACCGCTTGTACTATATCATGGCTCTTTTAATGTTGTGTCCTTGATTTTCTTCACTTTGCAGAATGCCAAATAATTGTCCAGTACAATTGATCGGCAAATCATCACGTACCAAGGCCCAGGTGAGATACCACAACATGTATATTGTTTTCTAATGACCGCTCCGTATATTGTCTCTGCATTTAACTCAGTTGCTGGTGAAACTTGATGCAGCTGTCAGCAGGGAGAGGCCTTGACAGTGTGCCAAATTGTCTGAACTAACAGCGAAATGTGGGCAGCAAATTGTCTGCTAGAGATGTCAAAAGTTTGGTAGAATATGGCCTGGCTATCCAAGTCCAGACTGAATGGGTATCTGACTATACACAACTGCTGACCTGTCTATATGCCAGGTCAAACTGTCTGGCAGATCTGTCATAGATACAAGGTCAGGTGAATTTGGCTTAATTAGTTTATTAATTATCTAGGCGCTTAATATAGCACCTTTTAATTACCTCACAAATAGCTGCATCACGTCACAAAAGTGCAGGTCGTGGCTTATTTACTATTTTTCCAGATCATGAGTATTGACAAATGGTGCACTATGGCAAAGGGAAGTCAAAGGAGTGCACTGGGCCAGAATTATTATGTTATGGTCATGTGTTTTGTTTTGACTTTTTAGGACACAAAGAATGGTGGATTTTTTGCTTTGACATCACACATATCTTCATGATGACTCAGTGTCACTGTCAAGACTCCCAGCATGATGGCAAGAGTTCTGCTGTGACCAAAGTTTAACCTGGTGTCCATGGGATACGAGTATTGGTTGAATTCTGGTGATAATTGGATGTTATGCCAAGAGTTAGCAGTTGCCATCTGGCTAATATTGGTTGATGTTTACTTTGATGGTAGCAAGGGTGCATAATGACTGAATTGTGATGATGCTTAGGTTGTTCACTGCTGTGTTTAATTGGGGTTTCATTCCAAGTGCATTTTGCAATTTGTTCGATCTGCAGTTGAGATCCTTTATCCCCAGTCGAATGCTTGGATGCATTATAAATGCATGATTCCTTGGCCTTTGCAACTACAGTTTAAAGATGATTCTTTTCCATAATGCTATCCTGCCTTTCACTATTTGCATACTGGCCACGTTGATTTTATTGTTTTGTGGCTTGACAACGCTGATCAATGCTGATTCATAGTTTTGATAACAAGATGATGGATGGTATGCTGGTCTTGATTTTATTGAATTTGAGTTCTCTGATGCTTCTGAGACATTGGCTGAAATTTTTGAGGCAGTACTTCAAAGAAATGTGTTTCAGAACACGATGCAATGGCCGAGTGGTTCAGAAACATCTGCTGTTCAGAGAGTTTGAGCACTTTTTAGTGCCACATAAATATGAAAACTGAATGAAATTTTATATTTTGTTTGCAATACTGTGGTTTCTTTTAAATAAAGTGAATGAAGTATAAAACGTATAGTGTATGTGGATAGGTATATACCAATATTTATGCTGGGTATTCAGATGGTAATATCATGTCTAGGTACTTAATACAAGAACCAGTGGCGGCGATCTTTTCTGAGAGGTGGGGGGACAAAGTCGGCCACGATCTCGTCGATGACCGGTTTTGGAAATCTTGTCCCCAAAAAATTTTTTTTCCCCACTTCATCTCCAAAAAATTTCCCTTTGATCTCCGAAAAAAGTTGATGACTTTTTTTTAGTCCTTCACCTCTTTTTACTACATTTTCTTACACTATCCTCTTTTTCTTCCCCCACTTCTTAACTTAACTTCTTACTTTTTTTCCCACTTTCATTTGCCAATTCATCTCCGCAAACTATCGATTTCATCTCCAAAAAAAGTTGTTGACCTTTTTTTCTTTTTTTTTTTAGTCATTCGCCACGTTTAACAACTTTTTCCCGTCTCCCAACAATAACCATTTTCTTTTTCTGATTTCTTCGTCTAAAAATTTTTTACTTTTTTGACGAATTCCTTCTTCTTTCTCATAAGTTTTGGGGGACACTTCTGCTCAAAAAATTTATTTTTTCCTCGTCTGGTCAAAAACGCTATGAAAACCCTCACGCGCGATAACATTTCTCCGCTTTTTTGGTGTTTCTTCAAAATGTGGGGGACAAATGCATGGAGTGTCCCCCCACTCTTAAAGGTGAGGGGGCATGCCCCCCCGTCACCCCTAGATCGCCGCCCATGACAAGAACTACCATGGGCCTAAAATGTGCCTATTAGACTTAGAGTGAGACAAAAAGTTTTTCAAATTTTATAACTATATAGACTTGTGATGCATTGTTGGACCATTTTTTAAAACAAGTGATAAATTGTAAGTATAAGAGGCATGTTGTGATAGTCATTCGATCCAGACACTTCTAACATGTCTATAATGTTCAATCATTTTTCTGATATAAGATGCAGTACCTGTTGCACCTTGATGAAAATACACATCTGCACTTTCCCTTTTACAAGTCAGATGGGTGAGAAGTTGACAATGACTGCCATAGAAATCCAGTTGGTAAATCAACTATAAATTAAAACTACAATGTATGTTTTTAAACAAATACTGATCTGTTTATCGCTAACCAGTGATGCTGTGAAGTTATCCATGACGTTTATGATATTTTGAACTGCTGGTGAACTTCTTTTGTGCTTGACTGAAGCACAAAAACGTCTAGAGTGCACAAGTTCACTGAGAGGCACGACTGCAATAGAGAGAAATAAGGAGGAAGCTTAGGGAGGAAGGAAAAGAAGACAGGGGAACGGGTGGAAAAAATGGGGACTAGAATACAGGTTGCATAGAAAGTTGTGGCTATTCATTTTGACTATATTACAATCGAAGCTAGTACCAGGTCAGAATACTTTCTCCACTCAAACGTAAGTCAGAACCACGAATACTGATGCTGTGTGCTTTTCAAGTGGCGTTTTAGAAATTTGAAGTTTGCAATTTTCTGGTCGTGTAGTCCAAAGCTGTTCATCGGTGTTTCCAGTTATAAAAAAACTTAAAATCCAGATGTTTGAAAAACATAAGCACTGGAGTTTATTCGGAGCTTATGTCCAACCTATCCTCAACTCATTAACTCTGCTTCATCAGCTGCATTGGCTTCCTGTAGAATTCAGAATTACATTTAAACTGGCCTGTTTGACTTATAAAACCCTCAAAATGTTCACTCAGGACTACCTACCACTATGCTCTCCTTACATCCCGCCACACAATGTGTGGTCTTCGGTTATGGGTCTTTTGGTTGATGTAGCACTGCCATGGATAGATAGATGGATAGATAGATAGATGGATAGATTGAATAATTCATAGACATACAGATGGGGAAATTTCCAACATTGTGGAATTCCACCTCACTACCTTGAATGGCTGGGAAGAATGCTGAAGTCTTCCATCGTCAGATACGAATTCCATGTCCCACAAGGGGTCGTCCATAAAGGACGTCCGCAAAATATGACCTACTTTGGACCCCTCCCTCCCCTTGTCCGCATTTGTCCGCATTGGACCTTACCCTCCCTCCCCCTGTGCGGACGTCCGCATGCCTAAGCCAATTTTTAATGTCATCATTCTTTTTACAATTATTCCACAGTTCATGTGCACGTGTAAGTGACAGTTCGGGTTTCATACCGCAGAATGTGCAGTAATAAAAGCCGCTTTAAAGTTGCTGGAAAGGTTATACCATGCATGAGGTTTTAGGCAATCACTTCACTGATATTTTCGTCTTTCAGGTAAGGTTGAAACAAGGTGGTGTTTAAAAAACTCTCAAATTTAAAAGTTAAGATGCGGACGTCCGCACTGGTCATAACCCCCTCCCTCCCTTGTCCGCATTTCGATGACCCTCCCTCCCCCTCGTTGCGGACGTCCTTTATGGATGACCCCCAAGATGGAGTTCTGCGAATAACAGTTTGAGCACACTTGCTGAAATTTGGGAGAACCTGCCACAGCTGAACACTAGAACGTCCAGTATGTATGTATATATGTTATTATTAAAGCAGTTTTATATAATGCCCCTTAAAGATTTCCTACTCAGGAGCACTCCCAGTCCAACCACGGTCGAACAACACAGTTTTCAGGACAGTAAAGAAACAGGGTGAAATGACCAATCGGTGTTTGACGGAGCTTGGTAGGGAGCCCATTCCAGGTTATGGGGGCAGCCACAGAGAAGGCACAGCGCAGCCCTAAGGTTGTCCGCGCGTGGGGAACAATAAGTTCAGCTTGCGCAGCTGAGCGGCAGTCTTGTCCTCGAGACCAAGGTCTTGGTCTCGAGTGCACTCGAGTTCGTTTTTAAAAGTCTTGGTCTTGGTCTTGAGGTTCAAGGTCTTGGTCTTGAGGTTCAAAGTCTTGGTCTTGGTCTTGAGGTTCAAAGTCTTGGTCTTGGTCTCGCAAGACCAAGACCAAGACCGGCTGTTAATATGAACAGTCATTTAACAGAACTCAAGAATTCTGTATCAAGCATGCTTGCATCATACGACCAATATCTATGGATGGATAAGTCTTTTTGGTCAGGAAAACCCATTGGCAGCAGCAACAGTTATTCTGTATCAGACGGTATGATAAACCATGGGAAGATTTCAAAAGGACTCACTATCTGTACATTTACATCCAATGCTTGGAAAGCTTCTTTTTGTGTGTCAGCGACTTCAGCTGCACCTGTAGAACGTATTTTTTCACATGGCGGAATTTTTATGGGGCCCACCAGGCACGTCTTGGTCAGAAAATTCTGAGCGAATTGGTTATATATATATATATATATATATATATATATATATATATATATATATATATATATATATATATATATATATATATATATATATATATATATATATTACACCAGATGAAATTAGAAAAGATTCCATCATTTGCTGGTCGTATACGCCATAGGTCATCCACAAAACAGTACATCCATAGGGAATCGCAGTCAATCGCTTACTTGGGGGTCCATAGAGTAGTGGTAATATCACTGGCGTGAAGAGCAATAGGTAGCGGGATCGCTTCCCGCAACTCTCCCAATGGTCCACTCAGCCTATCATTCGCGAGATGGCGCGTTGTTAAAATGAGATACATGTAGGACGCGATGGGCGCCTAGCATGGCTGCCGTATAGTTAAATTCGACTCCTGTAATAACTTGTGATCATCCGTTCATACTGATTTGTAATCAAATTGCGTAATTGTCAGTTTGAAAACATTAAAGGAAGATTATTATTATTATTATTAGGCTACTTTGGATCCTCATTCTCTTTGTGGGTATTTGATATCACTCTTATCCCCTTTTCAGATACATGTCCGCACTCCAGCGGACAACAAAGGATTAGATTAGGCTACCCTGTTCATATTTGCAAGGCTAGGAAATCCATGAGGTAATTTGATATTGCCGCGTCTTGGCAAAGGGTCTCTAATTATTAGCTACAACGCTGTAGAGACAGTATGCTGGACGTTTGAGTGTTTGTATAATTGGTGTTTAATGCACAGGCTCCCTGAAATAACCACGTATCAAAGTTAGATGCGGAAGTTCGTAATCGCATAACCTTCGCACTCCCCTATTCCGAATCTCGGTGATCTCTCGTCCCCTTTGCGGACATCGCTTTTGGGTTACCCCATGCAAGTCCAGGCTCAACGTTGTCCATAACACTCTATATTTACAGAAGGCACGTAAAAATATCACAACTGAACAGTAAGGGGCCATCCATATATTACGTACGCAAAAATCCAGGAAAATTGGACCCCTCCCCCTGTTCGCAAGCGTACTTCCACCCCCTGTGTACGTACACTTGACGCTCACCCCCCCCCCCCCCGAAGACCAGCTGCAGAAAGTGCCTCTACTGTCTGCACTTTAGTCCAGATTGAAGGATGAGTGAGGGCCAATATAGACAAATTATAGGTGTCTCGTTCACAGCACAGAATAACTGCACATGGCTTTTATATAATGTAATAAAATGCCATCGAACGACTATAGGACAATACAGAGTTATAAATAGGCTAATGTGGACGTCATAATTAGACATTTATTCTGCGTACGTACACTTTTGTCCCCCCTCCCCCCCCCAGAGGCGGATTAAGGCATGTTCAACATGTTCGGCCGAACAGGGGCCCCCACACTTGAGGGGCCCCCACACATGAAAAAGAAATTTTTTCAATATTTTATAATTATTGTTATTTGTTAAGTCTAATAGTAAAAATGAGCAAAAAACTCGGAACAAATTTTGTCACTTAGTCCCTTACAGTCTAAATTGTTCAGTTTTTATCTTAGTTTAAAAAAGTCTTTGTTAATATTTTTATGTGCTGATTGTTTAGCTTTAGGCATTATGAAGATTGAAGAATAATATTACCGTGAACAGTTAAAAAGTCATGAGCACTGAGCGACCTCTAAATATAAATCAATCAAGCTACAATTTTACACTTATTCACTACTAAAGCAAGGTAACAAATTGAGAGGGTACCATACAGGAAATAACAACTATTATTTTTGAGGACCACCCTATAGTATACAGTCGTTGGGGCCCCCACAGTTTTACTGAACAGGGCCACCACATTTGTTCATCCGGCCCTGCTCCCCCCCCCCGTTCGCACCCGTACGCAAAATCGCCAAAATCCGACCCCCCTCATTGCGTACGTAATATGTGGCCATACGGTGAACTGTAACGGTCAATGGTGGCAGGGTTCAGGGGGCTTTCACCTCCGGACGATTCACCTCTAGGGGTATTCACCTCCGGACGTTTCACCTCCGGACGTTTCACCTCCGGACGATTCACCTCTAGGGGCTTTCACCTCTAGGGGCTTTCACCTCCAAATGTAAAATGAGACCTTTTGAAGAGATTTATTTCCGCCAGTTTTCACCTCCAAATGTAAAATGAGACCTTTTGAAGAGATTTATTTACGCCGAAAACATAACAGACAACATACAAACTATGAAACTAATTATCACTGAGCAATGAAATAGATTTCTTAGTGTCAACGTGCAAACTATGCAAACTATGCAACTAATTGTTGTGTCATTAACAGGCAAAGTCAGGCAATAATAATAATCGTTAAGAGCCTACAATTTAGAAATTGCTCCATATCTTCTTATCTGAATTCATTTCTTATGCGCCTATGGTTAATTATGGTTAATTATGGCATACAGTCACTGGCGCGCGAATTGGTCTGTCCTTAGCATCTGCCGTTATCAGGTTATTAGGTGTCTACTTAGCTAGGTTCTAGAAGCTTTCATTGTCTTCTTATCTCAATTCATTTCTTGGTCTCATTTTACATTTGGAGGTGAAAGCCCCTAGAGGTGAAAGCCCCTAGAGGTGAAAACCCCTAGAGGTGAATCGTCCGGAGGTGAAACGTCCGGAGGTGAAACGTCCGGAGGTGAATACCCCTAGAGGTGAATCGTCCGGAGGTGAAAGCCCCTGATACCGGTGGCAGATAGGAGGAATAGCTGGTATAGTCTATACCTTAAACATTGACGAAATATGACTAGACGAGAATCAAACATATGTTTAAAACATTAAAACTGGTATAAAGTCGATAGATGGAACTATAGACTTGCAAACTAATCTGTTTTCTTTGTTCTAGGAAATTAACTATAAACCAAATATTTAAAATATTTCAAGAAATTTATATATCTGTGGAGCATCACAGAAGTGATAACATTATAATGTTCCATAAAATCCTTCTCAATTTTAAACATTTTGTCACACATTTCACACCCATTATGGTCTAAAAAAATTAAAAGAATAATATCATCAGACATTACTCTAAAATAGCTCCAGAAAATCCTTTTCAGCTGGACTCTGATTCGTCCTACTTAGGATGAACTCGTAAGATTTCTGTAGTTAACAACTGTTTTCCATCAACACAGGTCTCATAGTCAGTATGTGTACTTAATCACTTACATAAACTGCGTGCATGGCATATATGTGCCATGTTCGGAACAACGAATTCATAGAATCACTCTTACATAATGCTTTACCAGTATGGGATCTTGCATGCTAGCTGAGACACTCACTGTGTGCAATGCCACATCGCATAATTTACACTTCTATGGCTTTATCTGGTGTGGATTCTTCTGTGCAAATGCGTTGTGACATAAATTGCACTTGAACGGTTTTTCTCCAGTGTGAGTTCTTTTATGGTTTTCAAGAGTAGTCTTCTGTGCAAATGCTTTGTGACATAAATTGCACACATATGGTTTTTCTCCAGTGTGGGTTCTTTTATGGTATTCCAGCTGACTGCTGTGCAAATGCTTTGTGACATAAAGTGCATATAAATGGTTTTTCTCCAGTATGGCCTGTTTTATGGCATTCCAGAGTAGCATTGCATGCAAATGCTTTGTGACATAAATTGCACTTGTGTGGCTTTTCTCCAGTGTCGGTTCTTCTATGGCCTTGTAGAGTAGTATTCAATGCAAACTCTTTGTGACATAAACTGCACTTGTATGGTTTTTCTCCAGTGTGAGTTCTTCTATGGTGTTCCAGAGTAGTCTTCTGTGCAAATGCTGTGTCACACAAATTGCACATGTATGGTTTTTCTCCTGTGTGGGTTCTTTTATGGCATTCCAGAGTAGCCTTCCGTGCAAATGCTTTGTGACATAAATTGCACATGTATGGTTTTTCTCCAGTGTGGGTTCTTTTATGCTGTTGAAGAATAGTCTTCCGTACAAATGTTCTGTCACATAAATTGCACAAGTATGGCTTTTCTCCAGTGTGTATTCTTTTATGGCATTCCAGATAAGACTTCAGTGCAAATGCTTTGTGACATAAAGTGCATATAAATGGTTTTTCTCCAGTGTGGGTTGTTTTGTGTGGGTTGTTTTGTGGAATTCTAGAGTAGTATTGCGTGCAAATGATTTGTGACATAAATTGCACTTGCATGGTTTTTCTCCAGTGTGGGTTCTTTTATGCTGTTCCAGAGTAGTCTTTTGTGCAAATTCTTTGTGACATAAATTGCACTTGTATGGTTTTTCTCCAGTGTGGGTTCTTTTATGGTATTCCAGAGTAGTCTTTTGTGCAAATTCTTTGTGACATAAATTGCACTTGTATGGTTTTTCTCCAGTGTGGGTTCTCTTATGGAATTTCAGATTGGATTTCCATGTAAACGTTTTGTAACAAAAATCACACTGGTATGTGCTTGATTTGTTGTGGCTACTTGCTTCCATCTTGAGATCTTGACCACAGTCAAATAGTGGACTTAGCTATAGGTTGAATTTATTACTGCTTTTCCATGTTATTGCAAACCTATCATGAATTACAAAATACATCAATTAGTAAAATAAAATTATTGAAGGAAGATCTCTCTCTCTCTCTCTCTCTCTCTCTCTCTCTCTCTCTCTCTCTCTCTCTCTCTCTCTCTCTCTCTCTCTCTCTCTATATATATATATATATATATATATATATATATATATATATATATATATATATATATATATATATATATATATATATATATATATATATATAATGCTGCATAAGGCGGACAAGGAAAGACCTCTTAATTATTGCTAATATAAAAGAGAGACACAGGAAGTGAAATGGTCACATATTGAGGGTATTCCCTACTCAGAACTATCCTAGAGAATAGAAATGGAGAAGAGACAGTGAGGGGAAGACCTAGATTGATCCTGCTGGATTGGATGATGGATGGATAAAGTCAACGAGAAAGCCCAGCATGAAGAAGGAAGAGCCATTGGACGTTTGAACCTGCATGGGCAAAGAAATTGAAGAACAAGATCCTTACCAAATGTAACCCTGTTTGGAATCCCAGAATGCAGTGCCATAAAACAAAAACAAGTGCTGCACATAGTTGTTTCATTAGATTACATTTATGAATGTTTGCTAACTTGCAAGACAATATTTATTGTATTTCGCTAAAATTTACAAATTTACACTGTCTAAAACTTCGAAAAGTATGCCATTTGTAACTTTGAATCACTGCGTTAAAAGTGATAAGGTTTCTTTTCCCAAAGGAGTTATTTCTATACTTTCTGACAGAACTGTACTTAGTCCATATTATTTCACACAGACTGTAAATTAACTACGAAAAACAGTAACATTTTGAAATCAGTACATGATTGCATAGATAACCGGCGTGGTTAAGCTTCGCTGAATTAAAATAATTCAGAATAAGTTAGCCTAAACTGCATTCGTCAGTAGGCTATGCGTAATAAAGGCCTATTAAGATGAGATTAAAAATCGAAGGCAATGGTCGGTGAAATAAACGATTGATATAGGCTAATGCTAGGCCTATATGATTATATAATACATAATGTAGATTCCTTAGATATGCCCTCAGGGCCGGCGCTAGGGTACTTGAGGCCCCCCCCAAGCCTTACTTGAGGCCCCCAATAACTACGAAATATACACTGCAAAAGAGAACGACCGAACGTCGTCTCTTTTACTTGCTATTGAAATCATTGCTAACGATGAAAACAGCCGAGCATGGTGGAACGGTTAAAAATCAAAAATGTTAATTTTAACTAGTTTCAACGTGTTGAAACTGCGCTCAGCACTAGCTACCTTTACTGGGTGCTTAGAAGAATCCTTAGTGCAATATATCTCAGATTTGGGGAAAAGTCAGGAAATTCATTCACATAAAGGTAGACCCTACTGTAGAAAGTCTCGCGCTGTTGTCAGCTGACTGTCTCTACAAATAACTGCAATAAAACGTGAAAGCTCCACTAGAAGTTCATTTGTTTCTACGTCTCTCATCTTGTCGTAGAAGTAAACAGAATTTTTTTGCAGTTGATCTGTGTCGTGCATTTTGATGAGTGTGTTGGAATGACAGAGAACCCCAAAAATGCTGTTCCAATCCTTGACCTGCTGAACCGTGACTGAACTGACACCAGCGCCTGATACAGAAGTTTGCAGAAAAAAATCTGCTTTAAATCGTTGTTCGGGTGTAAATTTATCCATTTCGTCTGCATATTCGATCGTAGTCAAAATGGGCTTTTCTACGCTGATTTCTCGTTTCAGGGAAAGTGTTGTGCACCTCCAAGTAGGCCTATATCTTCTACAATCTCCCGTGCACTTGTAGTAGCAGATTTGGGGGCCCTAGGAGCACACCTAGTGTGCCTATTCGAAAACGCGCCTCGGCCCACTGCTTGTCCAGATTAAGATATTCAGAATGAGTTGATCGATTTGGTTGCTGAGGAGATTCAAGACACCAACATGGAAGCATTGCAACACGCAAAATACTTTTCCACAATTCTGGACTGTACTCCTGGCATTTCACATGAAGAGTAAATGACAGTTTTCTTAAGATTTGTCCTGTGTATACCTAGAGAAGGCATACGGACAAGAGAAGCTTTTTGGGTATTTAGTTGTGAGTTACACGACTGGCCAATCCGCCAAGGATGGGCGGAATCATTCCTTTAGTGGAAGCAAAAGCACTAAGCCTAATGATTGAAGACTGTCGGGGTCAAGCGTATGAAAGGTCGCAACACAGAGTCGCGATTTGGGGCCCCAGGCGCGCGCCTAGGGCCCCCAAATCTTGGAGGGCCCCAAACAAATGAAAATAGTTTTGTTCAGTTATAAAAATAAAAATTTTCAATTATTTTAAATATAACCCATTTTCCTTTTTTTCACATTTTTAGCATTCACTTAAACGTATATTATTGTAATTTATAATTGTTTCGTTCATTTGGGCTAATAATTTTTCTGTGCAATTGTGAACAATAACATTAAGTTCATGAGAAGGCCCCAAAAAAGTTTCTGCCTAGGGCCTCGTTTTCTGTAAACGCGCCTCTGGTCGTGGGTTTCAGAAACAGTCGCACATAGGCGTTATGACCAGCTAAATTTGGAGGCCCCTTACAAACTTGAGGCCCCCCAACCGGGGGGTTCGGGGGGCCTTAGCGCCGGCTCTGTATGCCCTATAGAACGAAATTTGTTTCACCAGCAAATAAATGCAGAAGGCGAAATTAACGTAGCAAAAGTAGTATAAAAACGAAAAGGGTCGTTATGAATCATTTTCTTTACGAAGCCAAAAATAACAGGTTCCAACCGTTTCACAAAATTTCGCTCCAAAATGCGAAAATAATAATCATAGTCGTAAACTGCAAAAATTATAAAGCTCCAATCACAAGTCAAGCGCAGTGCACCAGCCTACGAGCGCTGCGTCAAATCCGAAGGCGTTTTCAAAAGAGTAGTCCAAAGTAGGGAGAGTCCAGTTACTAAAGGCAGGGGCGTCTACCCCATAGAAGCCTTGGAGCAAATGCTCCATCCAAGAAATGGGGGGGGGGATCTTTCAGTGTGTGTGCCACCATTAACGGGGGAAGTACGTGGAGGGGCGAAAAACACAGGGGAAGAAGAAGTTGCTCCAATGACTTAGGGGGATAGACGCCTCTGACCAGGTCCGCATTAGGGGGTGCTAAAGGTGCTGCATCACCCGGGCCCGCAGTTTTGAGGGCCCGCATTTTCGGAAGTACATTAAAATGTTTTTATTGTAATTGTAATTGGGCCCCGCGTTGATGGGTATACACAGGTAATCACAGCACCCGGGCTCGCACTAGCCTTAATGCGGCCCTGCCTCTGACTAAGGGTCCAGATCAAGAGAGGAGGCAGAGCAGCTGCTAAGGCGGGTGCCGTTTAGGGCGAGAAAAATTGGAAGGTAGAGGATCAGATGAGTCCGGATAGGAATTCGTGAAAAGGTGAGAAGTATAGGGCTTAAGCTTCGAGTGAAACGCCTGGGGTGATAGATGGAGTAGCCTGATGATGGAGCGCGGATGGCAATGTTGATGTAGGAACCAAACTTTTTTGCGGAAATCAGGAGGAAGCCGTGGTGCAGTGTTGGCTATAGACCCTATATGGCTCGGTTGGAGAACTTGAGATAGAGCCTACATATATTGCTAGCAGTTTGTGTCATTGTGTAAAACTCTAAGGTGAGCCTATAGCTATGATCAACTTATGCTATGGTTTTGTTATCTGTGTCGATAGCTGTCTAAAAGAATCAAGAGAACTGGTTTTTTTCGGGACTGCCATTAAACCTCTTAGAATAAAGCTTATGAGGTACAGTTAAAGGCCTATGGCTGCGCTGTAATTGACAAGGCGTTAATCGATGAATAGGGCCTAGGCCCTAGCTACTACTGGCGTAATCGGTCGAAGCAATCGGGTCAAAATTCGATATGAGCATGAAAGTTTTTATATTAAAATGAGTTTGTCTGTAACCCTAAAAGTCTACATGCTTGACATTTAAACCCTCACAATGTGCACTCCTACCTACCTTCAACCACTACTCTCTCCTTACATTCCGCCACGCAGTCTACGGTCTTCGATTATGGGTCTTTTGGTTGAGCCTAGATGCAGCACTGCCATGGGCTCTCGTGCATTTCGTGTTGCAGCCCCCAAGGAATGGAACCGACTACCAATGCTTATCCGTTGCTCGACCTCTTATTCTTCCTTCAAGAAACGCCTCAAAACTCATTACTTCTCACTGGCTTTCAAACACTATGGATATCTAATTGCTCTTCACCTGGCGGCTGACTAACCGCGCCTCAGATTCGCATAAATTTCTGTGTGACATTGCGCGCGTTAAAAATGTTTGTAATAATAATAATAATAATAATAATAATAATAATAATAATAATAATAATAATAATAATAATAATAATAATAATAATAATAATAATAATAATAGGCTATTTTTGCAGGAAATAATCTGAAATTGGTTAGGCCTGTAAAACACTACCGAGTACCGAGTCCTAGACCACGGCCAGTGGTTAAAGTGGTTTGGGTGAGCAGTGGGAACGCCAAAGAAGAGTTTCATTGGAACGCATGCGTGAGCAGTGGGAACGTAAGTAAAGAATTTCCGGAGCAGTGGGAACGCCGTTCCCACGCATTCCCACCCACTTTAACCTCTGACCACGGCTTGCATTTGTCTGCATGAAAGCAATAATTGTAGTCAGGTTATTTGGAATACTTGGGCTATTATTAAAACACAAGCTTATAATTAACAGTCTCGCATGTTTTAAAGAGCGGCTGCTTTGATCCGTGGTCACTGCAGGTCGACTGTCTCTCATCAGCACCCACTGCCACATAAAATATTTCCGGTAGGCCTATAGACCTAATCTCGCTGAGGACATCAAAAACGGATCCTGTCTTGTTTTTACTATAGGCCTAATTGTCACGTTGTATAATGCTCTAGACTTCTAATAGATGCTAATTTTAACAATTGATACGGCCAAAGCCCAGCTAAGTTTGGTTTCTTCAGTGAATCGAAAATATGACGTGCAAAACATTGATAGGGACTAGCCTAATAGAGATGCAGTACTTGTACAGGTACTCCAGTAGAACTCGAGTACAGTTTAAAGTACTTGTACTAGTACTTGTACATGAGACCAGAGTACTTGTGCTCGGATCGTACTTGAGACCTAAGTACTTTGAACTTGGAAACAAATGACTGTTCTTGACAGACTGTATGAACCAGCGATTATAGAGCATTGAGTGTGTCTGCATCTTGCGCTCCTGTTGAATGTGTGTTTAGTTATGGCGGTTTAATGATTAAAACCGCATCGATCGAACTGAGTGACAAGATGCTCACATCACTTTTATTTCTCAAAAAGCAATTCTAAATGAGTGCATGCGTGTGGCAATACACCATTGCTTTGTTAAAGAAGTAAATATCTCGTTCTTGCAGTAGCCATGCATGTGCACTTCAATTAATCTATAATAACCTTATATAGCGTCCCTTCAAGAAATAAACTCAGCGGCGCTCCCGACCCAGGCCCGGTCAAAAATAAAGGTCTTAAGAAGGCCATAGAAAGTACATGAGAGGTCCCTATGGAGGGAGCGAAGCGAAAGAGGAGGTCATCCCAGACGGTAGGACCCACCACGGATAATGCCCTACGCTGCGCCATAGCAGTATGAGCATAGGGAACAACAAAATCACCCCGAGAGGCCGAGCGCAAGGCACGGCGTCCCGCACAAGCGGAAATCAAAGTAAAGAGCTCGCAGAGGGAGATCGGAGCCCTCCCCAGGACACAATGCCACGCCATGCAAGTACCACCTGACGTAAGCCGAACAGCAGCAGCCTCAGTTGCAGAGCAGTGATTGTAAGATTGAAGTTCATTGGCATCAGTGGCGGCGATCTTGTCTGAGATGTGGGGGGGGGGGACAAGGTCGGCCACGATCTCGTCGACGACCGGTTTTGGAAAATCTTGTCCCCCAAAAAATTTTTTCTGCCACTTCATCTCCGAAAAATTTCGCTTTCATCTCCGAAAAATGTTGATGACCTTTTTTTAATCCTTCACCTCCCTTTTTACAACTTTTTTACACTATCCTCTTCGTCACTACTTTACTTTTTCCCCACTTTCATTTTCACCAATTCATCTACGGAAAATATCGATTTCATCTCGAAAAAACTTGATGACCTTTTTTTCTTTTTTTAAGTCATTCGTCACGTTTTACAACTTTTTCCCATCTCCCAGCAATAACCCTTTTCTTTTTCTGATTCTTCTTTCTCATAATTTTTTGGGGGGACACTTCTGCTAAAAAAAATTTCTTTTTACCTCGTCTGGTCAAAAACGCTGCGAAAACCCTCACGCACAATTACATTTCTCAGCCTTTTTTGTGTTTCTTCAAACTGTGGGGGAACAAATGCATGGAGTGTCCCCCCACTCTTAAAGGTGGGGGGGACATGTCCCCCCCCGTCCCCTAGATCGCCGCCCATGATTGGCATAGCAGTGACTCGAGAGCGAGCAGGATGCAAGAAGGGAGCCTAGATCAGCCGTGAAGAGAATATATAACCTACCTAATATAACTTGTATTGTAACCTAAGTAGGGGCCTACTTGTACTCGTACTTGAGACCATAGGCGTAAACTCTAAGGGGGAGCCGGGGCACGTGCACCCCCAATAATTGAGGAGCCGGGGAAATGCCCCCCTCAAAATCGAGAGGAGAATTTCTTCAAATATTATTATATTATGTTTCAGTATAGACAATTTTCTTCAGAAACAGAAAAACAGAGGCACAGAACTGAAATACTATCAGAAATTCATAATGAAAACAAAGATTTATTTTTATCTTCAACATGAAACAAATTTACATGTAAACAAAACGCCCCATTTCATACGCATGAACGTAACATCGGAAGGCTCTGCTGACTGTCCAGACCAGAGGTGAAAAGTTTTTTCGGCTTTTGATTTTAAACAAAAACAAAAGACAAAGAAAACAAAAAATTTGTTTTTTGTTTAAAAAAATAAATTTCTTATTTTTGTAGAAGTTATTTTAATATCATTGATTTAATGATTTTTAATTTTCGGAAATCGCAACTGAATCAAACTGAGTTGGAGCTCTTGTTCATGCCATTTAAAAAAAATTATTTTTATGATCCGAAATCCGAAACTCTTAAAAACAAGCAAAACAACAAAAACCACAAAAACCACAAAAACGAAAAAACAACAAAACAACTTTTCATCTTGAAAAAACTTGTTTTTTACACCTCTGGTCCAGACCCCATCCCCCGATATTTTGGACCAGTTTACGCCCGTGCTTGAGACATATGTAATTGTACTAGAGACCTAAGTATTTGTCCTTGCAACCTAAGCAAGCTACTTGAAACATCTCTGGGGACTACTTAGTCTAAATTAAGAACTACCGGTGTAGCGATTTCAGATTACCCCATTTCAAATTACCCCCCCCCCCGGAAACTTGAAATCGCGTTCAGGTTACCGGGGGGTAATCTTAAATCGATTTCAAGTTACCCCGGGGGTAACTTGAAATCGATTTCAGATAACCCCTTACGATTTCAGATTACCCCCTCAAATTAATGGGGCCCGTTCTTCTACTATCTCATAATAATAATGATAATTGTTAACATTTATCATTAAACTCTCATTACCACTCTGGTGCATTATGTACAACAAGCTATCTTTCTCTGTAGATCACAATTACATCAACTGGGTTGAATCTTTGTATATCTTATGTTTGTATGTAATATGTCAGGCGCTTTGAACTACATGTAGTGCATGAGTGGTTTTAATACTATTAACATTTCTGTGACATTTTTTATTTCTTTCAGATATTGAAACTAGATTTCAATCTTGTATGTTTCACGTGTTTTATTCAATAAACCTATATCACGAGTTGTAAGCGTAAGAATTAATAACTTTGGCTAAATCAGGAAGGGGGCAATTGTGAACAGGGCAGAGGTAACTTGAAATCGCGTTCAGGTTACCCCCGGGATAATGTGAAATCGATTTCAGATTACCGGGGGTAACCTGAAATGGGGGGCGGGGGGTAGCCTGAAGTCTTTACACCGGTGTAGATTCAGTTTCAGACGTAGGCCTACAATATATCTATATACCAGAAATCTCACAACGGTGGATGAAGAGAGACATGCAGTCTTGTTGTCCTCGAGAAGGAGTTGTCCCGAGTGCACTCGAGTTCGTTTTTAAAAGTCTTGGTCTTGGTCTTTAGACAAAAAGTCTTGGTCTTGGTCTTGAGGTTCAAGGTCTTGGTCTTGGTCTTGAGGTTCAAAGTCTTGGTCTTGGTCTTGCAAGACCAAGATCAAGACTTTTGAACTTCAAGAAACCAAGACTTTTGACAATTGAACAGTCATTAAACAAAACGCAAGAATTTTGAAAATTTATCCAATAATTAATAATACAATTGCTTAGTATTTACACGGTGTGAATGAGGCTTTACTGTTGTTTTGGACAATTATTTTGACTTCCGGTTATTTACCATGGAATGATTTAAAAACAGACTCACAATTTGTACATTTACATCCGGTTGTTGAAAAGCTGTTCTGTGTGCCAGTGATTTCAGCATATATGTAGAACGTATTTTTCACATGCCAGAATTTTTATGAGGCCACAGGTCACGTCTTGGTCAGAAAATTCTGAGCGAATTGGTTTTTATAAAATGTAACAGGAATTTGGAATAACATTTCGCATAAAGGACTTTTGTAAATACCAATTCGGAATTCTCTGCAGTCTGCATTTGGAGTTGGTTTGTTTGAATAAAATAAAACTCCTGTTTTCATTAAAATAGCGAGTAGTCCAACTTGAATTTTTTTAGTAAGGAATAGAAGTTTGGATACGGTTGTGATTTTTTGGGTCTTGTTCTCAGTTTGGTCTTGAGTTTCAAAGTCTTGGTCTTGGTCTTGAGGTTCAAAGTCTCGGTCTTGGTCTTGACGTTCAAGATTGGAGTCATGGCCTACTCGGTGGCTAGACCTACTTGGCAATTGTTTATCTATGACTGCCTACAGCACATAAACCGATACAGGTCCCATGGTGACAGGCTGAACACTCACCAAAGCACGTGGTATGTCATACAGTAGGACTAGGGCCTATACACTAGTGCATGTGCTTCGGGGTATCCAATCCCAAGGGATTAATCCATGTAGGCCTATAGGGCCTACACAAATCGCTAGGTCAAATCGGACGAGTCTGCTCCACGAACAACGCAGCATGATTGCACATTGTCGACAATAACACAGAGTACTATTCTCATGCGCCTTGAGTAACTGGCGACCCCAGGGTTTGGATTATCAAACAGGCCAAATGGTGTCGAAAGTTGGAAACCCAGGTAATTACTAGTTCTTGAGACGCATAGTTTGCTGTCATCGCGATGTTCTTTGTACCAATGCGTGACCCGACCAATTATAGCTAAGACCGAATTAAATCGGGCGGAAACAGTATACCACCTGACGTCACGTTTAGTGATGTCATTTATGCTCCTTCAGAATAAGTATTCGTATTATTGAACCCATGGCAACCGGACCAAGATCCATTTTTGAATCAGGTCTCTATCGCTTCAAGACGGAATCCTAGTAGTAGGGTCTATGCAACCAGCAGTGCACAACTGCGCCGGGGGTGGTGGCGGCGGTGGGAAGCCCCTAGGTGGGGATTGTCCTCTGCAGGGCGCCAGGATCCGGATCGAGGTTGGTCTGGACGAAAATTCTGATTGGCCAGTGAGCAGGTCAGCGACACCATGCGGCTGGTAGGCGCTGTCGTTGGTGAAGGAGAGCTTCTCGGCAACGGGACCATAGACGCCCGACGAGAGGGTGGACTGATTGTAGAGATTGTTGGGGTTAGAGGCGGCCAGGTCGCTTTTTGAGAGCTGTACCATACAAGCCTCGCGTAACTCCAGTCGGGCCAGTCTTCTTCGTCTACAGCAGAACAACAAAAACACAAACTTAGCCCATCCACTGCACACTAACTAATTAATTAGCTAATTGGTTGTAGTTCACGTCTAGACGCCTCTGTGAGTGAGGATGCCGTTACTATGCCGATGTTGGCTCATTTGAGAGATTTACATCTAGGGCTAGCACGTCCGAATACGAGGACCATAAATGGACTGGTGCCCATTCAAATGGGAAGCGGTGGTGAAGAATCTTACCCCACCAGTTCATCTAAGAATGAGCAAGGTCGAGACCATACGGTCACCATAGAAAACCTGTACATTTACAGTCACGTTCATATTAAGCCCCTAAAATTGGCGTAACTTCAAAGTTAACTACTGCGCATGGATAAGATAAATTTAATTGGTAGGCCTATGTTTGATTGTATCCGACCTGTTGATAAAATTTCGTGTTAATTGAAGCGATCTTAATGGTAGCTATATAGGTGCCAACCTTTTGATGAGAACAACCGCAACAGCCAACATGGAAAATCCGAGGAGAATGCCAAGAACGATACCGATGCCAACGATCAGGAGTAAGCCTGCAACACGGTAGTTTCAGACAATGTCACATCTGGTGTTAATTTAATTAAATTAAATCGAGGCGTATTGTTTTAGTGCCAATCCAGTGCAATGATACATCTCTGTGTTATATCTGACATTTATGCAGCACCATTATGGTCTAGTGGTACTGTGGTTAGCGTGCTGGACTGTCAACTCAGAAGTTGGGGTTTAATTTCCAGAATAGAATGGCAATGTGTATGTACTTCATAGGGATAGATGCCTATCGGGTGTCTTATATGAATCGATCTTCTTGAATAAAATCCATCTGCTGTGGAAAGCAACTTCACGTTAAGAACTTGTTAGGGGTCGTCCATAAAGGACGTCCGCAAAATATGACCTACTTTGGACTCCTCCCTCCCCTTGTCCGCATTTGTCCGCATTTGACATTACCCTCTCTCCCTCCCTCTGCGGACGTCCGCAAGTATAAGCCAATTTTTAATGTCCTCATCATTATTTTTACAATTATTCCACAGTACCTGTGCACATTTAAGTGACAGTTCGGGTTTCATATCGCAGGATGTGCTGTAATAAAAGCCGCCTTAAAGTCTCAGTAAAGGTTATACCATGCAAGTGGTTTCAGGCAATCACTTCACCGACCTTTTCGTCTTTCGGGGAAGGTTGAAACAATGTGGTGTTTAAAAAACTATCAAATTTAAAAGTTTAGATGCGGACGTCCGCACTGGTCATAACCCTCCCTCCCCCATGTCCGCATTTGTCCGCATTTCAATGACCCTCCCTCCCCCTTATTGCGGACGTCCTTTATGGATGACCCCTTACAGACGAAAGCTTTGTTCTTGGTAACTTCACCGCTACTTATAAGTTAACACAGGCGGCGTGTTTTGTTAGGCGCGTAAAGGGCGCTACAGAAAGTGTTTGGATAACTAACGAGCTAATACAGTATTAAGTCAAAATAATTTCTGTTGACGTCAACGGCCTTTGTTGCCATAAGATGTCGTTAAACTCTGGATCCAACTAAATAATCTGAGATTGAGATGTATCTTCTAGTTTAGAGATCGCTCTTCGATCCGCTTTGAACTGCAAAGCATTCTGGAAGTGAGAGTGACTTGGGTGATTAAACCTACCAAGGGTTACTGCAAGCCTGCTACGTAAATATTTTTTACTAGTAAATAGAAATCCTCACGGACCCTGGGTTGAGGTGCTTGCCTGTTGAAGAGCGATTCCAATGTCCCACGGTTCTTGAGATTCTATAGCTAAGCATAAATCAGCCAAACAGTCAGTCAATCGTTTAATCACTCATTCAATTAACCAGTCAGTCAACCTGCCAACAAATCTACGAGTCAGACAGACAGTCAATAGCGGACAGATGCAAGAGTCGAGAAGAGAGAGCATATGTTACCGTTGTCGAGGCATTGAATAGCAAAATTTACGGACATCCTTTTCTAGCTTTCGAGATTTTCGGGGCAAACAGACAGTCAGTCAGTCAGTCGGTCGGTCGGTCAGTCAGTCAAGCAGTCAGTCAATCAATCAAGGCAGTCAATCGTGGCCAATGGCGACTAACCAGGAATGGGAGAACAACCCATTCCCCCCTCCCCACTCTGGCCAACATATATAAGAGGCTCAGAAGTCACTCAGAACTGTAAATTAATTTTATTATATACATCACTATACATCAGCGTCAGGCAGGGTCCATAACAAAAGTTACTACAAGCTAAAAACTGAAATCAAAAGTTATTATACTATAAATGTTCATTAAAACTGTGGTCTGACCAGTTTATCCAGAACATTAAACCCCCCAGTTCTGGCAACCGTGGGCGATTGTTTTCCCAACCCCCATTGGTAAACGCCACTGATCGGGGCATCTAGGGATGGAGGGATACGACTGCTGCTGATGTTGCAGGGTCCTCGTGTGAGATTCGTTTGAATGGTAGTCAGTCAGTTAGTCAGCAGACGAAACTGATCTCGCGCCATTCGACCCACTGGCCAACGACTGAACCACTATACACCGTCGAGCTGCTTACGATACGTAACACGCTGCCCAGTCGTAAACCGCGAGGAAGCAAAGGTCGTTGTGACTTTAAACTGGACTCAGGCTGCGCTTCGGCCAAGAGATCTAGCAGCCTCCGGGGTCGTTTTCAGGAGAGGAACACGTAGTAGTGTCCAACTGGGCGAGGCTAATAAATCCAGCGAACCTCCTTTCAAGTTGAAGCCTTTGCGAGGCGATCGTCGGCCAAGACGGCAACTTCGCTGGTTTGTTTGTTGTACGCCGATGTTTTTCTTGGGAGTTGAAGCCATTTAAACGATGTCTCACGTGAGACCTCTGCAGCAGAATCAGGAGCATCCCTCCACCACTAGATGTACCCGCTCACCGTCATGATCTCAATGATAGATGTAAGCAAGTAAGTAAATAGGTCAGTAAATAAATAAGTAAGTAAGAATGGGAAAGGGAGGCAGCAGAGTGATTGAGTTGGTGGGTGGGTGAGTAAATTAGTGAATGAGTGAGTGGATATGGAGGTGGATGGGTTTGGGTATTGAGTGAATGAGTGATAAAGCATGAACTAAAATATGAAAGTAAGTTAATAAAATAAGTAAGCAGCACAGTTAATAAGCAAGGCACGAAGTAAGTTAGTAAGTACACATTCGCGCGAGCAAGAAAGCAATTGGTGCATGAAGTCACATGGGGTTTTAGCAAGATAACCTCATAAAATCAGACGTGGATCGACTAGTTCGAACGACTTATCTACCGTTCCATAGGACTGACATTGTGTAATATTTCGAAGGCTCTACCACTAGTCATCTACCCATAATGCTTCTTTTCCATGAGTGATTAAGTTAACGGGTAGGACATGACGTCATTGTAAGCAGAAGTCATGGAACTTGCCTATAGCCAGAATCTCATGTGGTATGTTCAGATTAATGGCGTATTTAAACCGACCGTTTGTCACAGGTTTTCTACTGATACAAAGTAGCTTAATTGTTAGCGTGCTTGACTGTCAACCGAGAGGTTAGGTTCAAATCAGGCGCGTAACTAGCATTACGCAATTACGCAACTGCGTAAAGATTTTAACGGTTTTTTTGGTTTTTTTGGACATTAGAAATTGAAGGTTCCATGTATTTTCGCACTATTGCTTTTCGTTTTGCGATATTTTGTAATCTTCGTGTTTCTGCTCTGAGCGAAATGAAGAATATATATATATACATATATATATACATACATATATATATATGTATATATATAAGGCCTAGGCTGCCTAGCAAATGATACTTTCCCACCAATTCTAAAAAAACCGATGCGTCTGTAACGTGGCTGGGTAGCTTGCTATGTATAATGTATTAGAGATGAGTAACATCATCCAGGGTTGAGAGGCCTATGGGCCATGGCCACCGCTCCATATGAACCCAAGACTCGGCTGACGCTTGGCACATGACCTTGTAGTTTCGGGTCAGAAAATTCGTCGTTTTCCGCCCTTCCATATTAGGTCCTGCGCTCGAGGCAGCTGCCCTGGGCACCATATGCCTCCTTCGTCCCGCTACTCCCCACTCTCAGCATCTCTCTCTCTCTCACTCTCTGTCTCCGTACCGAGAGCAAGACCAAGTCAGTGTTCGAAACCCATTACTGACGAGTCATGGCTTCTAGCCTAGTTCTAGGTCTACTTGTAATGCATCTTCGAAGAAGGCTTCCATCAAATGTCTCAGACAATCAACGTTAATTTTAAGTTTCAGTTCGGGTACGTAACACAACAGTACTGGCGGCGATCTTGTTTGACAGGTGGAGGGGACACTTTTGAACTTATCTGTTGAAAAAAGAGCTTTGAGCTGATCTGGTAAAAAAACAGGTCCAAGATTGGTTGACCTTTTTGGTGTTTCTTCAAAATTTAGGGAGTGGGGGAGACACCAGTATGGTGTGTCCCCCACTGTTAAAGGTCCCCCTCGATCTCCATCCAGGATCGCCGCCCATGGACACGACCCATATAAGTTTTCATTGAGCTCGGTTCAGGCATTGTAGCTGACCGGAAGGGAGAATCGTGGGATCTGGAGTCCGAGTCGGTATCCTCTGAACGGGAACCATCGATATTGCGAGTCGCTCAGAATCAATGAGATTTTAGAGAGTAAAGCCTTTAGCCTATAGCCCTATGCATGTTTACTTCGATGTGTGTAAGTTACCGACACAGCAATTTATTTAATTAAAAAATTTGTTCTTTGTTGAGTCTGTCTGTTTCTAGTCTACGTTGGCTGCTGGGACTTTGCAGTTGAGCCAATTTTTAAAATCACAATATGAAATTATATAATTTGCGAAAGAAATTATGTAAAATGTTATTACTTATAACCAAACAGATGGTCTCCAAAATGCACCATTACAAACCTCTAAATAAAAATTTTTCTTACCCTGGCCCAAAGAAATTATGTAAAATGTTATTACTTTTAACCAAAAAGATGGTCTCCAAAATGCACCATTACAAACGTCTAAATAAAAAATTTTCTTACCCTGGGCCAAAGAAACTATGTAAAATGTTATTACTTTTAACCAAAGAGATGGTCTCCAAAATGCACCATTACAAACCTTTAAATAAAAAATTTTCTTACCCTGGGTCAAAGAAACTATGTAAAATGTTATTACTTTTAACCAAAAAGATGGTCTCCAAAATGCACCATTACAAACCTTTAAATAAAAATTTTTCTTACCCTGGGGAAGGGGCACAGCCCCCTCCCCAGACCCCTCCCCTCAGTGTTACAGGCTGCGTAATTATTTTGAAGCCCTGGTTACGCCGCTGGTTCAAATTACCGATAGGGTAGAAATTTATTTCGAGACTAGAGTATTTGCCCGTCATATTATGACGGCAGTGTGTATAGGCCTATATGTATCGTTGGTTAAAATGCTCTGATCGCCGTCGTCAAGACCGCAGTACTGACGTCACAAACAGTTTCTGTTTCACAATAGAACAGAAACCGTTTGTGACGTAGCGTTTATCGACAGGCAAACGCTCTATGGATATTATATGTATAGATATCAGCTACACCTGCGCCCCAGCCACCTTTGTTACGTGTACGTCACTGTTCCCTCACTTTGACTTCTGCTGTATTTCCTTCTGTTTCTTACGTCACCGCTGTTTATCTTTGACACCCGCTGTTTCTCTGTCTGTTTGCTGCGTCACCGCTCCCTCTTCGGCACCAGCTGTTTGTTACGTCACTGCTCTTTCTCTCTTTCTTTTGTAACTGCTGCCTCTCCTTCTGTTTGTTACGTCACTGCTCTTTCTCTCTTTCTTTTCTAACTGCTGCCTCTCCTTCTGTTTGCTACGTCACTGCTCTTTCTCTCTTTCTTTTGTAACCGCTGCCTCTCCTTCTGTTTGTTACGCCACTGCTCTTTCTCTCTTTCTTTTCTAACTGCTGCCTCTCCTTCTGTTTGTTACGTCACTGCTCTTTCTCTCTTTCTTTTGTAACCGCTGCCTCTCCTTCTGTTTGTTACGCCACTGCTCTTTCTCTCTTTCTTTTCTAACTGCTGCCTCTCCTTCTGTTTGTTACGCCACTGCTCTTTCTCTCTTTCTTTTCTAACTGCTGCCTCTCCTTCTGTTTGTTACGTCACTGCTCTTTCTCTCTTTCTTTTGTAACCGCTGCCTCTCCTTCTGTTTGTAACGTCACTGCTCTGTCTTTCCGTCTGCTTGTTACGTAACTAATCTCTTTTGTTTTTGTTTCCACTGTCTGTCTTTCTGTTTACTACATCAATTCTCCTCTCTCTTTCTCCGTTTCCGTCTCTGTCTCTGTCTCTCTGATACCCGCTGTCTCTTTTTCTGTTTGTTATGTCACTGCTCTCTTTGTCAACCGCTGTCTCTCCTATTTGTTATGTCTCCTTCTACGTGTATTTATAACTCATGTCACTGCTTTTTCTTTAGTACCCTATGTCTTTCCGTCTGCTTGCTACGTCACTGCTTTTTGTCACCCGCAGTCTTTCTTTCTCTTCGTACGTCACAGCTCATTCTCTATTTGGCACCCTCGGTCTTTCCATCTGATTGTTATGTCAGTAATCTCTCTTTTTCTTTGTCGTCTGGCTTTCTTTCTTTATGTTTGTTACATCATTTCTTCTCTTTCTCCGTCTCTATCTCTCTCTGTGGTACCCTCCTTCTTTGCTTACGTCATAATCTCTATTTTTGCTACCCGCTCTTCTTTCCTTCTGATTTTAAGGTCAGCTATAATGAGTACGATGTCTGTGGGACGATCAGACGGTGAAGGAGAGGACTGGTCACTCTCTCTCATCTGCCGAGGATAAGAAATGAATTTGTTTACACTTTATACCATGGCTGCCTCTCATTCTGGCGTAAGAAACTGCTTCTTGTTGTTGTTGTTGTTGTTGTTGTTGTTCTTCTTCTTCTTCTTCTTCTTCTTCTTCTTCTTCATCATCGTCTTCTTCTTCTTTCTTGTTCTTGTTCTTGTTCTTGTTCTTGCTCTTGGTCTTCTTGTTCTTGTTCTTCTTGTTGTTGTTGTTGTTGTTGTTGTTGTTGTTGTTGTTGTTGTTGTTGTTGTTGTTGTTGTTGTTGTTCTTCTTCTTCTTCTTCTTCTTCTTCTTCTTCTGCGTCTTCCGCCGAATCGAATCTCTAATAAAAATAGCTGTGGCCGACTGATGTTCAACGCTGAACTCTCGGTCGGCTCTATTTTTTATCACTCCACAAATTAAAGTTTCACCTCTTCAAGAATTTCTACCCCTAATCCATCCAATCCTCCGGCTTTTCAATATTTCTCGTCTTCAACGTAATCCGTCTTAGCATCTCCTCAGATATCTCTCTTTCTGTCGGTCTCTCTCTGTGAATCTGTCTCTCTCCCTCTGTCTGTCTGTCTGTCTGTCTGTCTGTCTGTCTGTCTGTCTGTCTGTCTCTCTCTCTCTCTCTCTCTCTCTCTCTCTCTCTCTCTCTCTCTCTCTCTCTTGTCTCACTGGCAACCGGACTCGGATTTCCACTGGACGACGCAACGCTCGTGAATAAGGTAGTGCATTGCGCTTAGATTTCGGTAGCGCTTTAGAAATTTGTACTAACGATTACGATTACAGATGTTCACCTGTCTGTGCAAGGTCTTCGGTGCAGGAGCCAATCTCACCGACCCAGACGATGCCATCGCAAGTCAGATGCCATGTTCTTCGGATTCTGTCGCAACCAACAGTCAGGAGATCGCCCTCTCGTTTCATCCAACCGTCGTCAGGTGGCGTCAGGTCTGGACAACCAATCGCTGCAAAGAGATACGCTGACGATCTTCAGTTCACTCCGCTAGGTGGACAGATTCTGCTGTGGCGCTCAGAAATAACTAGTAAATATCAATGTAGTTATGTAGATATGGCTGTAATGTTCTTTACGAAGAGATGGATGGATGATGGATGCAGTGGCGTCTAACCCCGACCTGGAAGGGGAGAACAAACCCCCACTCTGGCCGGCTTATATTCAAGAGGCTCAGATGTCACTCAGAACTGTAAATTAATTTATTATAATATACGCCAGCATCATGAATGGTCAACAACAACACAGTTTATGTCCAGAACGTTAAACCCCACTTCTGGCAACCGGCGGAGATCGTTCTCCCAACCCCCCTTGGTAGACGCCACGGATGTATGGATGGGCGGATGCATGGATGGATGGTTGGTGGATTGTTGGTTGGTGGGTGGATGAATGGATGGATGCCTGGGTGGATGGATGGATTGAAGAATGTGCGGATGGATAGATGTATGGTTGGATGAACCAACGGAGCGATGGATCGATTGCCTGATTCATCGATCCACATATCGATCTAAGAGCTATCGATGTACGAGATACGAGGCACCAATGAGATTAGCTGCCTCCGATGTACGACGACGTTAGAATATTCTTGGTGTCTGTACTGCAGATTTTATTCGATAGGTTTCTAAATCGGATGACATTGAATCTGCACAACCATTACTCTGTCTTTTATGTGCTCCCAAGAGATGAAGGACCGACACAGACGTCGCCATCTAGTGAATTCCGAAGCAGTCTTTCTCCTGCAGACGGTCTGTATAGTGAATCATGTCCAGCGTGGAAACGCTCTAGCAGCTGCATTCATTCATTTGCTTCAGTCATTCGAAACTTCAGTGTGACTGCCTAGGTGTCGTTGTTGTAAATCGAGATCCTTGGAAAATGTTGACGATACCAATGAAGATGATGGGATGGTGACGATTATGATGACGATGATGATGACAATGACGATTGTGACATTGATCGTGATAATGATGATGATGATGACAACGACGGTGATAGCAATGATGATGATGACAACGACGATGGTGATGGTGAGGATGATGATGAATCTGATGACGATGAAGATAATATTAAAGTGCTAATGGTGATGTTGATGAAATCGATGATTGTGGTGGTGGTTGTTGTGGTGATGATGATGAATAGTAAGTAAGTGAATCATTTTTATTGACAGAGCATTTTATTGTCAGAGCAAATAGGTGATTATGATGACGAAAATAACGACTGCAATGATGAAGGATCGACGATGCTAATGACGACGATGATCATGAACTATCGTAATTGACTGGTGATGCTGATCAAAGAGAACAATGGGTATGAGTGCGGTCAAATAAGGCCATTGTTGAGATGAAAGACATGACGAAGATGGTGATAATGGCAAAGTATATAGTTGTTAGTCCTACCTTCATATCGAAGAAGTGAGAACGTCGGACTGTCCGGACTGACCGGTCCATACATGATGACGTCAACTGGGACGGACTCTGGGGTCGTCTGGGTGACCGTCCGACCCTCTTGACCACTGCAGATGGTCACGTCCTTCGAGAACTTGGCCGCCTTGTCCACTATGCTGGCCAGTCGCTGGCAGTACTTGTCCGACTGTTCGGGTAGAAGAAAACTGTAGAAGGTCAGGTTGAATCGTTGACCCCTCTGTGGCGCTAGGACCCATGGGCATTTGGGTGAACCACAGCGGCCGCTAGAAGGGTCTGAACTGGCCAGGTAACCGGAACTAGAGGAAATGCGAACGAAACTGCCTGAGCTGCACACGTCACCCTCACAAGTGGTAACTGAAAATAAAAGATGACAGCGTCGTCACAGAATGTTGTCATCACAAACGTCGCTGTTAGTAATAGCACCTTGTGGAGTAGCATGAATTGGAGAATTACAGCATATATATATAACCATTATCTCAACTCTACCAATCGTTGGTTAAAATATTATGGACTCTTGTTAGAGAACATCAGAGAACCGCACCCTCATGTAGCAGACCGAAGTCGTTGCATGTGTCAAAGAAGCGGGTGTTAGCAGCTTCACAGTTCAGAAAAAGCAAAACAAAATGAAAGATATTAGGCTATTTACTGCTGATCAGTTACAGGCTTACAGCTTCTTTATTTTTGGATATCAGGAAATTTAAATAAAAAATAAAAAATAAAATAAGCCATTTTCTTTACTTGAAGTTTACTGGAAATTTGGGAGAGATTTAATTGTGAAACTCAGGTAGGCTTACATTAAAATATGACACCTTAAGGTGGTAAATTAATAACATCATTTGAGGCATAAAGCATAAAGTAAGGTCGGCGCGGATCACCTGTTATTCACGAGAGTTCGCAGCGGGATATTATTAGATAGGAAATCCATTCGCAAACATGGTTGTGATGAAACGAACAAGGTCATACATCACTTCCATCAAACGAAGTGGATAATCTTGTGGAATATTCACCGGAATAATTGCTACAGCTGCCGTTTGATGAAAACGTTTGATAAACGTTTGGTTACACGTATACGATCTGATTATCCCGGACTGACAAAGCTCTGAAGCATTTTTCATCAGCGTACAATTACGAAACTGGATTTTCTACACCGGGTCACCCAGTAACGATCGCAGGTGGAACGGAAGATTATTAAGCAGTATTAGTTTATCTTATCTAACAAAGATCTTGACTAATAGTTAAACCAATCCATAAATCAACAGATGACGCATATGAGGATAGTTAATATTCGGACAAGGAATCTATTAGAATGTCTTTTGATTGATTACGTGAGTCTTTAATAGGCCTAAGCTTTTAAAACGACCAATCGACGGTACAGAGACTAGATCTAAAGGTAAAGAATTCCACATCATTGGACCCTGACATTTTATAGAAAACCATTTAGCTTTGATCCGAGCAAAGTCATATAGGTTAAGTAAGATATCTGAGGGCAGATAATACCTTATTTTCTGTAAAACTCCTACATTTTTGCCATTTTCTTTGATATTTGAAGAATATTTTGTTTCCAGTTAAGGTGAGAATCGATAATTATACCAAGAAACCTACTTGAGGTGACCTGGTTAATAGAAGCGCCATCAATAAGAATTGATTATTGGAGGGAGGGGGAATTTTTCGTTTTGAGTATAATATTGTGTAGGTAGTCGTTTTGAGTAGAATATTGTGTAGTTAGTCTTCTTGAGATTTATTCTCTTGTCATATACGTCCAAAATTCTAGATCAGGACGTCACTATACGTCCTCTTTTGAGCTCTAACGGAAACCTTGCGTGTGTATAGTGAACATTTGGGCAGACAGTCACCTATAGGCTACACCACAACATTTGATCGGTTATTTAATCATAAACCAACAAAGTTTTCAGAGAACTGATCTTTGAGTCGAATGATCTTGCGGCAAAGACATTAGGAAAACACGTGTCCAACAGTCCAGTGTATTTTAGTCGTTGTTAGAACATAATTGGATCATCTGACATTGAGACCAGTTTACAGATACATTTCGTCGACCAAGAGGATCCAATGTCTAAAATGTGCCAACAATAGTTTATTCCTTTCAGCTATGCGGCCGTAACCACCTTAGAATTTGCGGTCATCCGTAATAATTCGCCCTGAGACCGATCTAAAATATTCACTTGTAGATCTATAGAATATTCTGTGTAATGGCTAATCCGATTTCCCTTCTACTTTCATCGCTGTCTTTGTTTTCTTTGAAACTGTAAATGCTTCCTTTCACCCTTTAATATGTCATGAGATCATCACCCCAATAATGTGGCTGTGCTGGAAGACCGTGCACAGAACTAGACAATGCCTACATTACATACATGTCTGGTGATAAATGCAGAAACTCAGCCACAAACTCGGTGTGGCCTTTAACGCCAACCGCACTAAATTGTAGGCCTATGACTATTATATATCATGAAAAATTTCTTTCCAGAGGCGTCTTCGGCCACATTACCTGGAAGTGCCATGGAAGAGTATGGGTTTGTAGAAGAATGGCCTACGACAGATTCATAAGAGACGCTTATATATATGGAGCTCAGTGTTCTGCTACAGTTACGAATGTTTCGATATAGTTTCCCAGTAAAACACAGAACTTGTGCATACAGGGCCGGTGTCACGAAATAGAGTATCCCCCATACATGCGCATCCCCCTTAGCGAAATGGAGTATTCGGTTTAGTTTGCATTTTTGGCGGTTTCTAAGTGTATTCAGTCGTACTGTTTGGATTTATTGCACACATAAAATTTTCGAATTGCGTATCTTTAGTTTGTACGTCGACCTGAAATCAATTTACTTTGTTTTTGGTGATTTTGACTGGAATTTCGTCGAGGCTATCGTGATGCGTATGACGAGGGGGGGGATAGAATGGTTCATCCCACCGGATACTCTAAACCGGTTTATTCCATCCAGGGGTATACGCTCTAGGGGGGATAGAATATCTCGGGACACCGGCGGCATAACTTCAAATTTCAGGCCCCGCCGATTACATAAATTGGCCGTCTGGGCCTTTTAGTCCTTTGTCGTGCAAGCACAGAGTGGGTCCTCTGGATTGTAGATTATGGCCCGGGCACACTGCATGGCTAATATGTGGCCCCTTAGTTATGCTAATGGTAGGACGAACTAGGAACGATAAGTCCTAAGACGACCGCAAGTACTAGCAAGCACAGGGCTAATACTCACCGCGAATACACTCGTAGCTGGCTTCGAGGAAGGCGACCAGTTCGCCGGGACAAGGGCTGTGCTTGTGGAGTTCAGAGGTGTGGAAGCGACACTCCTGTCGTCCAGAGCACTTGGCGTCGACGACTGGGAGTACGTTGGCCTTGCATCCGATCGACCCGTACTCCTGACGCACACATCGACTGAGCTTCATGCGTCCATAGACGGCTGACTGGACCAGAACGACCTCACCGTCAGAACAACGAGCCTCGAATACCTCTCGTTCACAGTACTCCATCTGAACTGATCCAGCTGCAAGGAATACATCGAAAAAGGTAGACAGGCAGACAGACAGAAAGACAGACAGAAGGACAGACAAACTCTGTAAGATTTGAATGAAATTATAGGCATTTAGGCCTACATATATTTAGATCATTAAGTATAGCCCCACATTTTTAGATCTATTTAAAAACCTAAATAGAATACATATTGGGAGGGGATAGGTGAATGGTAACACTCTTGCCTTAAGAGCATTAGATCTTGAAAAGTCGCAGTTCGATACCCGTAAGTCCCCTCTAATCGAATCAGCCTTCCACTCCCTAGAAGGAGCAGTAAAAATGAGCGAGCGCCTTACAGGCTGCCAAGACGTGTGTTAATCAAGATCTTGATAATTGTACCGTCATGTTTCAATGTAACTTACTGCGGTTTGTCAGTGAGCTTGTCATGCAGTAAACACGAATATTATCATTATCAGTGTCATTCGACGGTAATCAAGCAAGGAAATTAGACCTACCGTGTGCAATATTAATTTCTTCCTTTTTCAGTCTTATAAGGGATCCCTGAAATGAGCTATAAAAATTTTCTTAAGCCTTCGTCGTCTTATTGAAACCGCGTGTATACAATATGCTTATTGTGCTAAAATGTAGGCTTACATTGATAACATCTTAGGGTCCTGTCAAGAAATAATACTTTGAAATAATACGGTAATGCTTGGCCTTCTCAGTACAGCCGGGGCATTGCTAAATTCCAGAATGAGACAAGTCGTTGTTGCGTAAGTTATTTTGGAGGGAAATTTTGCCCGGATGTTGGGTGGTTGCTGCGTGTATCCTTCAGTTCTATTAACCCCGGGGCTACACCTTTTACACCAGCTGCTGACGAAGCCAAGCAATGAATGCGCTCAAGACAATTATATCTGGTCTGTTGAGTTCACAGTTCACAGGTTAGCGACATAGACTGCATACGTACGCAGGGATTAACGAGAGCCTTAGGCTGAAATCCCGCTTACAGGAAGGAAACTTAAGAATTCTCACGTCACTCACACTATGGTCTCAGTGAAGGTGACCAGGAGGCGTACGCCTAATATTGTAGAGATTTACTCCTTCGGCTGGCACGGTTCGTACACGGAGATTTAGAACTGACCCCAGGCCCACGCGGATTCTGGCCTATCGCCGAAACTGACCAAACTGTTGAAAATTTGGTTTGATACAGAGCTTGAAGAAGTGTTTTCAGGTTTCAGCGTGAAGCTAAAAACCTTAGGACATTTACGTTTACGTTGCATATAGAAATGGCATGACGAACAGTCATCAGAGAAAGCACCAGGCAGAGGCGTCTATCCCCCCTAAGTCATTGGAGCAACGTCCCCTTTTCCCCTCTTCTTCCCCTCCCCGTTCCCTCCTAAAATGGTGGCACACACTGACAGATCTCTCCCCCCATTTCTTGGATGGAGCATTTGCTCCAAGGTTTCTATGGTGTAGACGCCTCTGGCACCAGGTTTAGCAGCGTAAGAGGATGAAGTATATATATATATATATATATATATATATATATATATATATATATATATATATATATATATATATATATATATATATATATATATATATATATATATATATATATATATATATATATATATATATATATATATATGAGGTCGGTAGATGCTGCAGATCGTTAGTTTGTTGGGATGTATACGTATAGTTTGATAGTGACAGATGATTCGATGGTGTGGTAAGTTTAGCTGCGAGAGGAGAGGACAGTGGCTGGTTCACAGATCAGGAAGACAGTGTCGCCTCTGAGATTGGAAGCTGAATTTTCAATAAAGATTTTGGCTGCCAGGGAAAGCTGGTTAGGGAATAGCCGTCAGGTCTGCAGCTAGAAAGTTAAGATGGAGTGGTTGAGAGAGTAATCCATGTTTCTGTTAGGGCGATTTATATCTTGTAATTGTAATTACGACAATTTATATATAACATCGTCAGTGGCAAGCTACTTCCAGAGTGACATAGTGGTTGATGGAGTAATCCAGGTTTCTGTTAGGGCGATTGCGTAGAGGTGTTTGGAAGAGGAAATCAAGTCAGGGAGCGCAGTGTAGTATTTATAGTTCAGAAGGGATCGGATATTATTTAGTGATGAGCAAAGATTGAAATAGGATGAGGTACGTGCACGGACCGGGATTGGATGGATATCCTCGAATGATAGGAGAAGAGATGTAAATAATTCTTAGGTTCTAATTTGATGCGTGGTGATGTAAGAAGACACGCCAGCAGAATGACTGCGGAGTTGTTTTTTTTCCGCACTGGCAGTTATACATGGTGTGTTTTGACGAGGGATAGAGCCTTGTATGGCTATAGGCGCAGCAGGGAAAGCAGAGGAGAGGAAGGATTGTGAATGAATGAATGGGATGCGGGTGAAGATGATCCTTGGAATGAAACCAATGGCGAACAAGATCGGAAACAGAGGTTTGAAACAAACTTCCCAGACATCAGGGAATTGGCTTAGGGCCTACTATTAAAACTCATAAAGTCTTAAAGTCTTAAAGCCAACATAATGGGCATTAATTCGCTAAGAAGAGTAAGTAGATATGGAACAAACTCACTAAGTCTGAATACAGATCCATGTCTTAGGTGACTATTATTATGTCAGAGAAGACATCGGCAATTAAGAAGATAAGATGATGAAAGAATGACTCGCGTAATTGCCGGCCGCCCACGCAAACGATTGCGTATACGTGTTTCCTGGACATATTGCAGTTAGTAGCTGTGACCTTTATCGGTAAGAATTAAGTAAGCTGCTATTCGGTTTTGACAGGTAGAACTCAACCTGAAGACTTGTAGGAAGATCTACACTGTATGTTCGTGCGTCGTTGTTTTAGGTTTCTTTGCAAGTGCACATGTCTGCTCATACGAAAAGGAGTCGAACGCGACCGTGTCATTCCCAGGACGCCTATACGTTGTATAACTTGATTAAGTGCATACATATGAATTATTTATTATTTATTTTTGTTATATTTAAAGCGCTACTATACTGACAACGCACCAGTAGATGATGTTAAGCACGTGAGCGTTGAGGAAAAGGTTCTCTGCACCAACGTATCAAAAGAGAATCTATAATTCAGCGTTATTTGGCAACTGTCTTCGAATCTGATAACTACAAGCATTTAATTCAACCACTGTTTTAGGAAGCATTGGCGGGCTTCGAGGGGGACAAGACCCCTGTTTAACAGTGGGGGACACACCATACAGTTGTCCCCTCCCCAAGTTTTGAAGAAACACTAAAAAGATCAAAGAAAAATTTTCATCTCTTTTTTGACCAGATCAGTACAAAAGTGCCCCGTGTTCCCCCCCCTACCTTCAAACAAGATCGCCGCCAGTGGCGGGAAGGAAGATGTCAAATTGCCGAAGGTTGCTGGCGTCTTATAGAAGAGGTGAGACTTGCATCACGTAAGCTTTGATGTCTGTTGTTGCAATCGCCTGTTTACAATAAGCTGTTTATTACGTGGATTACCATCTCATAGAGAATTATACTTTAAATGGCGACGTCCATAAAGCAGCTTAAAGCTGCGCCGCTGGAGGCGCCACAAGTCGTTTGGGTCAGTGGCATTAGAATTTGATCGAGAGACAAAAAAAATAGAGCGTGTGTAGCGGGTGCGTGTCTCTTTGTTCGAGAGGAGACGGAATTAGGTTTCCGGAAGACCGAGACAGACGCCGGAAATCGATTACAGTGACCACTAAAACGAAAGACAGTGGGCCGTTTCAAGTGTCCCTGGCGTAGGAAAAGACATTCTGACTGGACCGATCCATTCCCCACATCCCGCTCTCCCTCAAGCACATCGATAGCTGAAGCCGCCTCCAAGCGAAACCTATTCTTACGCTTCGCCGAGAGTCTGAATGAGATCGAATCAGCCAGCTTCCCGTTTGGTCGTTATATCCAGAAAGACAGTGAAGTCGGTCGATCAGTCAGTCAGTCAGTCAGTCAGTCAGTCAGTCAGTCAGTCAGTCAGTCAGTCAGTCAGTCAGTCAGTCAGTCAGTCAGTCAGTCAGTCAGTCAGTCAGTCAGTCAGTCAGTCAGTCAGTCAGTCAGTCAGTCAGTCAGTCAGCAGTCAGTCAGTCAGTCAGTCAGTCAGTCAGTCAGCCAGCCAGCCAGCCAGTCATTCAGTCAGTCATTCAGTCAGTCATTCAGTCAGTCAGTCAGTCAGTCAGTCAGTCAGTCAGTCAGTCAGTCAGTCAGTCAGTCAGTCAGTCAGTCAGTCAGTCAGTCAGTCAGTCAGTCAGTCAGTCAGTCAGTCAGTAAGTCATTCATTCAGTCAGTCAGTCAATCAGTCAGTCAGTCAGCCAATCAGTCAGTTAGTCATTCAGTCAGTTAGTTATTGCTGTTTGATGTGTTACAGTTTCCCAACTCTCACGTGACTATTGTGGAAACTCAATATCTGCCACAATGGTAACATCAGCCATAACATCACTGACCCAAGCATGACATCAGCATTACTCTTAAAGATGTGTAAATCGCTTTCAACTAACTTAGACACTACAGAGAATTTCGGCGAGTGCTTAATCGTAATAGTTATTGTAAACTCCAAATTTCTAAAGCGCTACTCTAGAGCTAAGCGCAGGGCACCAGCTTATTCACGAGCATTTAAAGCAATTGTGTCATGCTGCATATATATTATTATATTAATGATGCCAAGATCTAGTAAGATAGCTAAACGGAGTCGATGAGTCCCGCCAGAGAAAAAAGGAGATCGAGACCAAGACACTTGGTGATTGTTGAAGTTGACCGCTGAGAAAGTGAGAAACATTGACGAAAGAGAGGCAGTGATTTGTCATCTGGAAGGCTGATGCATCCGAGATTGGAAGATGAACTTTTCAATGCAGATTTTGGCTGCAGGGGTTAGCTGATATTGCCTGATAACCATAAGCGAATATCCTTCAGGTCTGCAGCTAGAGCATGCAGGTTGAGATAGAATGGTTGAGGAAGTAATCCGTGTTTCTTTTAGGGCTACTTCCAGAGTGACATAGTGGTTGATGAAGTAATGATGGAGCAGTGACGGTGTAATCCATGTGTCTGTCAGGGCGATTATGTCAGAGCGGTGTTTGGAAGAGGAAATCAAGTCAGGGAGCGCAGTGTAGTGTTTATCATTCAGTAGGGATCGAATATTTAGTGAGCAGAAATTGAAACAGAATGAAGCACGTGGCCCTGGATTGGGTGTACATCCTCGCATGATAGGAGGAGGAGAGATGTAAATAATTCTTAGGTTTGAATTTGATGCGGGGTGATGTAAGAAAACATGGCAGCGGAGTGACTGCGGAGTTGTTTAGTTCTGCTGTGGCAGTTATGCATTGGGTGCTTTGACGAGGGGTAAAGGCTTGTATGGAAGCAGCGTAGGCAGAAGCGGAGGTGGAGGATTTTTGATTAAACATAGTATGTATGCATGTATTTATGTGTATGTATGTATGTATGTATGTATGTATGTATGTATGTATATATATATATATAATTTATATATACTATAAAACTATAGGGTCACGCATAAGCGAGCAGTGGCTGGACTGGGAGTGCTGCTGCAGTGTAGATATCTTGAAGGGGCGCTATATAAATTCTCAGAGAATGAATGAATGAAGCGAGGAACTTCTGCTGCTCTGTTTCGTCACAGTCAGAAAGTGCATGTAAACTGCCGACTGCATTTGGTATTGTAAATGTAAAGTACGTTTTCTTTCTCAACGGATCATATTTACTATTTGATTACGATTCGCATTGAAGCGAATATCGATTGATGCCTTGAGCATATTATGATGACGGCGCTATAAAAATCAATAGATTGGATTAGATTGAGGTCTATTATTGGCAACACACAAAAGGAAGCATGGCTGCTTCGGAGATGAATGCATGTGGCGTTCAGCGATATTCTTCACACGTTTGACCTTCTGGAAACTGGACTCGGGTCTCTTTTGGATTACTCTCTGGAAACACCCTCTGATTTGACGTAGCGCTCGTGAATAGGCTAGTGCCTTCTGCGCTTGGTCTTCGAGTGGCGCTTTAGAAGTTTGGAGATTACGATCACGATACATGTATAACGATTTTACTCATGAACACTGAACAGGGCTGTAGTCGAGGGTATACGCGGGTATACAGCGTGTACTCACCTTTATAGACCGTATACTCACCTCACAAAATATTTATATTTATTTATATTAAAATACTGTAGCGTATACTCACAAAATACTGTAGCGTATACTCACCTCTAATTTGCTTCGGAAAACTACTACAGCGTGTACTCACCTCTAATTTTACTACTACAACCCTGCTCATGAACGCATATGTAACTAAATTCTGTCTGCTTACATATAAAGAATAAGCGTCACAGAGCCGTCACTATATGCATGTGCATGTGACAGATTCCACGTAGCAAGTAAAGTGAGCGAAAATGAGATTGTGTTAGCAAGTACAAGACAGAAAGGCTTCACATATGCTGCCGCGAAATTCGCATCTACATTGGAATACTATAGCTTTGATTTTAAACACGAGCATTTAAGTATGATTGGTCGACGTGCTAGTAGTAGTAGCAGTTTCTGCTTAACGACACTGTTTGCGTGATACAGTTTCCCAACTCTCATACGAAGAGCCTTAAATTAACTCCCTGTCCAGATACGATAGAGCATGTATCATATATGAATTAGAATAAGAATTTAAGGTAATCGTAGACGACTGCATGCAGTGAATCTAATAAAGTGGTGAACATATCGCAAGCGGTTTGGTTTAATTAAGGGGAACCTCTTTGAGTCCCCAGTTTTTTGTATGAAACCCCAATCTCACGATTCCGCACTTCCCACTAGTTATTGCGTTCCATAGGTTTAAAAGATTAGGAACCGTTGGTATAAGATGCAGTGACAGAATGCTGCTGAAGAACTTCAAAAATAAGTATTAACCCTCGGGCTACCAAGGGGGGGGTGGTTACCACCCCCCCCCTACGTTTTTCTGGAAAAACTTTTTTTGCACGTGGAATATAATTTTGACATATTAGGTAGCTGTAGGGGGTCCATTTGCGCAAATTTTGAGGTAAAAGTCATGATGATATCCCACGCCATAAAAAAGTTATACCCGATATAGCCTAGGTACCACTTATGAAATCAGGAATTTCTCTCGTCAGCTGTTAGCTGTTGTCGACTATAAAGGTTTTCATTATTCTTTCTGGAAGAGAAACAACTATGCCATTCTTTAGAGGGAATTTAGGGTTATATTTACTTGCTTAGTTATTTGTCTTTTGATAACCGGAAGTGATCATAATGAATAATAATACGCTTTTTCAGTGTGAAAATCACTGATGCAATATCACAACGTAAACCGATATGGTTGGGTATGGGGAAGGGCTATAAACAGTTGAAGCAGAATACTAACAGAGTAAAGCAGTGCTGTGAAGTGTTCAAGAAGCCGGTTTGCAGGAAGCATTCGCACAAAACAATGAAAGTAACTTGCAATAACTGCAAGGACCACTGACGTTTTTTTTGACTGCCGGGAAAAATTACATAATTTCTTGTTTCATGTTTTCATGTTGATATAGCTGCACGCCTTTAGGTTTTGTCTGTAACTAAAACAGACTTTGGAATAGTTTGTATTGTTGAAAATTAAGCCTCATTATATTTATTATATTTAGAATATTCTTGGATACATAGTTCATTTTCAAAACCCACATCATTTATATATTTTTGTCCAGGTATTTACGTAACAATCGTAATTGTCTATGGGCATATATATATATACACACACATATACCGGTAATAATGTGTGTGTGCATATATATATATATATATATATATATATATATATATATATATATATATATATATATATATATATATATATATATATATATATATATATATCAGTCTTGCGTGTCGATGTAGGGCCTTACGTCATAATATTAATTGATCAATAGTACAAATTGTGTGCGATAATATCAGATATCGTTAAATGGACCGGTGCCTTTGTTAAAAACTATATAATTTCGAGATGCATTCATATATTTTACAACTAAATATACCATTCTTTTCAGAAATGAATGCTGAATCAAATGCTGTATTACATGATATGATATCTTAAACCAAACACGAAATTCCGGGGGGGGGGTGGTAACCACCCCCCCCTTGGTAGCCGATGTCGCAAAAAAACCTTGGTAGCCTGAGGGTTAATCACTTACTTGATACATTATAACGTTGAACATGATATTCCGTGTGCGTTTGCTAGCGCTTCTAAATAAAGAATACACCCCTTAATGCGCTTCTTAATAAAGAATATACTACTTACTTACTTATATATAGACTAACGCAATATTATATAGACTAATATGTTCTTTGTCATAACTATTTTAATAATGATGGGGAACGTCTGATTCGTGCAAGGTTGGATACAGGTCGCTTTATGGCAGCGGTTCTGTCGAGCGTTGCCAGCTGATGTTAAGTGCATACTCGAATAAATACCCAGGGAGCTTTAAAACTCAGCAGTTGTCTCGCTAGTACAGGTTAGGTCCACTGTTCTTATTGCTACACTTGATTTAATTATCGCAGAATGTTTACCTACGTACTGACCTAACTGCACATGGAAAAAGGTCAACCAAGACAGCTGCGTCTAACGAAATCTCGCTTCTAAACGGTCCCAATACATTTTTAAAATCTGCAAACACATTTTGAGTCAAAAACTTTCGTAAATAACGACTTGTTTTATGCAAATTCGACAGTATTTAAGCGCTGATTAGCACTAGGCGTATACACGTATAATATGTCGGCATAGGCGTAGACTCTGGGTGGTCAGCCGGGCACGTGCCCCCCC
The DNA here is from genome assembly GCA_963556255.1 of Allolobophora icterica. Classification (NCBI taxonomy): domain Eukaryota; kingdom Metazoa; phylum Annelida; class Clitellata; order Crassiclitellata; family Lumbricidae; genus Allolobophora; species Allolobophora icterica. The sequence goes on along the minus strand of OY744615.1, from coordinate 18,692,267 downwards.
AATAATTGAGGAGCCGGGGCAATGCCCCCTCCCAAAATCGAGAGGAGAATTTCTTAAAATATTAAAATATTATGTTTCAATATAGACAAATTTCTTCAGAAACAGAAAAACAGAGACACAGAACTGAAATACTATCAGAAATTCATAATGAAAACAAAGATTTAGTTTTATCTTCAATATCTTCAATATGAAACAAATTTGCATGTAAGCAAAACGCCCAATTTCGCATTAACTTAACACCGGAAGCCTCTGCTGACTGTCCAGACCAGAGGTGAAAAAAGTTTTTTTTCGGATATTGGTTTTAAAAAAAAGAAAGCCACAAAATTTGTTTTTTTAAAATAACTCTCTCATTGTTGTAGAAGTTATTTTAATAACATTGATTTAATGATTTTTAATTTTCGGAAATCGCAACTGAATTAAACTGAGTTAGAGCTCTTATTCATGCCATTTTTTTATGATTTTTATGATTCGAAGTCCGAAAATTTTAAAAACAACCAAAACAACAAGAACCATAAAAACAAAACAAAAACAAAAATAAACAAAACACTTCTTATCTTGAAAAACTTGTTTTAAAAAAGCAACGTTTCATCTTGAAAAACTTGTTTTTTTGCTCCTCTGGTCCAGACCCCATCCCCCAATATTTTGGACAAGTTTACGTCAGTGTATGTCGGAATAGTAGGCATAGTCAAACTGAGAGGGTGAAGCAAGCGTTCACCCTTGAAGTACAAAATACAATGCATAAGAGACCGAGACAAGCGAATGGCATGAACAGGCAGGCGGACGGACAGACGGACAGAAGGATGGACGGACGTATGGATGGACGGATGGACGGACAAATGAACGGATGGACGGACAGAGGAAGGAGGGACGGACGGACGGATGGGCGGAGGGATGGATGGATGAACGGATGGATGAACGGAAGAATGGACGACGAGGAAATTGAACGAATATTCATACATAATCGTATAATGGTCATCAATGCGCGAACCGAAGTACTCCTATATGTATTTATATATATTCATATGACTACGCTACAGTATATATGCACGTATGTAAGCTTACGTATGTATGTATGTGCGTGCGTATAGTGTATAAGTGTATAGCGTGTATATCTATGGTACGTCATATCGGCGGATGGCGACCGTTTTTAGGCCTACGTCAAAGAGACGAGACTTTATCGGACCCAGGTGACCGATACTCGAAACCGTCTGGCCTTTTGCTCCTCCCTCTCCTCTTCTTCCTCGTTCTCTTTCTCGTCATTCTTGATCCATGTTCCTACGGACGGTCTGTGCCTTTTTCCGATCTCTCCTTTCCCTCTTCCTCCTGCCTCCCTCCTCCCTCGACGGGCGCCGTTGAATGTAGATGTCGTCAGTTTGCGTCGTGCCGTGAAAGATAATGGCGCTCGTGGAATAGATGGAGAGAGAGGGAAAGGAGGTGGAAGTAAAGCGGAAGAAAGAAGAGAATCAGTTGGGGGAATGACGGAGAACTCATGGAGCTGGGAGAGAAGGAATCAAGTAAGGAAGGGAAAAGAAGCACAGAAGGAGAAGTAAGAGGAGGGGAATGGGTAAGGAGGAAGAGGGAGAGGAGGAGGAAAAGGAGGAGGAGGAGGAGGAGGAAGACATGACAGTAGAGAAGCATGAAGGAGAGGAGGCAGATTAAGTGAAAGTCAAAAAGGAAGAAGCGAATGCAAATGAGTAAGAAGACAATAGAGAGTGGAATAAAGAAAATCTTCCAGGAAGCAGTTTGAACGGAAACGAAAAACAAGGGAACACACAAAAGACAAGAAGAAATAACGAGTAGCCTACTAGTGTAAGAAGATGTAGCATATGAGGACTAAAACACGAAGATGAAGATAATTTTGAGAAAAGGAAGGGAATGAACGGACGAGGCAGAACTAATTGGGTGTTGATTCCGAGGAGAAAGATTACGAGGCAGCAGCGTTCTTTCATTGTCCTCTGTGTTATTGTGCCTGAAAGTAAAAGCTGTTAGAACGGATACATGCGAACGGACTTGTCTTCTTAGACTGCTTTGACTTCAGGCTATTGCGTTGCCTCATAAAGCAACATTTCTGAGGAACGGCCAATGAAAAGAAAGATATTATTCAAATTCTGTTACCTTATTAACCGGTCTCTAACATGGACTATACCCGGAAGCGCACGAGCGACTGTCTACTGTCACCTCTGACCTTTAATCCATGTGAATTGCCGCACTTTCATACACTGCTGAATAAGAAATATTTCATAATTCGCTCACAGTATACAACTATAAAAAAAATTGGGGTAATGCGAGTCTTAATGCTTGTTCCAAGATCTAACCTGTTTCAATTTGTAGACCTGAGTAAAGTAATGTTTACGCGCGTCATATCATAGCTATACCTAAGTCTAGAACTGTTCTTGGTGAACGAGCTTTTTCGGTTGCTGGACCTACTTTTTGAATTCTCTACATGTGTCTGTTCGCTCTGCTCAGTCGCTTTTGTCATTTCGTTCTCAACTTAAAACTTACCTCTTTCAAATTGCTTATCCACCATAGGCTGCCTCTCTGTCTTACGGACTGACCTTCTGGATTTTGACCTGATTACGGCTTGTTTTTGGTGTGCCATCGGTTGATGCCTTGTGCATTAGACACCGGCGCAATAGAAGTTACTAATTAATAATAATATAAATATAAATATAACTGCATATAAAGCAGACAATCTGAAACTGTTTATAATATTGCCTCTGTTTTTTTATTCTACTGACACTGTGCTATCGTGCTACTATTATATATATATATATATATATATATATATATATATATATATATATATATATATATATATATATATATAATAGTAGCACCCAATCTAATTCATTTAATGTAATCCAATCCCATAGAATTAAGTCTAATCGCTTTTGATCAGATTACTACGGCATGGATGATACCGAACTTCTTGAACATCCATGGCCAAGGCTATGTGCAGTAATAATTTAGTATTGTATTTGAAATTAATAATAAATACAGAGATCAGAGAAAGTAATCGAATCCATCAAAAACTGACAAGCAGGATGATCACAGACTGACAGACAGACAGAAGGACAGAAGCGCAGACATCCAACAAGACAAAACGAGACAACCAGACAGAAGTTGACGCATACAGCAGGACTGTAGATAGAAAGACTTAACGCGACGACAAAGAGACAAGAGCAGAACAGAGCAGAAAGCAGAGAAACAGACAGACATAGGCAGACGGCAAAGGACGGAGAGGAAAGGAACATTTATGCAGCGCCTTTTTGAATCATGCGGGGCTCTAAACAGTCTCTCGCCACGCAAGACACAGCCGCAGAGGCATAAAGAGACTGACGGTAAGGTGGACACGCAGGCATAGAAGGCAGCGGACGCGTTCTTGCCTGACGTCTTCGGATGATTACAAGCGACGTCACCTAAATTGAATTGGCCTTTCGGCCGGTCTGACCCGCTCAACTCGATCGCCATCGTCCTAATGCACCAGCCCTTCCTCCTCCGACCGCCGTACCTCTCTCTCTCCTACAGCTCAAGCAGCAGCCGCGAATCTCAATCCCACTCGCCGCTGCCGCAGCTCTCTTCCCTACTGCCCGCTCAACTTGGCGCCGTCCTCAACCGAATTAGACTCCGGCGACGAAGGCAGACCCGATCGGCGCCTCATCGTTTAAGTGTTTCATAATCTAACGTTGATAACTGACGACGTATGAGATTGTATCTCGGTCCGTTTTAATCCAGTAATCCGTCGACTGCATGGCGCTGGCAATCCGATCGGACAAGCGCATGGACGCCACATGCGAACGCAGCACGGACGCTATTTCCTTCGCCAACTGTAGTCAGACCGCGATATTATGCCGCACTCTACTTCATCAACTCTTTAGAATATCAGTCAAAGACCCAATCGGAGCTTTCTTAAATAAGACATACTCTTTCAGAATTAGCTTCTCCTGTTTGGCAGTTTAATGCGCTAAACCGAATGTGTAAGTCGCACATGGAAGCGTGCTGTAAGACTACTCTATCAGTGCTATTACTGCCAACTTGTGTCAAGCTATAAGGTCTTTTCAGGGGCGCCGGCAGCGCAACGCACTGGACGCACGTGCGTCCACCCACCAAATCAAATCCACACGAGGATTAGGCATCGCATCGATATTTTTGACAATTTCACTGTGTAATTTTGGTTTACCTTACAGTATGTATAAATAATATCATATATCATATGCATGTGTTATACTGTACTTTTATGAGTCACTCTGAGTCAGTTTCAGTGTATGACTACGAGTGGCAGAAAGGGGATGAGTGGGGATGGGAGATGGGAGGGTGTGCATTAAATTTTTTGAAGCCTGGCAGCGCCCCTGGGTCTTTTGATTGTTAGACATCACTGCTTTAACTCTGTAGTTGAACAGAGGTAAGGCCTATAGCTGCAAGAAATTCACATGTAAGACTTGGCGACGACGCAAATTTCATCGCTGTTAAATTAAACTATATATAGGACCCACGTGTATTTAGAAAAATTACCGTTCTGACTTGGTGGACGATTAGGTTCGTTATTTATTTTAAGACAGGCCAATAATTAGGGCTACGCGATAGTCTAATGGTTCGGAGGTTCGAAGCTCCGTCAGGTCAGAAATTTGTTTCGAGATGCTCCATCTGAGCCTTCTAACCAACTCAGTTATGATTGTATACTAACTCGGCTGGAAGATCAAGCAGCGAGGGACAGGACTGGCCATCCGCCCCCATCTGCCGAGGCTAAGTAAATAAAGTCGCTTACACTTCATACCATTGCAATGGCTGTCTCAGACTAGCTCTTATTCTCTTCTATATATATATATATATATTCAATTCAATTCAATTCAATTCAATTCAATAACTTTATTGTATCAACTGACAATCAGTAACAAACATATTTACAGGTAACAAGAAAAAATTATTAAATTATTAGAGCATCCGTATACACTCCGAAGACTGTGCAAGACCAGAATAATCCTCAATTGCATACTCGGTACTAATAATCAGTTTAGCATGATGAGGATAACAAATAGGATGCAGTATACATTTAAATTTCTATGACCGAGATTTTTTTATTTGCTAATTTTAGACAGAGCTACATTTGCCAGGAGAGACAAAGGGCGACCCCAAAGGGACCAAAGTCCCGCTAGACGGGGATACCCAAGCTATGACATGTACAAGATATGTAGATGGTTCTTAAACAGAAATCTAAGCAAAAACAAGAAAATAAACTGAAAGTTTGTACATCTTTTATGTATTGACTGAAGTTGATTAGGATAAAGATGCGCTAGTTACCCTTAACTATACTTAACTAGTCTTAACTATCGGGCGCTGGGTGCCCCCCCCCCCCCAACCAGACCCAGATACATTTTTTACTGTAGGCCTACTAGATTAAGTCGCTGCACTAGAAGATGTTGCTAAGAGAAACTCCTTCAAAAGAATCCTAAACTGTCTCCTACTTTGTGCTGTCTTAATATGTAGTGGAATAGAATTCCAGATCTGCGGTCCCAGTGCTTTAATATTAAAAGCTCTAAGATTCGTGCGAACTTTTATGGGTCTATATAGTTGTGCTCCCCTTGTGAGATATGTGTGGGTCATCGATGCTTTAGCGAAGTAATTAGCATAAGACATAGGCAGCATAGCATGCTCGAAGCGATAGAATAGTTCTGCTATTTGATAGTTTCTGATTTGAATGATGTTTAACAACTTCAGCTTAGTAAAGATAATGTGAGATGAGGCTCTGTATTCCACTCCAGCAATCATTTTTATGGCTTTTCTTTGTAAAGTGTTCAGTTTTGAACACTTTATATATATATATATATATATATATATATATATATATATCATATTGCTATTATAACGCATTTATTAAGCGCCACTATCTAATGACCAAGCATCAATCGATCGCGCTGAGCAATTGTGAGTGAAGAATGCAGTAACCGTCTCAGAGGAGCGGAGCGAGCCTAATATTCGCGTTACAAGGAGAGACCTCTAACCAATCGGCTACCGTGTCCCAAACACACACACACACACACACACACACACACACACACACACACACACACACACACACACACACACACACACACACACACACACACACACACACACACACACACACACACACACACACACACACACACACACACACACACACACATATATGTGTGCGTGTGTACAGAGAGAGACAGAGAGAGAGATAGAAAGAGACAGAGAGAGGTAACAGACAGGAGAGAGGAGAGAGAAAGAGACGAGAGAGATAGAAAGAGACAGAGATAGAGGCAGAGAGAGAGAGAGAGAGAGAGAGAGAGAGAGAGAGAGAGAGAGAGAGAGAGAGAGAGAGAGAGAGAGAGAGAGAGAGAGAGAGAGAGAGAGAGAGAGAGAGAGAGAGAGAGAGAGTCAAATGTCACTACTTAGCCTCGGTGCAATTGTGTTGACTTTGCGGCGGAATAAAAGTGAATGATTTAACCCGGGGCATGACTGAACAAACATCACTGGATCGTCGTTGTATTTATAGAAAACAAACGCCTCTGATTTGTTTCGACTAATGCGTCGGGACAACATCACTGCTTCCTGTTATGACGGAAAGGCGTTATTGCACATGATCAGCGATGTAAGATAAACGCCCAGATGAAATAAAACTGCAGGTGAGTTGTTAATTGATCAGTCGTTGTTACTGGCTCCATTGACAAATTATTGTAGGCTAACACCAGTAGCGTTCTTGCTGCAGTATATCAGGCATAGGCCTATTATATTAGAGCTTTGCGCTATATAATATTAGCTAAATTATTATTATATTAGCTATATTATATTAGCTATATTAGCGAGCGCTATATTATTTAGCGCTCGTGAATAGGCTGGTGCCCTGCGCTTGGCCTTCGAGTGGCGCTTTAGAAGTTTGGAGATTACGATTACGATATTATTATTGGACCTATTAATAGTAGGCCTAGTAGTAGGCTAGTAGGCCTATCTCAGGTTTATAGTGGAATTTGCTTCTGACGTATCCGAAAAATTTCATGTCAAAATCCAAGCAATACATTAGTTTGGACATGTATTAAGGATTGAAAAATGTCCTATCCGACAGTCTTCAGACGCATAAATCTCAAGAAGATAGGTGCAAATTCCTAACTGACTGAATAGGCTACCAAACCCCAAATACGCGATGAAATTGGCCGAAGCGTACCTAAAATTGGTTCAAATACCATCAACAATATGAGTGTTAGCAAGCTGAAGAGACTTGCAAAGGGTGGTCTCGAATATCGAATCCGACGTTTCGAAGTCGTAGGCGCTTATAGAGAATTGCAATGTCCTAATTAGGCTGACAGTTCAAATATTCTCTCTATTGATTACTCCAGTAAACAAATTGACCTCGCTGCAGTTATTTGCCAATCTTGGACTCTCGTTGTAGTGGCAAAGCGCACCATTAGAATTGCAAGACGTCGCAGTTGACCAGTCATCATTGGTTCATGTAACACGCGTTTCAAAGGTCAGCTTCAACAATGATCTTGGTTAAGTGGCTCTAGTGCATCATGGTCTTGGCTTTGCACGATTGACTTCGCTCTCATGGGTCCCGGCAAATGCATTGCCACCTACTCTTCCTTCTCCTCCGTTCCCGAGTCTTGATCTCGTAAGCATCACTGCATCCGACAAGTTAGAGTGAACTCAACAGTCTTCTTTAAGCATCAGATTTATGCAGTCTTGTTGTCCTCGAGACCAAGGTCTTGGTCTCGAGTGCACTCGAGTTCGTTTTTAAAAGTCTTGGTCTTGGTCTTGAGGTTCAAGGTCTTGGTCTTGAGGTTCAAGGTCTTGGTCTTGGTCTTGGTCTTGAGGTTCAAAGTCTTGGTCTTGGTCTCGCAAGACCAAGACCAAGACCGGCTGTTAATATGAACAGTCATTTAACAGAACTCAAGAATTCTGTATCAAGCCTGCTTGCATCATACGACCAATATCTATGGATGGATACAAGTCATGTTGATCAGGAAAACCTATTTGCAGCAGCAACAGTTATTCTGTATCAGACGGTATGATAAACCATGGGAAGATTTCAAAAGGACTCACTATCTGTACATTTACATCCAGTGCTTGAAAAGCTACTCTGTGTGTGTCAGCGACTTCAGCACCTGTAGAACGTATTTTTTCACATGGCGGAATTTTTATGAGGCCCACCAGGCACGTCTTGGTAAGAAAATTCTGAGCGAATTGGTCTTTATAAAATACAAAAGGCATTTGGTGTAAGAGTTTGCATGAAGGACTTTTGATTACAAATTCGGATTTCTCTGCAGTTTGCGTTTAAAGTTAATTTGCTTGTATAAAATAAAATACTCATTTTTTCATTAAAATAGCGAATATTCCGACTTCACAATTTTTAGAAGTCTTGACCTGATTTCGATTTTTTGGGTCTTGGTCTTGGTCTTGGTCTTGAGGTTCAAGGTCTTGGTCTTGGTCTCGAGGTTCAAAGTCTTGGTCTTGGTCTCGAGGTTCAAGGTCTTGGTCTTGGTCTTGAGGTTCAAGGTCTTGGTCTTGAGGTTTAAGGTCTTGACAACAAGACTGGATTTATGCCTATTTATGCCTAAAATTTGCAACAATAACAGTTGTGGGCTGAATTAGGCCTATTGTATAAAAACTGTCGATGTTTCCTTTCATACCGCTAGAATAAACAAGTCTTGTATACAAGAAAATTTAAAAATAATATAGCCTATGGCGCCGATTTCTGTGAGACTGGGTTCTAAGTTATCAAGCCGACACCCAGCAGCATTTCATGCAGCCAAATAGGACTGAAGAGATGTTAAGACTTCGACAAGTAGTTGTAAAAACCGGTAGGTTATGCCAGTTTCAGAAGAATATTTCCTTTGCGTTCCAAGACACAAAACTTCTGACATCAGTAGCCTACTTTAAGAGATTGAATTCACCAAGTCAACTCCGACGAAAGATTCAAAAGCTCAGCCGATCTGTAAAGATGGGATCCGAGACTGGTACCCTATTCGAAAGCATCGACTGAATTTCATTCGTTTTAATGGAGAATACAGAGGGGCCGTGCGCAGTGGGCGTTCGACTATTTGACACGGCGCGGTGTAATCGTTATCAGTTGCATATACGTGGTCGAAATGGAACGCCTAGTGTGCATGGACTGGCCAATGGAACTGCCCATCGCCGCTGCTGTATTTGCTGTTGCTGCTTTTCTAATCAAAGATGGCTGCCTCGCCGGGCACAACGTCCGTAGCGGAACCGGAGCTCGGCGGGGCGGCGAATTCAATAAGCAAATAGCTTTCGGCGAAAATCATTGCCGTTATTTATTGTTAATTAACAAAATGCGTTTGGCTAATGTGATGGACGTTGACGGAAGTATGCCGGCGCCGCGCCGATCAGCCGCGGAGGAGGTCTGAGCGCTGGCAGCCGGCTCTGTTGACACGACCTCGCTCACCCGGTCAACGAAAAACAATGACGAAAAACAATATCACATCAGTTTTCGCTCGCATATGCATAACACGCAGATTTAACGATAATAAGGCGTAATACAGTCTGCTATCGTTCCCTTTAACGCCCGCTTTGTACGAATTCACCAGCGCAATCGAACCGTTAAGCCGGTTAATATTGTCGAATAACGGCTGCGGCTTTGACGATAATGGACGCCGTCTGCTCAGTTGGTCGGACCGCAAGCGGGTAAAAGGAAATAAAATTAATCCCGGGTAGTCTATCGGGCGGAGTGAATGGGCGAGAGAGCGAGGGAGAGAAGGCGGTTCGATTGACGTTCGCAATTAGCGAACCATTATGTCCATGAAAAGGGACAATAGCAAATGTTTGAACGAACCTTTTAGCCTTCGATGTGGTTCAGTTTCTGAGGTTGAACTGCAATAGCAATTGTTGATCTCCTATAGTGTAGTGGTTAGCGAGCTAGACTGTAAATTGTGTGATCGGGGGTTCAAATCCCAGCCAGGGCAAAAATTTGGTTCGAGATTTCTGCTCCACCTGCATCCCCTAGCCAACTCAGCTCTAATGAGTACACTGACCGTGCGCTGTCGGTGGGAAGATGAGACGACGAGGGAGAGGACTGGCCATCCAACTTCATATGCCGAGGTTAAGAAAATGAAGTCGCTAACATTTAATACCCATGGCTGCCTGTCAGGCTAGCTTAAGGGACTGCTTCTTCTATATATTAAGTTCAGATTGACTGTGGCTGTTCACTTGTGAAATTCTTGTTTATTTTGGATAATGAATCTTTGTCAGCCTATCTCTCACTCTTTTCCGGTAGTTTATCTCTTTGCGTAGGCCTATGTCTCAGTTTCACTCAGAGTGTTTGCCTTCATTTACTCCAACTTCTTCTATTTCAGCTGTAAACTCTATAGTTTCTGTTTAACATACTTAGCATTCAGCATTTGTTGCTGTTAGCTGAAACTGCGTCATGATATTGAATAGTGCAACTGTTTCAAATTTTCGTTACCTGCCCTTTGTAGGCCTATAGCCTACAGATAGAATATATAATAGGCTATTATTCACGCACCTCAGCGTAAAATTCCAAAATTCAAGTCATACATGTGAAGCTTAAATTAGAATGTTACAGCGTTCTTCAGTGTACTGAATATACTTGGAATTATTATGGTATGGCATGGCATGGTATCTGGGAATTTATAATTTATTTTCACCATCTTGTGCACTGATTGATTAGCAAATGCTCTGGATCGAGGAAGCGTGCCGAAAAGGTCACAATATCATTCTCTCTGGTTTTTTTTAAAATTTAACCCATTTCATCTCTTGTCTCGGTGCCAAACTGTCCACTGTCATGTAAACTCGAAGACATTTTGTTGGACAACAGACGAGACTATAAAAGAAAGCAATAGTATACGAATCAATATGTGCGTACTAACGTACCATAGCAATTCTCTCCACGGATGCACGCTGTCCTAAAATTTCTTTCGCAACGACCTCGCTTGTTTCATCTTCATATTGCCTACTTCCGTTTAAGTAGGTACATATAATAGGTAGCCATAAATGCAGCAAACAAACACGAAGAAGATCTCCTGTTATCTCACTCCACTGTGAAGCTCCTGGTAAGTTACCTTTACGCTATAATTGCTCACAAGAATAATATTGCACGCGTATTATGTTGGGCTATTATTCGGTGCAATTATCAATAGTACTAAGTGCATCATGATGGCTGTGCCATTGTACAGTCCAGATCAGGAAATCTGTGATAGCGGAAAAAGAATTATATTGGACATCAACAATTGGGCGTAATAACACTAAGTGATGATGTTACATGGACCTCTCATAGGAACACTTAACTCAGCAGGAACAGCCATGTTGCAGCGATTATGAGAGGATCCTAAGAGCCGATGAATAAATGTCCAGATGATGATACACGGGTCTATTCTGGGAGGCAGAGATAGTCCCTGCAATGTGGTCATCGTACACGGTGAACAGATCTCTGATCACCCGGGGACATAACAGGAACACTTAAAATGGACATGACGCGCTTTCACGAGCACACACACGAAACGCTTAAATTGAAAACGTGTTTATACAGACCATCCATCCATCCATCCATCCATCCATCCATCCATCCATCCATCCATCCATCCATCCATCCATCCATCCATCCATCCATCCATCCATCCATCCATCCATCCATCCATCCATCCATCCATCCATCCATCCATCCATCCATCCATCCATCCATCATCAATCCATCATTGAATTGATCCATCCATTCATCCATCCATCCATCGATCCATCAATCCATCGAAAAATCCATCCTTCCTTACTTCCTTCTTTCCATTCGTCCATCCATTCATCTATCCATCCATCCATCCATTCTTCCTTCCTTCCTTCCATTCTTCCATCCATCCATCCACCCATCGATCCATCGATCCATCGATCCATCGATCCATCGATCCATCAATCCTTCATCCTTCCTTCCTTCCTTTTTTCCTTCCTTCCTTCCTTCCTCCCTTCCATTCATCCATCCATTGATCCAAACTTTTTTCCCTCCTTCCTTCTATCCATCCATCCTTTCATCTATGCATCTATCCATACATCCATATACCTATAAGTAATTCTACAAAGGAATCGAAAACTTAACGTAAGATTAGGCAAGATATATTTCCATAATCCTTTATTCCTTCCTGCCTTCCTTTCATCCATTCATTCATCCATCCATCCTTCCTTCCATCCGTCCATCTTCCTTCCCTACAGCCATCCATACATACTTCCTTCCTTCCGTCCTTCCATCCATCCATTCATCCATCCATACTTCCTTCCTTCCTTACATCCATCCCTCCATCCATCCATCCATCCATCCATCCATCCATCCATCCATCCATCCATCCCTCCATCCATCCATCCATCCATCCATCCATCCATCCATCCATCCATCCATCCATCCATCCATCCATCCATCCATCCATCCATCCATCCATCCATCCATCCATCCATCCACCCCTCCATCCATCCATCCATCCATCCATCCATCCATCCATCCATCCATCCATCCATCCATCCATCCATCCATCCATCCATCCATCCATCCATCCATCCATCCATCCATATATATTCCTTCCTTCCTTTCTTCCTTCCTTCCTTCCTTCTTTCAATCTACCCATCCATTCTTCTTTCCGTCCGTCCGTCCGTCCGTCCGTCCATCCATGCATCCGTCCATCCATCCATCCATCCATCCATCCATCCATCCATCCATCCATCCATCCATCCATCCATCCATCCATCCATCCATCCATCCATCCATCCATCCATCCATCCATCCATCCATCCATCCATCCATATATATTCCTTCCTTCCTTTCTTCCTTCCTTCCTTCCTTCTTTCAATCTACCCATCCATTCTTCTTTCCGTCCGTCCGTCCGTCCGTCCATCCATGCATCCGTCCATCCATGCATCCATCCATCCATCCATCCATCCATCCATCCATCCATCCATCCATCCATCCATCCATCCATCCATCCATCCATCCATCCATCCATCCATCCATCCATCCATCCATCCATCCATCCATCCATCCATCCATCCATCCATCCATCCATCCATCCATATATATTCCTTCCTTCCTTTCTTCCTTCCTTCCTTCCTTCCTTCTTTCAATCTACCCATCCATTCTTCTTTCCGTCCGTCCGTCCGTCCGTCCGTCCATCCATGCATCCGTCCATCCATCCATCCATCCATCCATCCATCCATCCATCCATCCATCCATCCATCCATCCATCCATCCATCCATCCATCCATCCATCCATCCATCCATCCATCCATCCATCCATCCATCCATCCATCCATCCATCCATCCATCCATCCATCCATCCATCCATCCATCCATCCATCCATCCATCCATCCATCCATCCATCCATCCATCCATCCATCCATCCATCCATCCATCCATCCATCCATCCATCCATCCATCCATATATATTCCTTCCTTTCTTCCTTCCTTCCTTCCTTCTTTCAATCTACCCATCCATTCTTCTTTCCGTCCGTCCGTCCGTCCGTCCATCCATGCATCCATCCATCCTTTCTTCCTTCCATCCATATACCCATCCTTACATCCATCTATCCTTTCTTTCTTCCTTGATGATGATGAACGCGACAATTTCTACAGCGCCGTAACACAGCACATGCCGTTACAAGGGCGCTTAACAGCCTAACGACTAGTCAGGATAAGCGATTTTAAAGTAATGGGTTTTAAGTCTCGTCCTGAAGGTGTCCATCGTAGTCGATGAGCGTATCGAGGCTGGAATGCTATTCCACCACCTAGCTCCGGCGACTGAGAAGGCACGGTCCCCGAAGCGAATTTTTGACTTTCCTACGTGCAGATCACCTCTGTCCTCCGACCTCAAGGAAGGGCCTCTTCGAGGTGACGACACACCAACACAGTATGCGCTGAGGTACTCCGAGGCAGCACCATGCAAAGACCTGTTCGCCTGCATAGCCAGTTTATGCTCGATACGGTACTTAACCGGGAGCCAATGCAGCACGTCACGGAGCAATGGTGTTACATGGTCGAACTTTCTACGGTTGCACACCAACCTCCCCGCCGTATTCAGGACCGATTGCAGACAGCAGGTAGGGTTGCCAGGTGTCCGGTAATGAACCGGACAGTCCGGTATTTAGACAGTTTGTCCGGTCAGAAATTTCAGACATTACCGGACATGGAGGTGTCCGGTAATTTTCGGTAGATAATTATTGTTAACAATAAGTATTGGAATACACCATTCTCGAAGGACCTCGACATCATAAAATTTATGGTGTCCTGCAGGTCCTCCGAGAATGATGCATGTAATATCTACGTAAATTCGTAACAATTACATTTATTATTAAATTTTATTTGAAATTTACGATGACAAAATTACGAACTGTACTGTACTGTCAGTGTACAGTGCGCAAGCGTTCGTTTATTATGATTTACGAGTTAACTCATTATAATTGTAATTGTAATTGTAACCTAACATTTATATATCGCCATTCAGATCAGCGGCGCTCTCGACCTACATCAGTGCCAGCACCGGCAAAGAGAAAAGTTTTAATGCGTTCACGGAACTGAAGGGGAGAGAGGACAAGAAGCTCTTGGCAGAGTGACTAAGGAAGGACCCACACAGGCAAAGCTCCTGGATTGGGCCGTGGAACAGTGCATACGTGGAACAACCATAAGGCCAGGGGCCAAGGATCGCAAGGAGGTCCTGTCAAGCAAGGAAAAACCAGGGTGCAGAAATTCATTATATAGGTAAGACGCCCGCCCAGTGAGGCAGTTGCGCATGAAGGCGAGGGTTTTGAACTGAATTTTCTGTTGAGCAGAGAGCCAGTGGAGGGAGTCACGAATACAGGCAGAACCGCAGAGATGTGGCAAACTTAGGAATATCACCTCTAAGCTGAGCAACAGCATTAAGAATAGACTAAGTTTGTGCATATTGGAGAAGGAAAGGCCAATGTATACAGCATTACCAACGTCATCCCGAGTGCAGATCAAAGCGTGGACCAGTGTGGTGATAGCATGATCCGGACACCTGCGGATCGATCATCGAAGCTGGCGTAGATGAAAAAGCAAGATCGGGATACAAGGTTAACTTGATCAATGAAGGAAAGGGTATGATCGAGGACAATCCCAAGTCAGGAACAGAGGAGGAGAACTGAATGAAGGGAACATGAGATAAAGAGATTCAAAATCATTCTTGCTGTGTACAGTGTAAATTGTCTAAGTGAGGTCATGCGCCGAATTCGCCGATAGAAAGTATGGTTAACATAATGGTTATTTATTATGTCCGAAATTCAAAAGAGAACATTTCAACATTTTTCTACATATTTTAAGTTTCGCCTTTTTTTAAAGCTACTGTCTTATTATTACTTTTTTCAATACTACATATCACAGTGTAGTATATTTGTATAAAACAGACTGTTTTTAATGTTCATTTTTAAAGTAACTTTTCAATTTTTACTGCTGTTTCGTTATCTTGTCAGCTTCAGAGGGCTTCGCCCCTCTGACCCTCTGAGGGCCTGACCAGAGGCTTTCCCAATGCCCCTGGACCGATCTGAGGAATCGCCCCCAGACCTTCATGACGCGCTCGCCATAGTCCGGTAATTTCATCAAGATTACCTGGCAACCCTAACAGCAGGTGGTTGGGTGCACCTGCCAAAAGGCAATTGCTTCTGTCAACCTGGTTGACAACAAAGCACACAACAGCGGTTTTTGCTGCCTCGAAAGGAAGCGATCGAATATAGCTCTTAATAAACCTCAACTATCGAAAGCATCTGCTAACCATCTGTTTAACATGGCTCGTCATTGTCAGGTCGGCCTCAAGCAGAACACCCAGGTCACGGACGACGTCGGAGGGCGGCAACTTCACTCCACATACTTCAAGAGGAATTGTGCTCAGCTGTCCCCGTCTTCTGCGAGTTGCGCACCAGAGAAAGTCCGCCTTACCAGGGTTGAGGAATAGCGGTTTGATCTCATCCAGCGCGCTGGCTCCTCCACGCCCAGCTCAACCCGCCGCTGCAACTGCTGAGCCTCGGACCCCCTTCCTTCCTTCCTTCCTTCCATCCATCCATCCATCCATCCATCCATCCATCCATCCATCCATCCATCCATCCATCCATCCATCCATCCATCCATCCATCCATCCATCCATCCACCCACCCACCCACCCACCCACCCCACCCACCCACCCACCCACCCACCCACCCACCCACCCACCCACCCACCCACCCACCCACCCACCCACCCACCCACCCACCCACCCACCCACCCACCCACCCACCCACCCACCCACCCACCCACCCATCCATCCATCCATCCATCCATCCATCCATCCATCCATCCATCCATCCATCCATCCATCCATCCATCCATCCATCCATCCATCCATCCATCCATCCATCCATCCATCCACGCATCCATCCATCCATTCATTCATCCATCCATAATTTCGCTTGAATAATCACCGATTTCTTCCTTTCCGTCTGAATTGGTTTATTTAATATTTATATCTATAGTCTGCATTTAAGTTGTTGTCCGTTGACACACTACATACCATTCTGTTTTGACAGAATGACCTGCAGGCATGCAAGTGAGTAATTATATGCTGCTAGAGGTTTTGGTACGTCATCGCTTGTGCTATGTTCATGTCCAATGCAAAACTCTTCGCTGGGCCGTATTAGAAGAGAAACATGCAGGAACAGAAACAGGAGGCTGTTCCAGAAATCGCAGTTCCTCATTACCTGTATCAGCTCTTGCCACCTCACTTCGCAGACAGGTATTTCTTCTAGAAATCGCATGCTGTTCCTCGACCACTGCCTTTATCAGCTCTATGTCACCTCTTCTTGAGGGCAATGACTCAACTCGCAAGTGACGACATCCTTTCAGGCTACCTATTGTTAAATCTACTCTTTACAAGTAGTTTAGTTAATTGATGCATCTTCAGTTACATTTAACAATGCATTGTGTTTACAAATCTGCTTTTGTTATGGTATATTTCAAATATGTACACGTAATCATTGTATACGATGTAATGGATGTAAAATGCACATAAAGACTATTTACTCCCTTCATTACTTCCTTACTTAGAGAATTTAGACTTTCTAGCCTGAGTCAGCTACATATAGTTTACCTTCGCCTTTACTATTTTGGATTATCCAAGTTCACGAGTCTTAGTCGACCAATAAACGGCTTATTGTCGACTGTTGTTTATGCCAAGTTTGCTTTACTGCTTGTTCTCTCCACTGCTGCTCGTCTGTCGCACGCAACATAATTATGACGACCCTCGCTTTCCATCCATTCGATCTTGTTCCTTCGCGTTCTCTTCTTGAGCCGCTTATCTGTCAAGATGCACTTGAGAAACTGTGCAGAAGATGTCATCTGGGCCGTGAAAGGCATCCATCAAAATCAGGATTTCTGTCCATATAACCGTAAAGCGGCTTACTGGTTAATGGATGAAGCTTCTTTTCCATCTGCAAGACCCATCGGTTGGCGGAGTGTTCCTCGCGGCTGTTTTCCTTCTGAGTTCTTTCCCTTCTCGATTTGTACACCTTCAATTCACCCCATCTGATTTATCTTTCTTATTCTATATAATTTTGCTATATAATATTGTTTGTATGCATATAATTATATATGTTTGTGTAGGCGTGAGTGTCCATAATGCATAGATACATAAATGCATGTGTGAATGTATACATATGCATGTATGCATTGTGTATGAATTTGTGTAGGCCTATATGTTTCTGTTCGGCTTCTAAGCCTTTGACATTCGTTGGGAGAAACGAAGCTGCTTGTCTTTTCAGTGGAGAGAATCAACTGCGTCCTCTGCCTATGCACATATCGATGAGTGTCTCATATATTCAGCAAGTATATAATCCTTACATTCATCCATCCATTCACCAAATAATTCATCCTTCCATCCATCCATCTATCTAACCATTCACCTAGCCCCATCCATCAATCCATTAATCCATCTATCAGTTCATCCATCCTTTCATCCATCCATCCAGCCACTCGTGCATCCAGCCATTCGTCCTTCCTTCCTTCCGTGATTCCGTCCTTCTTCTTCCTTCTTGCCATTCATGCATTCATCCTTCCTTCCTTCATTCTTTACTAATTGCCATCCATCCATGCATCCAACCACTCAATCTATCCATCATCCATCCATCGATTCACCCGCAGATCCATTTATTCCTGTTTGCCGTGCATTCGTCCGTTTACCTTCCCATATCATTCCATCCATTTCTTCGATGCATTTTTCCATCCGTCCGTCCATGCATCTTCCCTTTCTTCTGTCCTTCCCTGTATGCATTTGTCCGTCCGTCCATTCACACATCCATCCATCCATCCATCCATCCATCCATCCATCCATCCATCCATCCATCTTCCTTCCTTCCTTCCTTCCTTTCCTTATGCACCCAACTATCCATCCATCTTCTTTCCTTCCTTTCTTCTATGCAGTTGTCCAACCACCCATCCATCCACCCATCTTCCATCCATCCACCCATCTTCCATTCCCTCCATCCTCCCATGCATTTGTCTGTCCACCCACCCACCCACCCACCCACCCACCCACCCACCCACCCACCCACCCACCCACCCACCCACCCACCCACCCACCCACCCACCCACCCACCCACCCACCCACCCACCCACCCACCCACCCACCCACCCATCCATCCATCCACCCATCCATCCACCCATCCATCCACCCACCCATCCATCCATCCACCCATCCATCCATCGGTTGTGCTTCCTTTCACTCCTTCGATCGGGGTCGTCCAGATGAGACGGCCTCTCATTCATATTTCCATTCAATGAATCTGCGCATATAAACGAGGTCTGACGCGCCGACCGATAACACTGAGCACACCACGCCGAACCTCTCAATCGCTTTTCGACACCACGTGGCCCGCACAAGAAATACTCGCGAGCTGTGACCTTCGACCCAGCGCCTGTCACTCTTGCTCTAATCTCTCGCGATTCCTTCTTCGCTTTCCCCATCCCAGCATCTCTATTGCGCTGCCCTATGTATCATAATGGTAATATATAGTCGTTCTCCGGAGAGTGCAGCTATAACGACGCGAGCTATCTGTGGAAAGGGCGACCCCTACGAATGGGGTGAGAAGTGGTGGGTCGCTGCCGGTTGACAACAGAGTTGACATCAGATTCAATGAAATGTGGAAATGCGATCGTGCCACAGTGCATTAGTATAACATGGGCCTACTGAAATTCCATAGAAGATCGAGTTCCTACAGAACAAATACACCAGGGCAGAATGGAAGTAAGAGAGAGAGATAGACAAAGACAGAGAGAGACAGAGAGAGAGACCGAGACAGAGAGACGAGACAGAGACAGACAGACACAGACAGACAGAGACAGACAGACAGAGACGGATGGGGAGACAGAGACAGACAGAGACGGATACGGAGACAGACAGACAGGGACAGAGACAGAGTCGGATACGGAGACGGACACAGAGACAGATAGAGACAGAGAAAGCTAGAGAAAGAGACAGAGAGACAGAAAGAAGGGGAAGAATGGAAAGAACTGATGGAAAACAGAACATGCAGCAGCAACAACACAACTGTAATGAGAGATGTAAATAGAGAACGAAAGGCAGGAATAAAGCGATTAATTAATTCATGAAATCATGACTAATTGAACGAGTCAGAACGACTACAGTGTAAGAAAGGCTTCAGCAGCTCATGTTTTATGTAGCCTACACATCATTAAGACATCTATGCGAGATTTATGCAACAACACAAAATCGACCTTAGCAGAACATCATTCATTCATTCATTCATTCAGTCAGTCATTCAGTCAGTCAGTCAGTCAGTCAGTCAGTCAGTCAGTCAGTCAGTCAGTCAGTCAGTCAGTCAGTCAGTCAGTCAGTCAGTCAGTCAGTCAGTCAGTCAGTCAGTCAGTCAGTCAGTCAGTCAGTCAGTCAGTCAGTCAGTCAGCAAGCCAGTAAGCAAGTCAGTCGCCAGTATGGCTATATATCAGTCACTTTGAATCCAGGAGCGCTATGCGTATTTTACAACTATACATAAATCATACTTAAATATTATTCCAAGTCTAATGTGACTTATTATACCCAACCTTAATTTTCACCTTACCCTATGTTATCTTAATTTAAGTAACATTACTCCAAGTTAATTTACTTATATAGTCTTACGTTTCCTTATCTTGCCTAATCTTACGTTAAATGTTCCATTCCTTTGTAGAATTACCTATCAGGGCCTAGAGGCCCTAGCCAAGTGAACAGGAAATACATTAGTACAGCGTCTGTGCTGCTTTTTTATGCAAGATAACCACGATTAAGACAAGATTGCCGTGGTTCGTAGAAACTCGAGATTTGCTTAACAGATAAAATAACTCACCGGAAGTGGACACGACTGTAAGTAAGAGTACAGATGTAACAGCGCTCCAGAAAAATCCGACCATCGTAGTAGGGCAGGACGCAGTCTGTCGCTGACTTCTGACGGAGATCTCAACTGCGTCTGGCGTGAATAGGACCATACTAGCGAAAGCTAATGCGATTTACGACCAGAGAGTATTTTCCGCAGACGCCGAACCAAAAACGGAATCGTTTCAGGTGGTGTTGGTTGGTTAGTGAAAGGGAACTCGTCGCTGACGCGTTCAGAGAAAAGGCAGCGCCCGTCGCCGGCGTGCGAATGAAAGGCCTGCCATTGAAATCTCTTCTGGTGTAAAGCACTTCGACGGACGCGGCCGAGTCAAAGGGATCGAATTGGAGAGCGCCGGACCCGAAAAAGACCTGTCAATCCACCGGCGTTATTGCTAAGCACGTCATCGGTCTTCACTACGATCAGTCGACCGATGGACATTCGTACTGTCGCTTGGCTGGGCCTCGCCTGCTCCGTCCGTCCGTCGGTCGAAGTGCTGTCGGGTCTTCGTCAAGCGTCGAGTGACGCTTGACAGTTATGTTGTGCGACGGCTGAACGTACGAGCGGCGAAGACAGAGGCCACTCCTGCGGCAGATTGAGGCTCAGTGCGACCTCTGACGGCAGACAAAGAAATAGCGCCGCGACGGTCGTGCAGACGAGATTTCCGGCTCCATATACGACGGCCATCGGTGACCCGTAAATGCGGAAGAAAGAAGAGTTAGGACAGAGGATGACAACGAAGAGGAGGGAGAAGTTTAAGAAGGAATGGGAGAGCATGGGAGAGAAGATTTTGTTTGACCTCTGACCTCTGAAAACTGACTGGCAGAGAGAGAGAGAGAGAGAGAGAGAGAGAGAGAGAGAGAGAGAGAGAGAGAGAGAGAGATATATATATATATATATATATATATATATATATATAGAGAGAGAGAGAGAGAGAGAGAGAGAGAGAGAGAGAGAGAGAGAGAGAGAGATAGAGAGAGAGAGAGAGACAGAGACAGAGACAGAGACAGAGACAGAGACAGAGACAGAGACAGAGACAGAGACAGAGACAGAGACAGAGACAGAGACAGAGACAGACAGACAGAAAGACAGACAGAAAGACAGACAGACAGAGACAGGGAGAGACAGACAAACAGACAGACAGAGACAAACAGGTAGAGAGGCAGACAGACAGAGACATACAAACAAAAGGACACAACGAAAGACACACAGATTGGCACGGCATAGGCTATAGAAAGAGGGATCAATAGGATCCAGAAAGCAGGGCAGGGTGGGAGCGACTAGGGTTGAACCAGATGGAGACCGTGGCGTCTACTAATGGGGTTGGGGGTTGGGAGAACGATCTCCCACGGTTGCCAGAAGTGGGGGTTTAACGTTCTAGACATAAACTGGGTTGTTGTTGATTTCATATAATTATTTAATTTATGCATCATGTATACTTTATTGAAAACACATGTAATCTCGAAGTAACAAACCCAAGGTTCGCTTGAAGTAGGCCTAACATATTTAGTAGTATATATGTGGCTCTGTGCCAACTCAAATATATTTTGTAGCCAATATCATTTCGATGTGGATGACGTTATGCGTGAACTCGACAACTCTACATGTATATCTGTTTTTCACAACCACGAATTATTGAATATGGAGGACGTAGTATTTCACACAGGGACTGTTCAGTCGCTTGATACATCTCATGATTGTAGCAGACTTAGCTGTGATACCGACACACACATAGGCGTAATTTGTGGGGGTACGAGGGGTATCCGTACCCCCACTTTTTGGACTGGAATATACTACCCCCACTTTATAAACAACGCCACTCAATTTTATTATTGTGTCTTCCCAGAGATTGCAGTCTTCGCCTTGCTTCGAGCATGTAGATTGTAGACAAAGTGAGGAGTATATACCACAAAAGTACGAAAGCACTTAGATACATAGGTAAACCGAGAGCCAGACGAACTGAGTCACAGGCAGTCAGACAGGCAGACTTTCAGCCACAAGGTCACTCGACGTGACAGGTCCGCAGGCGCCAGAGATCTGGGCCACGGCTACATTCTTCTTGGAAAGATCTGACATCACCCTCACTCTCCGGATTATGGTTGTCATCTTAGTCATATCGGAATGTGGAGATGTATGTCAAAGAGCAAGCTTCTATATCCTTCACCATTTACAAATCCGTATATGGACCCACACTCATATTGTTGGCCTTGATATGACTCCTCACCTCTCAGTCCCCTCACAATTTCAGAATCAATTACTGTCCTTGGTTAAACATATCCGAGCCGGATAGCTGAAAGAAGTTCCCTCCGTAACATCATAATTATAATAATAACCTGTTCTTTAATTAAGCGCCTGCAAATGTACTGCGCTGTACAGTAAACATACATATAGTAGAAACGGCAGCCACGCAGGGCGCCTTACATACATGTATACAGTAGAAGCACATGATTAGGCCTACAGTTTTACAGGAGTCGAATATAACTGTATTTAAGCGGCAGCCACACGACTATAATTCATTTAATCACCGTCACCTAGCGAGTGGAAGGCTGAAAAAACCTTACGGAGGTCTACGGGGTTCGATCTTGGTAGGCTACCTTCAGCTCTTCACGCCAGTGTGTTATCCATTACTCTACGGACCCCCCATAAGCATTTAGGACGTCGTTGATTTTGACTTAGGGCATATATACACGTCGTGTTCCGAGTTTGCTGATAGGGAAATAGATAAATTTGTTCTAAAACGAAAACGAGTAGATGACATTATAGACGATAAAATTTCCGTTTTGGAGGTAAGCTCATCAGTGTTTCATAATCAGTTACTGGCAGGTAATATGTCCAACATGGTCTCCATGCGAAAAGCGAAAGTGGAGAAAACAATTGGTATGCCTCCCCCCCCATACACATTTTAGACCAAAGTTACGCCCCTGCTGACACGACAGCAAACCTTTGGATTCGTCAGACATTTCTGCAGCCACAGCGTTTATTGCATCAACTGTCATCCTTCTCAACACTCCTGGCGGTTTATTAAACACTTGTAACTGTTCCCGTAACTAGTGTTTCGGCTTTTGAGCGCTTTGAGTAAGGCAAACACTCGTTAAAATGGAACTGCGTTCCACAATGGGAATGATTATTTACCTTCTAGTCGTCACTATAGTCAGAAAACAGTTTTAATGAACATTTCTATTGTATTAACTTCTTACTTCAGTTTTTGCCTGTAGTAGTCTTTTGTTATGGACCCATATGCATGACGCTGGTGTATAATAATTAATTAATTTACAGTACTTCAGAGTGACTTCTGAGCCTCTTATATATAAGTCTGGCAGAGTGGAGAGTTTGTTCTCCCATTCGAGGTGGGTGGTTAGACGCCACGAGACAGACAGGCAGACAGACAGACAGACAGACAGACAGACAGACAGACAGACAGACAGACAGACAGACAGACAGACAGACAGACAGGCAGACAGACAGGCAGACAGACAGACAGACAGACAGACAGGCAGGCAGCCAGACAGACAGACAGACAGACAGATAAAGACCTTACAACTGGGTAGGTCTCACATCAGGGAGACCGAGAAGTGACTCACAACGGAGGAACTGCTTGGTTATGGCCGAAGCTATGCATTTTATAGGACAGAATTATATGGAGTTTGGGGATATTTAAGATTTTGCTGAGAAACACCCTTATATTCCAGCATGCTGTACTCTGTCTGCGAGTCATGTTTCAGAGAATGACGTACACTACATTACATGTGTAATGTCACCCGCCTTCCACCAGTCACCGTGCAACCAGTTCCGTATCCTGCTAATCCACTTCTTTCCCTTTCCTCTTTCACTGTCGCCTACTGTTAAATCAATACTACTCAAAATATTCATAAGTGGCTTTGCGAATCGGTAATATCTTTAGTTTTAGTTAGATTCACATGTGTGTCTACTGTAGGCCTAGGCCTATTTGTTCGTTATAGGCTTACAGTCCTAATCCATTTGAAAAGGGCCTGTGCATATATAGGCCTACTCCTAATTAAGCGTTCTATAGCCTACGCTGCTTAAATTAGTCAAATGCTTCTGTGGCGCCTTCGGGGGCCCGATGGCGCGTTGGATAACATCTGGCGTAGAGTGCGAGAGGTACAGAGAGCGAGTCCCATAGGCGGACATGCTTTGTAGGCTGCAATTTGCGCCGTGTATTGCAGGCTGTCTGTTCTGTTAGTAGTTAAGATTTATCGCATAACATGTACATGTACAGCGCAGTGCGTTTGCAGGCGCTTAATTAAAGAATAAATATTATTATTATTATTATTATTATTATTATTATTATTATTATTATTATTATTATTATTATTATTATTATTATTATTATTATTATTATTATTATTATTATTATTATTAGGCGTTGCTGGATTTATAATTCCATTCGATGTTTCTTAATTTACGTCATTACAATATTTATCTTATTTATTAAGGAAATTACTATAGTGCTACACAATAAAAAAATCATCAGAGGCGCTCACTGCACCAACCTAAACGACGTGACACGGTCATGAAGTAGGCCTACAGATTTTATCAGTTAGAAAACATTGCTCAGATAAACCTGCAGAAGATCAACCAGTCAGTCACTGGGTCGATTCGCGTGCACAAGCAGACAGTGGCGGCGATCTTGTCTGACAGGTGGGGGGACACTTTAGAAATGATCTGGTCAAAAAAAGTTTTGACCTGAACTGGTAAAAAAAGGTCAAAAATTTTCCCGCGCCTGAAAAATTTTCTTCGCGCATAAAATTTGCTGACCTTTTTTGGTGTTTCGTCTAAATTTGAGGGGGAGGCGGACAAATGTATGGTGTGTCCCCTACTCTAAAAGGTGGGGGTCTTGTCCTCCTCGACCCCCCGGGATCGCCGCCCATGCACGCAGACCCAACCAACACCATCCCAACTATAGTTGGCTGACGATAGCAAGTTCACTATAGGCCTACTTATGAGACTCTTAATAACTGTTAGCAACACTACGCGGATATCTTAACTTGCTACAGAAACAGCCAAACTATGCCAGGTCCAGCGACAGAAATTCCTGGCCCCTAGACAGAGCAGTCATGGGCCTCTAAACTACGCCTATCTTTAGGCTTTATGAGAAAATATAAAAATTTAAATAATAGAAGTGCTGGTACGTACGACCGTACGATATTATATTTACATATACAACTATGATTTTATTCAGTTGTTAGTTTTAAAAATAAATCATAAATGTTGTATAACTGGCTATAATACTTTTCATGTTGATTGCGGGCCCGGCCCGGGCCCTGGGCACTTGCCCCCTCTGTCTCCCCTCGGTGGGCCTGAACTATGCCATTGCCTTTCAGGACGATTAAGAGACTTGGGCCATACACCAATTTGTTATCTTAGGACGATACAGCAATTGCTAGAAGCTTGAGGACGTAGATGCAGTAAAAGTCTCTAAAGTTAAAGTTATAATAGTTATAAACGTTAACAGTTTGCTAATCGACCGTACCAAAGCATAAATTTTCAAACATAAGGTAGGCCTAACTTTAGTAAATGGCAAAACAAATATATCGTGACTGGACTATTGTGATCCATTCTAATTTAATGTGCTTTGCTTTTATAAACACTGAGGTTAAACCAAGAAGACAGCTACATTGCAAATGGCACATTTTCAGCTGTACGGCAGATGACTTATTTACAATCACAGGACAAAAATTAATTCCAAATATATTTCAGTGGAAGATCTGTTCCTAAATTAACTCCAGCAGCACTTCATACGTAGAATGTATTTATAATACATGTAGCCTAGCCTAAATAAAGTAAGCTTAAATATGGACTACATTATGTAATAACAAGAATAAAAAATGATAATAAATAATAAAAATATCATTATTATTACTCCCCTTTAGGAGTCGGTTTACGAATCGTTAGAGGGGCCAGTTTTATCAAGGATCGGGTCCAACATAGTCTACTGTAAAGTCGCCAGTTTCGGATGACTTCATAAGTTCATAGCGATCAAGAACTGAAGGGCGTCACAAAGGCCAACGTTTGCCACGCCACAGACGGATGCGCTGTTGGGCTCGTCGAGGTTGTCCTTGGTCAGACACTTGTTCTAGTCAGCTATTCGTTATGTTCCCTGGGTAGTTCGAAGGTGGCCGCTTTCCGTTCGTGATAAATGTAGCCTATATTATTTTCAAGTTAGACTTAGGCTATAAATAAGCCGTTAGTTTTCTCTGGAACTTTAAATGAAGTTAGATTTCGAGTGTGTTGCGTAGAATTATGTCATCATTTCTACTGAGATTTTGCATTTTACTGTTTTGTATTATTGTTTTTTAAAGTGTTTGTCTCATGTTAAAAACATTACTTGTGTACTTTCATACTGATATCTGCATTTTTTTCAGACTTCGTTGTTTCTCAAAGGCCAACGACTATGCACCGCAGCGCCTGTGGCGACTGTCAAGTATCACTTGTTGTTTATAATTAAAAAATACACTTTGAACATAAGCCTAGCAATTCAATAAAAGCCTCAATGCATTCGTTTTGGTTCACTTACGTCAGATCTGTATTATCAATGTCTAATCAACATTGCAGGCATACAGTAGCATAACACAATACCTGAATGTTCAACACATATACTTTAACAGTACCACACAACAAGCATAAATTAGGTGGTCTGAGGTTAGAATCATAAGGATTTTTATCTTAGACAGGGTACATATCCGTTCCTTAGAATAGTACTTATCAAAAGACCTAAGCAATTACAACTTCATTCTTATATCACAAAACACTTTAAATTTGTAAGGCCATTATACCAAATGTTAGCATTTAATCCTGTGTTAATGGCCAATTTCTCCTACACACAGAACATTTCTATAAATTATACCAATTCTATCTGCCCCACTGAAAGTTCACAATTTTGGTTATGTATTTGTCTATCTTATCTTTATCCAAACAACACCATAGTCAGTACGGTACATATAATCATATGCACAAAAAGAAATTCCCTTTTTAAATAACATATTTGATTGGGTTTGTTTTCACAACCACTCAACGTTTGGGTGCTCAAAAAATGCCGTGTTCACTGTTTATACTCCACATTCAGATATCTAAACTCCTCGTTAATAAAAATGAAGACACTGATAAGAGAAGCTTTTATAAAGTACATGTAACTTGATAACCTTCTTGAAGTTCAGTTGTAATATGTACAATCATCAGACAAGCAGGTAGTCAACAAAATTCAGAATAGAAGCACAACTATATGACACCACACTGCACACAAATATCATACAGAATCACCTACGTGAATGATTAACAATGATCGGTGTTACCTTGCAACAAAGAATGAAACTCATTTAACACAAAAAACAAAAAATTGCAGCCGAATTCACAGCGCTGGTATATTATCTCATTCATATGCAACTAGCTTAGTAAAATCATGTTCTATTGAGAAGAGTTCTGTATAAAATATTACAATTTAGTTCTCTGCCTGGCTGTTATAACACATTGATGGAGTTTTGCTTTGCTGTAGTAGTAGTCTCAAGCAGTCATGTTGAATGTAAATGATGTTTTTGTTAGAACGAGGCAAGATCATACTGTGTCATCTGAAAACAAATTATAACATGCTATTTAATGAAGACTTTCAAAACTAATATAAATAATCATCATGTATCAGCTGAAATGACATTGTGTAGTTATTCTAACAGAGGAAAATGGAGAAAACACAGTGGCTCCAAGTCTGTGTAAAATGGATGGATTGTTTCTGCTTGGGACAATGTTTTACTCTAAACCTACAAGGTAACGCTACGATTTTACTAGGATTACCCTTCGCACTTGCTGGCTGAAAGTTCATTATAACGGCTTATTTTAAAGTGTTGCGACCAAAGTCATTGTGCAAGTGTTGCGACCAAAGTCATTGTACTTCAGCATTATACAAGTATGCTATGCAGTCAAGAATCACAGATATTGATTATCCTCACAAAACTATGCTGCACTCATGCTGCCAGGGACTGCACTGTGCAGCAAACTGTTTAATAAAACAATGCTGAAAATAGCAGATCACTTGAAAATGGATAAGCATTAAATCAAGGCTAACTTTGATCAGCAAATCCTCTGAACAGAAATAATCATGTGCAACACGAATAAGAAAAGCAGTCCCTTGAAGCTAGACTGAAAAGCAGCCATTGGTATTAAGTGTTAGCAACGTCATATTTCTACGCTTCAGCATACAGGGCAGGTAGCCACCTCTTCCTCGATGCCCAATTTTCCCACTAACAATGTACTGTCAGTGTACTCATTATAGCTGAGTTGGCTAGACGAGCAAATGCAGCCAAAATCTAGGAAAAAATTTCAGCCCTGATGAAACCCTAGAACTTAGGGTTGAAAGACTAGCAAAAACTGAGATCTGATCTGAGACAGTCTGCCTTTATCTTTGATAAAAATTATTAAATTACGTACCATGATACCACCATCTCGTCTTCTTTGGATTCTCATTGCAAGTTTTCACGTAGAATGAATTGTCTACAGGTCGTTTCTAGTGTGCAAAAAAATTGCCATAAATATAAATAAAATACTATGAAGGAAAGTATAAGATCACTAGGATAAACAAGCTGAGCCCAGATTCACAACAGACCACAGTGGCTATTAGTTTCTTCCCAGGAAAACTACATTGGAATTTGGCAGAACTAAAGCACAAACTGCAGCGTAAACTAAAAATAAAGCTCTCATGACCCAAGGTGGAATGTTGGGAGGCGCTTGTTTCCCACTCCTACAGTGTTAACACTTTAACGACGAGAGTGTACTTAAAGCAAATGGAAAACCAATGCAGCTCGTCGTTAAGAGTTAAGCCAGCAATGGATGAATTCCATGGTTCTGAACATGAACCCATCGCATTGCAGGACTTGCCATTTACTCCCCATCTTACATCAGTAACAAATTACACTGTTTGGTTACACAGACAAGCAGGGGTGCCGGCAGCGTGACGCACTGGACGCACATGCGTCCACCCACCAAATCAAATCCATTAGGCATCACATCGACATTTTTGACGATTTCACTGTGTACTTTTGGTTTACCATGCAGTATGTATAAATAATATCATAGATCTACTATCATATGCATGTGTTATATTGTACTTTTACGAGTCACTCTGAGTCAATTTTAGTGTATGACTACGAGTGGCAGACAGAATACGGGTGTGGATGGGAGGAGACGGGAGGTGTGTGCATCCAATTTTTTTACGCCTGGCGGCGCCCCTGCAGACAAGTGTGTAAGAACAACTGGTCGCAG
Source organism: Allolobophora icterica (assembly GCA_963556255.1). Lineage (NCBI taxonomy): Eukaryota > Metazoa > Annelida > Clitellata > Crassiclitellata > Lumbricidae > Allolobophora > Allolobophora icterica. The sequence goes on along the minus strand of OY744615.1, from coordinate 18,662,626 downwards.
GGTTGTTCGACAGACTTGAATCAGCAATCATTATATTACACTACAGAATAGATCACTGTCTCGCAGCCTGTCAGCTGTTTTCATTTCACAGATTGAAACATAAAGCCAATTTATAGTGAAGCTAGTGCTAAAAGTAAATCATGCAAAACCAGACCTTTTAATTATGCATAGACACTGTTAGACAGTGAATTAAAACTAATCATTTAATAGTAAAAAAATAACAAACTGCTGATAAACAGATAATTCCCAATTTTTCCAGCTTTGTGTAAAGCAGAGCAAAGAAACATAAATTTGTACTCACAAATATCTTCATAAAATTTTAAGATAAATGCAATATCTAAAAACAAATTTATGTTTCGTTACTTTTGACGATTGCTGTCCAAGTATCACTACTTAGCAACAGACATCTTATCATTTCCCATGATTTTAAGTCCCAGAGATTAAATTATTATAATAGTAAACACCAAAATGACATCTATGAACTGAAGCGCATTTAATTATTATTATGTCTAAGGTGTCCTAACGGTGGTTATTTAGAGTCAATGCATCACATAGATAATCAGTTTCTCTTGAAGTCGGACTAATCTAGTGAATTATATTATCAAAGACATCACTTGATGGCTGCTTAAAGAAATATCGCAATCACTAAAACTCTAAAATATAAATATATATATCATCAATCCTAAAATCATTGCATTAGGAAAGCAAAAACTTTCAAGACTGGGTCAGTTGTATGTACACAAGACAAATTTCAGTCAACCTTACTATCTTCAGCCTACACTGACTCCAAGACTTCTTTATACTCAACCAGGTCTTCTGATTTGCTAAATCGGACTCTTGCGTGGACGAAGACTGCTCTTGGCAGATGTATCTTTTCTGTTGCTCACACATAAACTTTGGAACTCTTCCAGCAAACATTTGCTCTGCGAAGTCTGTTCTTGCCTTCAAATCTTGATTAAAAGCTAATCTTCCCCTGGATCTACTTCCTCCATAGGCTGTTTCGTTTTCATCTCAGATTCCCTTCTTGGCTTTCAACCGGAATAACCCAGGAATTTTGCAACAGAGACAGTGTTACTGAGGTTGATTTCTGACATAACTGAGGCCATTGATTCATGACATGTCACGCATCAGTTGCGTCACGTACAGTTCATAGAGCGTAACCTTGTGTTTAACACTGACGTAACCTAGTTCATTTATTCATACTGACATGATTTGACTACTGTAACTCCACCCTTGAAAGACTGCCAAAGTTCAGAATCACTCAGGTCAATTCCTCAACTGTGCTGCACAGGTAATCAGCCAAAATACTGGCACATATCTGCATACATGCCAAAAACATTACATTATTCAAATTCCAGCTCAACTCCACAATTGCAAACAACGTACCACCCAACCATCTCAGAATTTGCTGAAATTTTAACCACATGCTGCAAGAGAAAAAAATTTCTGCAATACTTAAAACACTTTCTGAAATATTGCAGATTCCATGACCTCACCTGTGGTGAAAAATTCATAAATCTAATTTGGTTCAATATTTCTAAAAATTTTAAAATTATCAAAAAGTGGACATCTCCAAGTTGAGCAAAACATCTTCACAATACCTCAGAAAGTATTTCAAGTATTACAGAAATATGTTTGGCTTTTCATCTAATACATTTTTCAACGTGCAGTTCAATTTTCCGCCAAGTCTAAGATAACCAATGGGATCATTGCTCAGAAGTGGAGCTGGAATAACACAAATTTGAGACTTCTAACCATGCAGAACAGTTGCCAGGTTTGACCCTTACATGCTTTACAAATGGCCAAACATCACAAGGCAAATAAATAAGCATTCTCGATATTTAAATAGAAATTCACCTTTTCTTTGCAGCTACTCAGCATGCTAACGATGCTGAGGCAGACGGACTGGACAGACAAAGCAGGGGACCAGTCTTCGGTAAGGATAGAAAGACATATGTGACCGTTGCTGTAGACGTGAGGGTGAATTGGGATATTTGGACCAAGAAAAATCACCTACAAAGAACAGCGCAGTAACATTTTTAATCATCCTGCAAATAACAACAGCTCTGCAGTCTCATTCCATGAAAATAAATCACAAATCATAAAACTGTGTGAATTGATAAACAAGTTTCATTAACGAAATTTTAAATTTGAATTCACAGGGTGAAAATTTTTTAAATTATTAAATGCCTTCTTATAGCTGAAGTGTAAGCCTTAATTTACCACTCTCATGTCTGATATTAATTTCTTAAAATTCTAATTTTACAGCGAGAGGATATTTATGGACATCGATAACCTTTAAGAGCATATTTGAATAACAACACCCTTTCTGTGCCTCTGGTTCTCGCAATGCTCTTCATTGCCCCTTGACACAAAACCTGCCTTCATGCTTATCTTCCAAATTTCCCTTTTCATGCTTTTCCTTACAATTTCTTGACTAAATCTTTTCAACCATACTCCATCCATACTATTCAGCAATCTGCATTATTCGTTATGAAAAACATACCTCGGGAGAGTCAAATGGGTAACGAGATCCGAACTTAAACTGTAGTTTGAAAGTTTCACCCTCGTACAGCGTCCCTGATGCGCCAGCAACATCCACAACCCATCTGCAGCACAAGAAAACATACCATAGCATTAGCTTGCTTAAACAGTTATTACTATTATTATTATATTCGTTTATTACATAACAAGGCTGACACACCGCATCCTTGTACAGATTGGTTAAATAAGGGGATTTAAAGACTAAGAATATTCTAAACATTAGTAGAATTGACTGGGATGTTAGGCTGCCATATTCGTCATTTCAAAATCATGTCCATCAGGAATTTTTTACCATTATTAAGAACATTTTTAACGCGTGCAAAGTTACACAGAAATGTGAATCGAAGGTGCGGTTAGTCAGTTGCCAGGTGAAGAACAGTTAGACACCCAGAATTTATAACACTATCGTTGGAAGCCACATTAAGAATCAGCGTATACTGACATGTTATAACAAGTTTATTTCCTACAGGTGCATTAAATTTGAGATCCATATCCCTCATTGTATCATATCCGAATTCGTGCTATAAAGGAGCATATTATAGCAAGTCTTCTGTGTATTTAAAAAAAGTAAATCCATATGAAATTATTTTCAAATGCGGTTATATTATTTAAACCAATATTATCCGTAAAAGCTACGTAAAACAGCAACAGGTGTAGTATCAGTTACTGTGACACAAATGGCATTATCTCTGTACGAAAATAGTGTTTCAAAGAGAAGAGGCCGGCAAAGGACAGAGACAGCAATGTGCTTTAATAAATTACAAATAGCTATGTACAGTGAAATAAAATATTGGTCCGACATTCTACATAATAAACATACTCAGCTAAATTGCTAGTAATTTTGTTGATATCAACGTTGACTCCAGCTGGTGGATCTTTGAGCAACGCCTGTAACTCTTTTTGAAGGCGCTTCTGAAAAATAAAATTGTATTTTCTACTACTAGAGATGCACTCTATATTCAGTCAATAGACTTTAATTACATAAAAGCCTTGATGAAGTCTGCAGTCTTAGTGTACTTGAACTAATAAATAACAATTCACCTTCTAGCAGTGGAGGATCATCTAGGTCTGTACAGCGAACACATTTGTGTTTTACAAAGGTATTCAGTCTAGTATATTTGATGATACTACTATTAGATGCATGGAGTCTATATCTTATTACATATGCTTTTATACAAGACCTTCACATTTTAACGTTAGTGAACGTCACACACATGTACCTACTTAGAATGCTGGTAATTTCATATAAACTTTAGTTTTCCAAATTATTTAAAGCATATCCATTATATGTATTCAGCGGCAGTTGCTAAGTCTAACATAAACTTTAAAAAGTCACAAACTTGTAAAGGACTAACACTGATAAACTGTGTTCAGGATTCTAAACCTACGAGCTCATAACCCATGGTGGTATTGGTATCCCTATTTTCCATCTTACGATCCAGATTGGTTTAAGTCCATGTATCATGTATGTATGTATATTCGTTTATTGGGTAAACTGGTTGTCATACCGCAACCAGGAAATGGTTGCGGTATGACATCATCACGCACCCTTGTACCGCTACCAGTTTCACCACCAAATCCAGTTTCAATTCTACATTTGCCAGCCACAGCTTTGTCCTTAAGTTTTCATTACAAGCATTAAAGTGAAAATAATATAACATGTTCCAGTTAAATTAAATAATGTAATTTCGGATGTCAAATTAAATTTACCTAGTTCCGTGTGCATTTGTGTACAAATTGTTAATAAGCACAATACGTAGTTTAACGTATTCGAGATGACAAACAGTAGCATGTATATCAAATTTCAAGGCAGTAAAAAGAAATTAATACGAAAGTCAAAACATAAATTGTTATCTAAAACCACTTATGACGTTATCGTATTTTCCTAAAAGTATTTTCCTGGCAGGGTTTGATTTCCCGGCAGCAGTCTACGCTATTTCTCTTACACGAAATGTCGGTTCTTTACAGTTATATAAAATTAATTTACCTAAGTTGAAACGTTATAGTTTCTTACTTAGAAAAGACACGACGTCAAAACGAATCGTCTCTTTATCGGTTTAATGTAGAGCAACAATACTTACTTCCATTGACGCCATGTTTATTTCTCCAAATCCTCTCGCCCTACACTAAAAATTTTATCATTATGAGATAAGAAGCAATTTCGCAATGGATTATGGGGCTACCGGATGAAATTTTCGTAGCTCTGAAATAAATTCCTCTCGTTCAAAAGCCTCCAGCGCTAGAAATGCGTCACAACAAGTTCTGTCAGTGTGAAATTTAAGTCAAAGTTGAGACAACCGCGCCTATAAAATTTAATAACGATGGATGTGGTGAAGGAAACGGTCTTAGTTCGAGAGAGTGCAAGCCAAAAGCACCAGAGTAACTAGGCCAATGCTTAACGATTGCTGTGTAGATCGTTTGTCGAGTCACACATATTGCCCAGAATGCTCTATTTCGTCTTCCAGCAAGTTAGTATTTTGCTATGTTGATATGAAAACAATAATCGTGTCGCCCAATCGCACAATACAAAGGCTTTAGCGACCTCAGCAGTAATCGCAATATAGAACTTTACTGGAGAAATCGTAATCGTAAGACAGCGCCCAAAAAAGTGAAGTCGCAGAAACCAGCTTATTCAGGGGCGCTTAGAAAGTTAATGTTAAATCGACTGCTTTCATCAAATTGTATTACTACCCAGGTGGCCCTGATTTCTTAGATTGGCAAAACTATAATTATTAATGTGTTCTGTAATTTCATCTGATATTTATATTGTCAAAGGTGATTTAAAATTAATTTGTGTTCTAAACGGGACAATATTCGGTGATCAGTCGCTCCATAGCCTATGCAACAGGCACGGCGCATTGATTACTGCCATGTGACTGCAGTGCACTGCATGGCATTTAGTGTGTTGTTTGAATTGCATGATTATGCATTCAGAAGTGCTGAATATAGCCTAGGCCTATGGCGCAAAAATCAGTCTTGTTGTCAAGACCTTAAACCTCAAGACCAAGACCAAGACTTCTAACCTCAAGACCAAGACCGAGACCCAAATAATCACAATCAGGTCAAGATCGAGTCTTGCAATCTTTACTAAAAAATTGTCAAGTCGAAATACTTTTTATTCAGTCAAATTAACTTTAAATGCAGACTGCAGAGAATTCTGAATTCGTATTTACAAAAGTGCTTCATGCAAAGTGTTATTCCAGATGCGTTTTGTATTTTATAACAACCAATTCACTCAGAATTTTCTGACCAGGACGTGTTTTGTGAGGCCTCATAAAGATCCCGCCATGTGAAAAAATACGTTCTACTGAGGTTCGAAGTCCATGGCACACAGTAGCCTATAGTTTTTCAAGCATTGGATGTAAATGTACAAATCGTGAGTCTTTTTGAAATGATCCCATGGTTTACCAGACCGTCTGGCTTCAGAAACAAGTAGGCCTAGGCCTATTGGCAGCGCTTCCAGATAGAGCATAACTATATTGCTGCTGCCGATGGGTTTACTGACCAACAATAATATTAGACTTGTATCCGTCGGTAGATAGCCTATTTGTCGTAGGCCTATGACGCAAACAGGCTTGATAAATTTTCTTGAGTTTTGTTAAATGACGGTTCATATTGACAGCCGAGTCTTGGTCTTGCGAGACCAAGGCAAGGCTTTAAACCTCAAGACCACGACTTTGAACCTCAAGACCACGACTTTGAACTTGAAGACCAAGGCTTTGGTCTCAAGACCAAGACTTGGTCCAAGCCTTTTAAAAACGAACTCGAGTGCACTCGAGACCAAGACCTTGGTCTCGAGGACAACAAGACTGATTCATGCAAAAGTCTGTGCCATCCCATGTGAGCCGGCGTTTATTACAGCATGAAGTATTAGGCTACAACGCTGGACATTGCTCGCGATCGTCGTCTCGAACCCTGTAAGGCTGTACGCTTGCTTTTCATTAAATAAACTGACTGCATCTAACCTAATCCTTATCTAAGACCTTGTCATAATAATGTTCAAGACATCAGTCGATTGTCGTTAATCGCTACTAGCTACTAGCAACCACTTCGCTTGAATCCCACTAAGACTCAATATATCTGGCTGGGCACCCCTAGGCAGCTTGCTAAGATTGATCATGCTTGTCTTACTTCTGAGTTCCCCTATATCGTCTTTTCCACCTCCGTCAGAGATCTTGGCGTCATCTTGGATTCAGAACTCACCCTCTCTCCGCATATCTTGCAGCTGAGCCGGGCTTGCTACTTTCAGCTACGACAGCTTCGCGTTGTTTCCCGCTCTCTTTCCCCCCAATCTGCTGCTACTCTCGTTCATGCATTCATTACCTGTCGGCTTGACTACTGCTGCTCCCTCTATATTGGGCTTCCCCTCACTCGACTGAACTGTCTGGAACGCGTATTGCGTTCTGCTGCGCGTTTGATTGGGAGCATACCTAAATTTGGCCATGTTTCTGAATACATGCGTGATGTCCTCCACTGGTTACCACTCTCGCAACGCATTGTCTACCGGGTTGCCTCCATTGTCTGGAAATGTCAGCTTGGCTGTGCTCCCTTCTATCTGCGTGAGCTCTGTTCTCGTGCCTCTGTTCCACCTGGTCACCGCTCTCTTCGCTCTACCACCCGTGGTGATCTCTCTGTTCCTTTTGCACGCACCGCTACTATGCAGCAGCGTGCTTTCTCCGTCGTTGGTCCCAAAATTTGGAATGGGCTTCCTTCTGAGCTGCGGTCTCTTCCTCGAAACTCATCCACCGCTTTCTTCTCTGCTCTAAAGACTTTTCTCTTTCGCCGGGGTTGGGCTGGGAGCGCCTCTGAATAAAGTAAGTAAGTAAGTAAGTATATTCTTTATTAAACGCTAGCAAACGCACAGCGCTTTACATACAATTATACACAAAGAGGAAAGAAAAATATAACAGTAATAATGACGTTAAATTATAAATGAAAATAATAACAACAGAGCCTAGCTGTATAGCATTCTACCCAGGAAACCACGTCGGGTAAGGGAGTCAAATCTAGGGAGAACCAGATTATGAGAACGTGGGCGCAAATCATACCCGGTCTTATGAACAGGAGGTAGAAGGTCGTGGAGGAGGTGACTAGGGTTTTTGAGAATGTTCTAGATTCCTTGAAGGGGCGCTATATAAATGTTTGATTGATTGATTGATTGATTGACTAGCAAAATCATTGTGTAAGTCAAATTGAGATTTTGCCTTGTGACTCGACTGTGCAGCTGTAGGCCACGACTCTAAGATCTTGGTTATTACCACTACTATACGGCGCTACGGATATTTTATTATCTTAATAAGCGATGTCATCGGTAGGCCCTGTTTATAAATTATATTACAGATATTTCGGGTTTTTAATATAAATGACGTCATTTTCCTGTTCTATTTCATTTATGCAGATGACGTCATCGTCTCTATAGTTTCCCGCAATTTATTTTGGTGATTAGCGTTTTAGACAGCGTTGCGTCTGAACGAATTTCTTAGCGTATCGCTTACAATTTGTAGAAACGAGTTGTCAGCTGCTGTCCCCATGTTGAGTTCGTGTGTTTTCTCGACGACGGAGGACGAGGGGCACGCGGTGGTCGAGGCGCTGTCTGGTTTCGACGATGGTACTTTCGCCGGTGATCAGGTAGTATGATTTCCTGTTATCCCCACTTCTGACCCTGCACTTGGTTGCCCTTCGGATACGGCCTGGACGGTGATATTTCCGACGATGGGACCACCAATTCTGTCTTGTGTGGCGATTCGGATATTGAGTCCATCTCGCTTTTAGACTGTAAGTCCAGTTCGTTGACCTTGTCTTGCCTTACTTTTACCATGCATATCCTTGGTTTGCTTTTCATTTACCATGCATTTCCTTGCATTATCTTACATTTACCATGCATTACCTTGCCTTAACATACTTTTACCATGCATTTACTGCCTTACCTTACTTTTACCATGCATTACCTTGCCTTACCTTACTTTTTTTCATTCACATGGAGAATTTATATGGCGCCTCTTCAAGGTTATCTACTCAGAAGCACTCCCGACCCAACCCCTGCTGAAGAGTACAGTCTTGAGATTTGAATAAAATGTGGCGGAATGGGTGCTTGGACCAAGCGAAGCGCTACAGGGAGCCCATTCCAGATTGCAGGGCCAGCGATGGAAAAATCACGGCGCTACCTCAGGTGGTCCGTGAGCGGGGAACCAGAAGCTCCGTCTGCTTAGAAGAACGCAAGTAACTACGGCGCTGGACATGGGCGGCGATCTAGGGGATCGAGGGGGACATGACCCCCCACCTTTAAGAGTGGGGGTACACGCCATACATTTGCCCCCCCCAATTTTGAAGAAACACCAAAAAGGGCAAGAAATGTAATTGCGCGTGAGGGTTTTCACTGCCTTTTTGACCAGACGAGGCAAAAAACTCAATTTTTTTAGGAGAAGTGTCCCCCCGAAAATTCTGTGAAAGAAGAATAAATTCGTCATGAAGTTTATTTAAGGGGCTGAATCTCGAAAAAGGTAAGCAATTTAGTTTTGAGACGAATAATTGCAAAGTAAGTCGAAAAAGGTTAATGACTAAAAAAGTCATCAACTTTTTTGGGAGATGAATTCGTAAAACGTTTTTGGTTTTTGTGGATGAATTCCTGAAAAGTAAATTTTTTTTGTTTTTTTGGGACATGAAATCCTAAAAAAGGTCATCGACCAGACCATGGCCGACTTTGTCACCCCCCCCCCACCTCTCAGACAAGATCGCCGCCACTGGCGCTGGATGTTCAGGGTGGAGCGGTAATGCTCTCGCAAATATACAGGGGCCTCTGCCACAAGGTAGCGCCACGCTAGGGCAGAGACCCGATAGGCAATACGCTGCGGGATAGGAAGCCAATGCAAAACATCCCGCATGTACTCGGTGACATGGCCAAATCTCGGGATGCGACCAATTTACCAATTTACCATGCATTACCATGCCTTACCTTACTTTTACCATGCATTTCCTGCCTTACCTTACTTTTACCATGCATGACCATGCCTTACCTTACTTTTACCATGCATTTCCTGCCTTACCTTACTTTTACCATACATTAGAAGTACCTTTTGGAGGCATTCGGAACGCTCGTAATGTAGAGAAACAGGGCCTGTGCCCTCCCGTGTTTGTTTGAGTGTGCTGTATGGACTGGCACTTATTTATGTTTGCTTTACATGACACTTAATGTACTGGTGAAGTTTCATTTTTTTGCCACGGTTTAGTTTGGAGCTCATGAATATGCATTTGCTCCGGTGAAATTTTGCTGATAATTAGCGTTAGCTGCATAGTCGGTGAAGGCTAGATTTTCACCGGTGGCGATTGGTGCCCGCCAAATGCTGCTTACCATGCATTTTGTGAGTTCATTTGAGTGCATTTGCACCGATATGGGCCGGTGAAGTTTTTGCCAGTACTTAGCGTTAGATGCATGGCCGGTGAAGGTGAAACTTCACCGGTGAAACTTTTGCGCGCCAAATGCCTTGTGTCTTAAGTTTCTTGGTACGAATATTCACCAACGATAGGCCGGTGAAATTTCTCCGGAACTTCACCGATATTTTGTATAGTAATAAGGGCCGGTGAAATTTCTCTTTTCACCGCGGTGGAAAACTTCACCACCGCGGGGTATAAATAGGACCCCTTTGATTAGATAGAGTAGTCTAGTAGTCAGCTCGGTAAAGGAGTCGTCGTGGAGTTGAGTTAAGAAGTTGGAGTTGAAGCAGTTGTAGAGAGAGTTTAGTTCGGTCGTCAGTTAAGCGTTGATTTCGCAACATTGCGTTGTTCGGAGAAACTTGGACATTTTCGTAACTTTGATGAAAGTGAACTTTGTCAAGAGTTTGTGTTTGAATTGCGAGTGTCGAACTTTTGCCTACTACTCTGAAGAATTGTGGATTAAAGAAACTGTCTGCAGAACTGAGTTGTTTCTTAAGTCTCCTGCTATAGCCTACTCCGGGAGCCGGACACGCGTTCGCACATACGGGCGACTCGGTCATCGGTATCCTGGTAAACGTGGCGCCGAGTCGTCCGCTGCCTTCCATTCAGAGGAAAAGGGTCAAGAGCCAGTTACGCCACAGTAACAAATTGTCATATTTGAATCATACGGTTAGGCCTACAAGATGTGCGCGCGCTTCTACCTAAATGGAGACGGGATGGGTAAAGGAACTCATGTTCTTCGTGATCATGAGAGGTCAGTACGACTCTCTGTTGAAATGACCATTCCGTCAGAATGACCATTCTGCCAGAAGGTCATTCTTGCGTTCCTTGACCAAAGAGCAGGTCCGGTTCGTCCGTTAGGCAAACTAGGCAGCCGCCTAGGGCCGCCGATTTTTAGGGGCCGCCAATTTTCCATTTTTCAGAAATAAACATAAAAAAATATTTTCTGGAAATTCATAAATGAAACAACGTTAGATTATTTTTTAGTTATTTTTCGCTAGATGGAATTTTTACAGTGTCGGTGTAATAAATTATGTTCTATTAAGGTAGGGTTCACCGTTCAGTTTCAATCATAAGTTTTTGCCTAGGACCGCCAAATGTCTTGAACCGGGCCTGCCAAAGAGGAAAGGATCAACACATCATGGATGTCTTTCGTCCGTATTCGACCAGTTCCTCCATCTAACCCACCCATCCAGTGGCGTCTATTCGTCGAACCCGCCAACCTGGAATTGGAAAACAAACCAATCACTCTGGCCGACTTATATAAAAGAGGCTCAGAAGTCACTCAGAACTGTAAATAAATTTATTATTGTATTGTATTGTATTGTATTTGCGCATTTTTAAAGCGCTTCTAGCGGGAGAGCCATTCAGTGCGAGAGACCTCGAGAGAAAAAGCAAGTTTTAAGAAAGGTAAAAGAGGAAGAGACGTTACCTGAGAGAATAGAAGAACGAACGAACGGTGGAAGCTTATTCCAAAAAGCAGGGCCAAAGGAAGCAAAAAGATCTAGATTGAGCCAGTGAAGTCCTGACACGGGGGACAAGGAGGTCCAAACGGGCAGAGGAGCGAAGAGGAGGGAGAGAGGCAGCCGAGTGAGGGCGAAGAATTAAGTCACATAAATATTTCGGAGCTAAACCAAGTTGAGCCTTAGAGACAAGGATGAGGACGTTGACTTGTATACGGGGAGAAAGGGGAGCCAGTGGAGTTCTTCTGCCATAAAGGTGGTGATATGAGAGATTCGAGGAAGACGGGCAATTAGTCTAGCAGCGGCATTGAGAACGGACTGAAGAGGAGCGAGACGGGCCTTGGGAATACAAATGATGAGGGAATTGCAGTAGTCAAGTCTAGAGCAGACAAGTGCATGGGCATTTGAGGTGAAAATTGGAGATGAGACAGAGCGACGGATAACCGTGAGGTGCCTAAGGTCAAAGAAGGAAGTGCGGGTGAGTTTGAAAATATGTTCAGTAAAGGTGAGAAAATTGTCAAGGGTCACTCGTAGATCACGAACGATAACGAGAAAGAGAAAATCGGATACCTTTGAGAGAGCAGAGCAAAGTCAAGTTTCTGAAGTTGCTGAGGAGTGCCAAACCAGATAAATTGGGTTTTGGACTAGTTGAGGGAGAGGCGATTGGAAGACATCCATGGCAGGAATGAAGATCACAAGAAAGAGCTTCGATGCGTTCAGCAAGAAGAAGAAGGAGACCCATGGACAAACGCCTGAACATCTTCAGCAGAGGTGGCCTGAAGCCCCGTAGATGGGGAGGAGAGAGGGGATACCGGCCGTGTATAAAATAAAGAGAAGAGGGCCAAGAAAAGAGCGTTGCGGAACGCCATTTAATAGGGACCCACAGAGTTCTAGATTCACCAGAGATAATCATTTGAGTGCGATCAGACAAGCATGACCCGAACCACTGGAGAGGGGGCCCTTCAGACCTCACGAGGTCTCAAGGCTCTGTAGCAAAATGGTGTGGTCAACCACGTCGGAGAGGCTGAGAAGACATCAGATAGCGCAAGAAGAGTGAGTTCGGACCTATCAACAGCTGGACAGATTTCAGAAAGTAAAGAGTGCAGTTTCGGTGGAGTGGTGAACCCTTAAACCTGACTGAAAGGGAGGAAGCTGCACTCCTGCCTACCTTCAACCACTACTCCCTCCTTACACCAGTCTTGTTGTCATCGAGACCAAGGTCTTAATTGGTCTCGAGTGCACTCGAGTTCGTTGTTAAAAGTCTTGGTCTTGGTCTTGACACCAAAGGTCTTGGTCTTGAGGTTCAAGGTCTTGGTCTTGGTCTTGAGGTTCAAAGTCTTGGTCTTGGTTTTTCAAGGCCAAGACCAAGACTTTTGTCAATATGAACAGTCATTAATTTTAACAAACGACAAGAATTTTTAAAAATTTATCCAGTAATTACTCATACAGTTATTGCTTTAGTATTTACACGGTGTGAATGAGGCTTCACTGTTGTTTTGGACAATTATTTTGACTTCCGGTTATTTACCATGGAGTAATTTCAAAACAGACTCATGATTAATTTGTACATTTACATCCGGTTCTTGAAAAGCTGCTTTGTGTGCAAGCGATTTCAGCACTTGTAGACCGTGTTTTTTTCACATGGTAGCATTTTTATGAGGCCCCACACTGAGACTGCAATCTCTGGGAAGGCACAATAATAAAATATTGATTGGCATTGTTCAAAAAGTGGGGGGTACGGTACCCCAAGTCCAAAAAGTGGGCCACGAGTGCCCCTCGTATCCTCCACAATTACGCCTATCATAATAAAATATTGATTGGCTTTGTTCTGAGCAAATTGGTTTTTATAAAATTCAACAGGCATTTGGAAAAACATTTGGCATGAAGGACTTTGTAAATACGAATTCGGAATTGTCTACAGTCTCCATTTAGAGTTGTTTTGCTTGAATAAAAGAAAAAAATTGTTTTCATTAGAATAACGAGTAGTCCGACTGGACAATTTTTTAGTAAGGAATATAAATCTGGATACGACTGTGATTTTTTTGGGTCTTGGTCTCGGTCTTGGTCTTGAGGTTCAAGGTCTTGGTCTTGGTCTTGAGGTTCAAGGTCTTGGTCTTGAGGTTCAAGGTCTTGGTCTTGAGGTTTAAGGTCTTGACAACAAGACTGCCTTACACCCCCCCACGCAGTCTGCTGTCCTCGGTTATGGGTCTTTTGGTTGAGCCTCGATGTAGCACTCTCATGGACTCTCGTGCATTTCGTGTTGCTACCCTCAGGAAAGGAAATCGACAGATTGTTCCAAATAAGGAAGAAGTTGAAGATAGTTCAAGGGCTTTAGATAGAAATGGTAGATTAGAGACTGGACGGTAGTTTTGACAAAGGTTTGTATCAAGATTAGGCTATTAGATTCAGTCTTGTTGTCCTCGAGACCAAGGTCCTGGTCTCGAGTGCACTCGAGTTCGTTTTTAAAAGTCTTGGTCTTGGTCTTGAGACCAAAGGTCTTGGTCTTGAGGTTCAAGGTTTTGGTCTTGAGGTTCAAGGTCTTGGTCTTGGTTTTGCAAGACCAAGACCAAGACTTTTGTCAATATGAACAGTCATTAATTTTAACAAACGGCAAGAATTTTAAAACTTTATCCAATAATTACTCATACAGTTATTGCGTTAGTATTTACCCGGTGTGAATGAGGCTTCACTGTTGTTTTGGATAAATATTTTGACTTCCGGTTATTTACCATGGAATGATTTCAAAACAGACTCACAATTAATTTGTACATTTACATCCGGTTCTTGAAAAGCTGCTTTGTGTGCTAGCGATTTCAGCACTTGTAGACCGTATTTTTTCACTTGGCACAATTTTTATGAGGCCCCACAGGTCACGTCTTGGTCAGAAAATTCTGAGCAAATTGGATTTTATAAAATTCAACAGGCATTTGGAATAACGTTTCGCATGAAGGACATTTGTAAATACGAATTCGGAATTCTCTGCAGTCTCCATTAAGAGTTGTTTTGCTTGAATAAAAGAAAAAAAACTCTTTTTTTCATTAAAATAACGAGTAGTCCGACTGGACAATTTTTAGTAAGGAATAGAAGTCTGGATACGACTGTGATTTTTGGGTCTTGGTCTCGGTCTTGAGGTTCAAGGTCTTGGTCTTGAGGTTCAAGGTCTTGGTCTTGGTCTTGGTGTTCAAGGTCATGGTCTTGAGGTTCAAGGTCTTGGTCTTGAGGTTTCAGGTCTTGACAACAAGACTGATTAGATTAGATTAGGTTATTATTATACCTCAGCAACATGCAAGGTCTGTACTAAATGTATTACTTCAAGCGAACCTAGGGTTCGTTACTCCGAGATAACATGACTTGTGTTTTCGATAAAATGCATGATACTGTTGATACATAAATATATATTCGGAAATCAACAGCCCCCAGTTTATGTTCAGAACCTTAACCCCCGCCCCCTACTTCTGGCAACCGTGGGAAATCGTTCTCCCAATCCCCCGTCCCTTAGTAGACGCCACTGCACCCATCCATTCATCCGAAACTTACATACATCCACACATCAAGTCATTAATTAATTAATTCATTCATCAAACCACGCACCCAGTGCCACCAACTGGTATCTGTCTGTGTGTCCATCCATCCATTCATCAACGATGCGTCCATTCACCCAACCGTCCATTTATCTATTAATGCATTTAAGTCTGCCGAAGACTTCCCGAAGTAACATGAGAGAATCTCTATATGAATATCTAAACCCTGTTCAAAGATCGAAAGTTCTTTAGTTAAGACGTGTTCTTTAGTAAAGATAGTTCCCTAGTTCCCTTTAGTTTAGATGTGTTCTTTAGTTAAGATAGTTCTGTAGTTAAGATGTGTTCTTTAGTAAAGATAGTTCTTAGTTAAGATGTGTTCTTTAATTAAGATAGTTCGTTAGTTTAGATGTGTTCTTCAGTTAGGATAGTTTTTTTTAAATTTAAGATGTGTTTCTTAGTTAAGATCTCTTCCTTGGTTAAGATGTGTTCTTTAGTTTAGATGTATTCTTTAGTTAAGATAGTTCCTAGTTTAGGTGTGTTCTTTAATTAAGATTGTTCTTTAGTTAAGATGTGTTCTTTAGTTAAGATAGTTCTTTAGCTTAGATGTGTTCTTTAGCTAAATTGTGCTCCTTAGGTAAAATAGTTCTTTAATTTAGATGTGTTACTTAGTTAAGATAGTTCCTTAGTTTAGATATGTTCCTTAGTTATAATAGTTCTTTCGTTAAGAAGTGTTCTTTAGTTAAGATAGTTCTTTAGTTAGGACGTGTTCTTTAGGTTAGATGTCTTCTTTAGTTTAAATGTCCTCGTTGTTCAAGTTAGTTCTTTATTTAATATGTCTTCTTTAGCGAAGATGTTTTTTGGTTTAGTTCCTTACTGCAGATACCTCCTTAGTTAAAACAGTTCCTTGATACGTAATTCGCTAGTTAAGATAGTTCTTAAGTTTAGATATGTTCTTTAGCTAAGACAGTTCTTTAGTTACGATAGTTCTTAAGTTTAGATCTGTTTAGTTAAGGTTTGCTCTTTAGTTAAGCAGGGCTCTTTGGTTATGATGCGTTTAGTTAAGATGTGTTCTTTAGTTATACTCTTTAGTTGTGTTCTTTAGTTGAGCTCTTTAGTTGAGTTCTTCAGTTAAGATAGTTCTTTTGTTTATATGTGCTCCTTAGTTAGGATAGTTCCTTAGCTTAGATGTTTTCGTTACTTCAGAGTGTGTTAATTAAGATGTTCTTTAGTTAAGATATGTTCTTTAGGTAAGAAATGTTCTATAGCTGAGAGTTATTTTACTTAGGTGGGTTCCTTATTTAAGATAGTTCTTTAGAATAGATGTGTTCTTTCTTTTATTAAGATACATGTAGTTCTTTGGTTGAGACGTGCTCTTTAGGTTAGATTGTTTCTTAGTTAAGGTAGTTCTTTAGTTAAGTTAGTTCTTTAATTAAGATGTGTTCCTTAGTTAAGATAGTTCTCTTGCTAAGATGTGTTCTTTAGTTAAGATAGTTCTTTAGTTAAGATGTCTTCTTTAGCTGTGTTATTTAGTTAAGGTGAGTTCTTTAGTTAATATGGGTTCCTTAGTTAAGACAATATTTTAGTTGTATTCTTTAGTTTAGATATGTTCTTTAGTTAAGACTGTTCTCTAGTCAAAATGTTCTTTAGCTAAGATAATTCTTAAGTTCAGATGTGTTCTTTAGTCAAGGTAGTTCTTTAGTTAAGACAGTTCTGTAGCGGTTTTGGGGTCCAGCCGCTTACGTTCAGTTTCTGTGTCTGCTGCGGCCTCTTTGCCGCGCGGCCTCTGCCTCGGCCGCGCGTCATGCCGCACGTCCTACGTCACGGCCGCGCTCTGCCGCACTGTGCCTCACCAGCAGAAACCTTGCCGCGGCCGCGCTGCCGCGTGACGGCCGCGCTCTGCCGCGCGGCCTCTTATGGACAATATAAAAGGAGCAGCCACAAGAAGTCAGCAGTGCAGTCCAGTCAGTCAGTCACAGGAAATCGTCGGTCAGTCCGTCGTCAGTCAGTGTCGTTCGTCGTCGGAAACAGTCGTCAGTCAGTCGTCGTCGAGCGAGAGTCAGTCCTCGAACACAGCGTCGTCGTGCAAGCGAGTCGAACACAGGAGTCGTCGGTCGTCGAACACAGCATCGTCAGTTGTCAGTTAGCGAGTCGTCGATCGGAACCGCTTCCTTGTCGTTCGGTCAAGGGAGTTTGTAAGTCACGGAAATACGCTTCGCACACGGAAACGAACTCTGTACGAATAGAAACGACTGCGGAAACATGGAATTCTGTGGAGAACTCTGACCGAGGAACTCTGCGCGAACTGCTAGAAGCGTTGTTGCTGTCGGAGAACGGTGAAGGGCATTGGACACGGACTGTCGTGGTGAATATATGTTTTCTTTGTATCTACGCATTAAAGTTCGTTTGTGATTTCGATAATAAAGGGTAAAACGTCTTACTCTTAGTCTCCTGCATACCACTGGAGCCTTACTCCGCGGACAGAACGAAGGACCCCCACTAGCTAGCGGGCTGGTATCGGCCATCCTGTAGTTGCCCAGCCTGCTAGTAACGCGACAGTTCTTTAGTTAAGATAATTTTTTTAGTTTAGATGTTATTTAGTTGAGAGTTCTTTAGTTAAGATGAATTCTTTAGTTTAGATATGTTCTTTAGTTAAGATGTGTTCTTTAGTTCAGATAATTTGTTAGCTAAGATGTGTTTAGTACTTTATTTAAGATAGTTCTTTGTTAAGACGTGTTCTTCAGCTAAGATAATTCTTTAAGTTTAGATGTGTTAAGATAGTTGTGTAGTTAAGATTTTAATTGAGATGTGTTCTTTAGCTAAGATATTCGTTACTTAAGATGTGCTCTTTAGTTAAGATATCTTCTTTAGTTAAGATTTGTTCTTTAGTTAAGATAGTTCTTTAGTTTATGTTATTTAGTTAAGATAGTTCTTTAATTGAGACGTGTTCTTTAGTTAAGATAATTCTTTAATTAAGATAGTTCTTTAGTTAAGATATGTTCTTTAGTTAAGGTGTATATTCTTTAGTTATGTTCTTTAGTTTAGATGTGTTCTATAGTTTAAATGTGTTCTTTAGTTAATATAGTTCTTTAGTCAAGATGCGTTTAGTTAAGCCCTTAGTTGTGTTCTTTAGTTAAGATGTTCTTTAGATAAGATGGATGTGTTACTTTTGAGTTAATATAGTTAAGATATGTTCTTTGGTTAAGATGTGTTCTTTAATTAAAATAGGCCTATGTTCTTTAGTTCATATATAAAACATGTTCTGAAGTTCTTCATCTGCCACTCGTTGATATTGCGTTGCAATCTGTTACGATTCCTACATGATGATGAATGCAAAAATGAATATCTGTTTTTGTTGCTGAGGTGGTGGTGCTGATAATGTTGACGTCAATTTTTCTGACAATTAAACGGTGTACAATTGAAATGGAAAGTGGAGTAGTTGTTAGACTGCGTTTTTGTCTTCTTTTACTTTTATCACACAGAACAGTTTCAGTGTGACAATGGTCACTGTATTCTGGCTCCCGAATATTGCAATGGCTAAGTACTAGGGAATGTAATCCCGGTATCCCGAATCCCGGAACATTTTTCAATCCCGTAATCCCGGGATTGACAAACGTGGAATCCCGTATTTTCGGGATTACAAAAAAATTCGGATTTTTGGATTAAAATTACTTTATCCACTGTATAATTCTTCCTTGAGGCTTGGGCAACGGACGCTAATTACGGCAGATAAGCAGCAACAACGACTACGAGCCCTACTACAGACCGACTCTGGATGCTTTAATATCAAGGTGCTGCAGGCTGCTGTGCACTCCTACCGCAGCGGTGCTGCGCCTGTCACTTGTCGTTCTCAGACCTCATTCTCGGCCGTGGGATCGCAATCAACTATCAAGATCTTTCCACTCAGAAACACCCCACCCCAAGTTAATTAGCCTCCGAGGACCAAACAAGCGGGCCAACCTGTTAGTAGCGAAACCTTGATCAAGTATCAACCGAGCCCTACTGCTGTCAAGTGCCTCTGCCTATGCTCTGAGTCATCAGTATTCGGAGATTGTACTTCCTGTATTGACACTTGACGCTTCTTGCGATTAATTTTATCGTAAATAACTCCTAACGAACGCTTAAACTTTTCGTTATTTTAAGGTTACATGTTTATAACACATCGCCACAACGTTCTTAAAACCAACCTCTTTAATACACAACCGCGTAACAGTATTCAATATGGTAAACGGACACTTACCCCCTGGACATATTCCCCCGGACAGTTACCCCCCGGACAATTTCCCCCATACTAGGACATTTCCCCCTCAGTGCAACATACACAAAGCTTTCTGTTTTAATGATCAAAACATACATACATACGTACAATGTACATACATAAATGTATAGGCCCCTACATACATGCATACATAGTTACATACGTACATACATACATACATGTATACATGCATGCATACATATATACATACATGCATACATACATGCATACATACATAGATGCATATGGCACATGCATGCATGCATACATACATTCATACATGTATGTATGTATGTATGCAAACATGCATGCATACATGCACGCATACATGCATGCATACATACATACAGTCATACATGCATACATACATGCACATATACATACATATATACATACATAGTTACATACATACATACATACATACATAAATCCACAGAGGGGGAATTTGTCCGGGGGGAAAATGACCTACTGAAATTCGGGGGGAAAGTGTCCGGGGGGTAACTGTCCAGGGGGAATATGTCCGGGGGAAACTGTCCAGGGGGTAACTGTCCGGCATTCATTAAATATACATTTATGCTATAGGCGGGAAAATTTTTCATTGCATAAAGTATAATCCCGGGATTGATTAATTTCTAATCCCGTAATCCCGGGATTGACAGAATGCTCTGGGATTACATTCCCTACTAAGTACTACTGTGCAGATGCAAGTGATGAATCAATTGGAGGATGCTGCAAGTACCCAATCGGATGTTGTAAGTACTCAATCGGATGTTGTAAGTACCTCTCTGTTTTATGGACCGATATTCTGGTTATTGACCTCATTGCAGCTTGGTTCTGGTGTGCCATCGGTTGATGCCTTGTGCGTTAGACACCAGTGCAACAGAAGTTACTAATAACAATTATTGTGTGAAGTCTCATTTGTGTAATCATCCAACCAAAGTTACAAAGTCTTAGCAACTTTTTATCTTAGCCTCGGCATGTCTTTCCTGCCATGTGAAGAATGCACCATCTGTGAAGTCATTAAAATCACAGCTAAAGACCTGTCTTTTTAAAGTATCATGTGACTGTTGCTAATTTTGTAAACTCATGTATAGCACCCTTTTCTTTGGCCTTGGCGATGCTACCGCATGATACAAATAGTATTATTATTAGTTTTAGTACTATTAGTACTATTATTAGTAGTACTATTATATGAGCCGGGCAGCCACTCCTTTACCTCCCAACCTGATTTCATCACCCCCAGTGTTTGAAGTCAGTATACTCATTTTTCAGATCAATTTGCTTCTAGAGGGTTTTGTTGAAACAGAAGTTTTGAAATACAATGTATTTCTGTTCTGGCAGGGATTTGAACTCCCCTCATATGGGTTGACAGGTCCGTATGCTAACCACTGTATTCTCATGTACAGCTTTACCATGCATTAAAATTTATTCTTTTAGTTTTGCGTTTTAGCGTGTTCAAAGGCGTTCAGATGGTACTTGTGTTAACCTTTGCAACTTGGTGGACTGCCGTGATGGAAGCGATGAAATCAACTGCAGTAAGAAAGTCTATTCCCTTCATTTCTTGAACTTACTGTTTCCAAAATTTTTCTGCACAGCAGAAGTACAACATTGTCTTCCCATTCGTACACTTTTGGGCTTTCTTGGTGGCTGTTCCAAAGCATTGGAATTAATTGCCAAGTTCAGTTCATTCCTTGATGTCATTTATTTAAACCTCTTTCTGCTCTTTCTTCCCACCCTCTTCGGTTGGCTGATCGGCTTGATCTCCTTGTTCCCCAGACAGGGGCGGTGACATGGCTCAACACCGTGCTTCTGCCATCCTTGGCCCTTCCTTATGAAACGACACACCCCTTCACTCCACAGTAAGATTTTGTTGGGGATATCGCCCTCTTCTCTCTGCTGCTTACACAGGCGAAGTCATGTGACTTGTGTTATCAACATACACCAAATGACAAGAGCCTTGGAATTGTTGATAAAAAGAGGTGGACTGAAGTCTCATTTTAACAGTAGTTAACCATGTAACAAATATAGTACCGTACAATACTAACAGCCTTCTCAGTTTCAAGGGATTGACAGAGTAACATGTCAAATACCATGTATCAATGCACTTTGTGAGAACAAAAATCCTCTATATTTCACTCAATGTAACTCCTTAAAACAAAACCCAGAGGGAGAGTACTGGCCATCCACTCTATACTGAGGCTAAGAAAAAAAAGATGCTAACATTTCATAACCATTGCTGTCTCTCATGAGTTAGCTAAAAGACTTCATTATTCTTATACTTAACTTAGTTTTTATTCTTAATACATAAACACATAAATTATATATTTGGGTACAGTTAACAACCTTAATCAGCATAAAAAGAGGCACTGCCAATGAAAAATAGTCCACAAATTAAGTGAAGCTAGAAACACAAATACATTTAAATTTTAATGAACTTTCGTGTTACAGGTCCAATCACACATTATCAGATGTAGCACACTTCCAGACTGCTAGCAGGTAAACTTTTCACTAAGTTGTGTCCTGGGCTCAGTTCCCAGAGAATTATGTGAATTGTGAAACTTACAATATATTGTCAAGCCATTTAACCCATGAACGTGGTTGTCTGGTTGTTGGTCTGTTGTTCTTAAGTTAGCATCTTAAACAAACACCATGACCTCTGAATGTTTTCTCGATACATTATTGTACAAAATAAATGCACAATTGCCTTACCATACAAAACAACTGATGCAGTCGCTGGATGTTTTATTAAGTAAATAAATCCAGATCATAGTGTTTACATTTTCAAATGCAGGCAGACTTTCTGCCTTTGCAACAGTATAATCTGTTAGGGGTCGTCCATAAAGGATGTCCACAATGACGGAGAGGGAGGGTCATTCAAATGCAGACACGGGAGGGATATGACCATTGCAGACTACCTCATATAAATTGCTAAATTTGATAGTTTTTAAACACCCTGTTTAGTTTTTTAAACACCTTGTTTCATGCCTGAGACAGAAAGTCAGTGGGGTGATTGCCTTAAATCATTTTAAAAGGCAGGTAGTTAAACATTTGCTTACTATTTATATTACTTTTGTTTGTTTTAAATGCAGTAGTTGACATAGAACACTAGCTGCTTAATTTTCAATTTAAGAAGCATGTAGGCCTACTGGTTGACATTTTAAGTAAGGTGATTTTAAATAAGACAGAACTGGTAGCTTATTAATGACGTTAGTCACAATGATGGTTTTTTGTTCATTGGCTTTGGCGTGCGGACATCCACAAAAGGGAGGGGGAAGGTCAAATGCGGACAAGTGCGGACAAGGGGAGGGAGGGGTCCAAGTAGGTAAAATTTTGCGGACGTCCTTTATGGATGACCCCTAAGTGTCACATAGACTGTAGTTATTTCATTCTCTGCAATTGAATTTCACTACCAGATGCAGTACAGTAACAGACTGGAATGGCCACCGGCTGTTGTAGTCACTGATTCTTCATGTCTTTGGCCTTCTCATGCATGTAGGATATGTGTTTTTGGAAAAGGACTTTATTCGTATACGTCTTATTGCATAAGTTGCAGTGCAGTCTATTGCTGTGTACTTGGATGTGCAGAGCAAGGCTTTCCTCATAGCGGTAGGCGTTGCGACATTCTCTGCACTTGTGTGGTCGTTCCACTTCGTGGCGCACCATGTGCTTGTCGAGCTGTGCCTGGAAGCGGT
This sequence comes from Allolobophora icterica, assembly GCA_963556255.1. NCBI lineage: Eukaryota > Metazoa > Annelida > Clitellata > Crassiclitellata > Lumbricidae > Allolobophora > Allolobophora icterica. Next base: position 18,639,720 of record OY744615.1, on the reverse strand, counting down.
AGTGCTTACTGCAGACAGGGCACGAAAAGTGCGTAATCTTGCCAAGCTGGTTGCTCTCAACAACACCATGCTTTGAAACGAGGTGCGCCTCTAGTTGGCACAGTGTAGGAACACGACGGCCACAAATCTCGCAAACACACATTGGTTTGCTGGTGGTAGTTAACTCAAAACCGCTCTTGACGTCAAAGTCCTCAGGGCTGCAAAGCCCTTGAGGACTAATGTCGTTGAAGAGCGATCGTGACTCGGAGGCATCTGGAATGCTTTCACAGTCTACGGATGCCAGGGTGCGCTGAGGTGTGACGCTCAGCTGTGATGGAGATTTCAGATCCTCGGGCATCTCCTCATCCAAATCAGCTCCTGACTCAAACAAGTCTTTGTCTTTGATCGTAATGATTTCTTTCATGTCACGAGCCTGTCGGAATGCCTTACGACTTGACCGTGTGATGACCTTAGGGACTGTGCTCGCATAACAGCGTCGAGTTCTGTTTGACATCGACTCAAGAGGAATGCCATCAAGAGAATCTGAGTCCGAGTCTATGGCAATAGTTTCATTTAGTGTCTGACTCAGAGCTGCATGGCTGGCAGAGCTCACCTGAAAACAACTCATCATCTTTGTTGACGGCACTGTCTCCCACCCACTCGTTTTCAGAAGACCTGGTCCAGTGGAGCTGCTTGTTCCACTACCTCCACTGTGAACTCCACCACTCCAGTTACTGGACAGTGGGCCAGTGAGGTAACTACTCAGAGAGGCAGGTACCTCTGAGCTTAACTGTCGCGTATTATCAGTAAGATTGGAGTCCTGTGAAGTGCACAGATTTGGAAGAGAAACAGTTGGTGGTTCACTGTGACTAGAGTTCGCATTACTAACTTCAGTGCTATTTGTAGAGAGAATTTTGTCGTCAAAATGAATGATGATCCTCTTCTGTTTGTCAACTGTAACTCCTATCGTACCTTCAATCAACACCTCACAGCAATACGTAAGGGCAAACTTGCAAACCTGTGACATCATTGTCTTGACAGTTTTATTCAGTAAATTGTCTTCCTGAGTGGGTGACATTGTCTCTGGCCAGAATAACACAACTGAAATCAAAATTCAGCATTTATACTTGAATTATTACACCACAAAAAAAATGATTTTAACAAACTATTACCAAATAATGAATTTTTCGAATGAGCAAAGACAGTATCAACATTATTAAGAAATAATTCATTTGTCCTCTAGGATCTCATACTATTGTTTGGGCTTAGATGAGACATCTGACCAATGCTGGAAATTAACTCTGCTCTTAATTTTCCAAATAACAAAATAAACTAGAGAATAAGGGTCAGCCGGAAATTGCCTTGGACATTTGCCTCGGCCGAATATCCCGTTTTTTGGCAATATTTGGAAGTATTCGCCTCGGCAAATACTGTACTCACAAATAATTGTAATTGTAATTGAACATTTATATAGCGCCACTCAAATCAGCGGCGCTCTCGACCCGCATCACTGCCAAAACCGGCAAAAAAGAAAGGTTTTCAAGCGTCTATGGAACTGAAGAGGAGGGCCGTGGAAGAGCGCATATGCAGAACAACTACAAGGCCATGGGCCGAGGATCGCAAGGAGGCCCTCTCAGGCAGGGAAGAAACCGGGGTGTAGAAATTCATTAGGTAAGACGAAGCAGACCCAGTGAGGCAGTTGTGCACGAGGGTGATGGTTTTGAACTGAATTCTGTTGGGCAGGAAGCCAGTGGAGGGAGTCACGAATAAAGGCAGAGATGTGGGCAAACTTAGGAATATCACCTATAAGCCGAGCAGAAGCATTGAGGATAGACTGAAGTTTGTGCATATTGGAGAAGGAAAGGCCAGTGTACAAAGCATTACCAAAGTCAACTCGAGTGCAAATCAAGGCATGGACCAGTGCAGAGACAGCATGGACTTCACTTGCCAGAATTTGTAGGCTCATAATTTCAGCTTTGAGCTTCATCTAACATATTCATTTTGAAGAAAAGTACAAAAAACACCAACACCGGAGTCCACAACAAAAGTCAAGTTCATTTCATTGATTACTTATTTTTAAAATGCAAAATGTATTAGTCAGTTATTACAAATACAGAAATTTATTTCGATAAGTTTTCATTACATGAAAATGTGAACCTTCGCATATGGAACAAATGGTACTTGGTTCATACCCGGATCCAGCAAATAGTACCAAATACTCGGATTCTGGGCGAACATGTACAATCGGGATGCCTATGTACTATCTGGGTGGATGTCTTTGCATTGTGAGGGTCGGTTAGGGCTTAGGGTTACGGTCAGTGTAGCCTATGTATTTGTGCGACTAAAAAAGCTATACCTGCGAGTGGAAGCTGGATTTTAAAATTCAGGGCTAGGGTTTGTACATGGGTAATCCTCCAGTTTAGGTGCTTTAATTATTTCTCATTGAATGGTCAATATTTTCATCGCTCTTCCAGCTTCCAGTCTGAACTCTATTTTCATCGCTCTTCCAGCTTCTAGTTTGAGCTGTTTTCACCGCTAATCCAGCTTCTGGTTTCAGTTTTACTATGAAATGTTTTCATCGCTCATCCATGGCAATAAAATTGGCGCTAAAACGATATAATTTTCATCGCAATTCCAATTTTTAGTTTGAGTTTTATTATGTAATAATATTCATCGATGATCCAGCTTCTAGTTTCAGTTATATTTTCATCAACCTTTACAATTGCTGATAACTATCCACTATGAAAGTGTATATTTAATTAAAGCACCTAAACTGGAGAATTACCTTGTACATGTCCGTCGGATTCTGTGCTCGGTGGAAATGTCGACGATCATGTACAAACGAGGTGCCTAAATTTACTTACTGCTATTGAAAAGTAGCGTGCCGCTATTGGTCAACGGCCAACATACAACAACTATATCTGAAAGATACGACCGTTTTGTATGATGTCACCCATTCCTTTATAACATTGAGTGGCCCTGAAAAGGGCCGTTTGATATTGGGTGGCCCTGAAAAGGGCCGTTTGATATTGGGTGGCCCTGAAAAGGGCCGTTTCACACGCCAGCAAAAACCGGGACTAGCATGGGTGTTTTTCAGCTATATGGCAAAATATGTTGAGATACGCCATGTGGCCTGTGGACCCGTAACGCTCACGCCACATGAACTCATCGAGATATCCAGGGACCATATCTTTGGTGGTGCCGTTCATGCGCTTGCATACGGCTTTCGCACGCACCCAATACGCTTCAACATTGTTTGTGTGAGCACCAGTTGCTGGGTTCACAAAATTCTGACTGTGGCTAACAGTAAGATGCGTGAAATTTTGCGGAAGGTTGCCAATTCCGCGATAAGCGGCCCACTCGTCCGAAATTATGGTCGACCCTGGCTTGACAACCCGTTGGATGATGGGTAACAGGGTCGCTGCATCGGGTCCGGCCCGAATCCTCGAAACCCGAATCCCCGAAAACGATGAAAATACACAAAAGCCCGATTACCCGAAAACAGTTTTATAGAAAGCGGCCAACTCCCGAAAACTATTCAAAGTTAAATTGTAAACTTTTATACATGACATAGACCTAGCGTTACCTTGGTGCATCTCGATATAATATAGAATATAGATATAATATTGGAAATCGATTTCGGGGATCCGGGCGAAATTCTTTTCGGGGATTCGGGTTTCGGGCTGATCCCGCTGCATCGCGTTTAGCCACAATGATTATGTAACCGATTTTCTCGGTCACATCGTGCTGACCCCTACTAGTGAAACATTTCTGGTAATTGAGGCTTTTAGCGTCCCCTATTTTTTTTTTTTTTATGCATAAAAAATTGCAAGCTGTTAAATGAACGCCCTTACTTACTTTTCTGATGTGCAGACGGCGTTTTCAGCTGCCATTTTGTCAAAGAAAAATAAATAATTTTAATTAAAACTAGTACTACAATTTATGGCTTTAGTTCTATTTCACCCGAACAATATCGTGCATCCGAATGATGTCCTCGCGGTACAGGTGGTACGGACCGAAACTTGGCGTTTGGCGACCCTTTTACCAGCTACGGAAAACACAGAACTGGCCTTGCAGTGGTGTGCTCGAAGAAGCCTTATACATAACAGTTACACGTGCCCAGTGTGTAATCAGCTCTGCACTCTCATTCAGTATGCGCAAGGTATAGACGGGCGCCGATGGTCTTGCCGCCGTTGTGGAACACGTAAATCCGTTCGGGAACGTTCATTTTTTTCCCGAAGTCACTTATCGCTGCAACAGATTGTGGTGGTTTTGTATTGTTGGTCGTACGACATGCCCCAGAATATAATACAACATGAAGCAGACGTGGGTGACAGGAAGAAAATTATCGATTGGTGCAATTTCATGCGGGAGGAATGTGAAACGTGGCTTGAGGCTAATGCTGGTGAAATCGGCGGATTTGATATAAATGGTGATGCGATAGTGGTTGAGATAGACGAAAGCAAATATTTCCACCGGAAATACCACAGAGGCCAGTGGCGTGACGGCCATTGGGTCTTTGGTGGAATCGAACGCGACAGTGGCCGATGTTTTCTTGTAGAGGTTGCAGATCGACGCGCAGCTACACTTGAAAGGTGCATTGAAGAGCATATACTGCCCGGTTCGCACATTATATCTGATGGTTGGGCTGCCTATGCAAACATTACTAATATACGGGACGGTATATACGAACATTCAGTTGTGGTCCATCAGCAGAATTTCGTAGATCAGGACGACCCAAGTGTACACACCCAGAACGTAGAAAATATGTGGATGCGAGCCAAGCGCAAACTGAAGAGACAATTCGGGACAAGCAGTGAATTATTTCCATCATATCTACATGAGTTCATGTTCCGAAATCATTTCAGGGATAACTTTTTCAGCAATTTCCTTGTTTCAATTGCAGAAAATTATATGTAAACTGCAACGACAATAACTATAACACTTTTTTCTTTAACCTGTCTGAATGTATGCAAAATATTACAAAAATAAATTTGTTATGTTGGTTTACATATGCTTAAAACTTTAAATAGCGGAAAAAAAAAAAATAGGGGACGCTAAAAGCCTCAATTACCACATTTCTTTCATGTCGCATATTGTAAGCTGTTTTGCAATTATGATAGCTCCTGAACTCATTACTATCAACTTTCTCTGAATGACAGTCCGAACGGTTAAATTACTTTTAAAAAGGTACCCGATACGGTTTATCAACAGCAGCTGTGCAACAAATTCTTAACGGTGTCGAAAGCAAAAGAGTAAGCTAACATCACCTTGAAAGCAACGTATTTTTTCATATAACTCAACAGAATTTGTGAATATAACCTTTGTGAACAAATAAATATTGCAATAACAATTTTGGAACGTAACAGCGATCCGTGGAACCTAACGCGTTCAGTCTTGCCAGTAGCCGTTTAAGCTACCTTAGCCGTTTAAGCTACCTATCTGGTAGCCGTTTAAGCTACCTATCTGGGATCGACCATGAATGCACAGGGTGGCTGCGAGCATGACATCAGGAACAGGATTAAGGTGGCTTGGCAGAAATGGAGAGAACTAACGGGAGTGTTGTGTGACGCCAAAATGCCAACTCAACTCAAGGGAAAGGTATACAAAACAATGGTAAGACCGGTGATGCTATATGGAGCAGAGGCCTGGGCGCTGACAAAAAGGGATGAAGGGTTACTGGAGAGAACAGAGATGAGAATGCTACGATGGATACTTGGGATCTCACTGAAGGACAGGAAAAGAAATGTGGACATCAGAAAGAAGCTCGGGGTGGCATGTATAACTGACAAAGTACGAGAGACCAGGCTGAGGTGGTATGGACATGTAATGAGAAAAGAGGATGATAGTTGTGTGAAAAGAATCATGAATGCAGAGGTATACGGACGCCGCAGTCGGGGACGACAGAGGAAGAGATGGGAAGACACGATACAACAAGACCTAAAACTCCTAAAACTGAAGAAAGAAGATGCTCAAGAAAGAAACAAGTGGAAGAGAAGGATCCGAGTGGCTGACCCCTCTCCAAAGAGGGATTAATTCGAGCCTGAAGGAAAAGAAGAAGAAGAAGTTTAAGCTACCTTCATGAATAATTATGTAGTATCAAGCGCAATAACCAAGGGTGCGTTTTTAGGCCTCTTTACAGATGGATCCGACCTTGGCGGTTACTACCATAGCAGTCTTGTTGTCAATACCTTAAACCTCAACACCAAGACCAAGACTTTGAACCTCGAGACCAAGACCAAGACTTTGAACCTCGAGACCAAGACCAAGACTTTGAACCTCAAGACCAAGACCGAGACCAAGACCCAAAAAAATCACATTCGGGTCAAGATTTCTTTTCGTTAAAAATTGTGAAATCGGACTAATCGCTATTTTAATGAAAACATGATCGAGTCTTTTATTTAATTCAAACAAATTAACTTTAAATGCAGACTGTAGAGAACTCCGAATTCGTATTTACAAAAGTTCTTCAAGCAAAATGTTATTCCAAATGCCTTTTGTATTTTATAAAAAAAAACAATTCGTGCAGAATTTTCTGACCAAGGCGTGCCTTAATTGTGGGGCCTCATAAAAATTTCGCCATGTGAAAAAATACTTTCCATAGGTGCTGATGTCGCTGGCACACACAGTAGCTTTCAAGCACTGGATATCGTGAGCCTTTTTTAAAAATCCTCCCATGGTTTATTGGAAAAGTCTCGACAGGGCTTCCAGATACAGCATAACTTATAATAGTTGCCGCTGCCGATGGCCGGGTTTTCCTGACCAACAAGACTTGTATCCGTCCATAGGTAGGCCTATTAAATTTTTTGTCGTAGGCTAGGCCTATGATGCAAAGAGGCTTGATAATTTTTTTAATTCTTGAGTTTTGTTAACTGACTGTTCATATTTTATTGACAGCCGGTCTTGGTCTCACAAGACCAAGACCAAGACCAGGACTTTGAACTTCAAGACCAAGACCAAGACTTTTGGTCTCAAGACCAAGACCAAGACGAAGACTTTTAAAAACGAACTCGAGTGCACTCGAGATTAAGACCTTGGTCTCGAGGACAACAAGTCTGGGTATAGTGATGACTGATGAACGCTTTATAGTCCCCGAAGACCTCATTCTCGTGTATGCAAACAGTGGAACTCGACAGTCTTACAGCTGCGCGTTATCGTAGTCAACCAGTCTGAGTCGTCGATAGGCCTATAAGGCCATAGCGTTAGTTTGTTAGTGAGACTGAGTATTAAGTGTAACACCGTGTATAAATGTGTAACAACTAAAGTTCAAGTTCTATGAGGATAGTTCTTGTAAACTTATAATTACAATTGTCAACTGTTGAGTCTGAGTAAAAAATGAGTTTGTACTGGTTTTCGATAAAACTCAAGACGACCGCCCAGCTGTTTAAATACATTCACGCTTAGTACATCAATTAATGAATCAAGAATATATTAGCTCGCGAAGACATTAAAACATGGATAAAAAGGTAACATAATTATACAATTTACAAGAGCCCGGCCGTTGCTGGGATGAACCAGCGCAGGATGGCAAAACAATGGCATGGCCAGTGGCGGCGCCACGATTTGAAAAGTAGTACGGCAAATTAGGAGTACGGCTGCTGTTTACTTGTAACTTACTGTCAGTGCTCATATAGATAAGGCCTCTTCATGATCATCATCGCTTTCGATTTGACTATGAAAAACGTCATAAAATAAAATGGCTTTCAAAGACTTATGAAATGGAGGCATAAAAAGCAGAAGAAGCTCATAATATTATGTCAGATTACAACGGAGGTCTTTATCAGCATAAGTGGTCCACTAACCTGAAACTAATAGGCCTATCTCGATTCTGTAAATGGTCATTGAAATAGAGCGCTATTGGAAGACCCGATTATACATAGTGACTATAGAAGTGGATTAAAACGACTGAACTATAAGAGGCGCGAAGTATCTCTCCTATAAGAACCAACTAAAATATTACTATGAGGCAGAAGAAAGTTAGTGATGACCAGATACGTGTATGGCTAAAACCGCTGCCTAGCAACAAACACCAACACGACTTATTCTTCCGGTTAACAGCCTCTTTCCGGCTCTATTAAGAGGTGCTATACATATGCATTGCTGCAATACGATCCAGATAATAATAATAATAATAATAATAATAATAATATTTATTCTTTAATTAAGCGCCTGCAAACGCACTGCGCTGTACATGTACATGTTATGCGATAAACCTTAACTACTAACAGAACAGACAGCCTGCAATACACGGCGCAAATTGCAGCCTACAAAGCATGTCCGCCTATGGGACTCGATCTCTGTACCTCTCGCACTCTACGCCAGATGTTATCCAATGCGCTATCGGGCTATATTTGAAAGTCATGATTATGGCTTTTATTCAGCTTCAATTAAAATGACGATTCGCTCGTGTGTTATTACGGCTGTTTTTACGATTAAACCGCATTTTATGAATGTTATTACTCGCAGTGAAAGCCTTCGAATGTTGTATCTAAACAGAGGTACATACGTTTGTATTTCTTACATGAACGCAGTTGATTTCAATATAACAGGTCTTCCAGTTAATACAAGAGCCACATAGGCCTACACTATGAGTGCCCTGCCACAGTTAAACATAACATCATGCAAGTCAAAATAAAAGCGAGGAAGAAAATACAAGGAACTTACACAGGTAGAAACCTAGTAAAAATTACAAATTGCTTAGTTTTATTACTAAACTTTCAGAATTTTGCTTCGATGAGGACATCAATGTTCGGCTATATCTGCTGAAACGGCAAACTCTTCAAATGCCAGATACACTACATGTATTAATTGGCACCTAAGAAAAGAAAACTAGAGAAAAGGCAATCTGAATAGCCAAAAGGGCCTCATCTACCAACGCTGCAGCGTTATAAAAAAATAATAATAAGGACGGCCACTCCAGAATCAATATGCTTAATTAGTATCTGACACCTGAGGGATCATAAATACCTCGGGTAAAAAAAATAATAATCTTTTCTTTATCTAAGCGCCTGCTAGGCCTAACCGCACTGCGCCATACAGTGAACATACATAATTATAGTAGAAACGGCAGCCACGCAGGGCGTTTTACATACATGCATACAGTAGAAGCACATGATAACAGTTTTACAGGAGTCGAAAATAACTGTTTAAGCGGCAGCCACACGGCGTCAATCATGGCCTGCTATTCATTTAACTACCGCTGCCATCTAGCGAGTGGAAGGCTGAATAAACCTTACGGGGTCTACGGGATTCGATCTTGGTACCTACTGCTCTTCACGCCAGTGTGTTATCCATTACTCTACGGGCCCCCATAGTAACTTATAATATCATGTGCTGCAAGTGATGTCACCTGTCGTAGCTCGGTCCATAGACTGAAAACGATGCCATCGTTCAACTGTCAACAGGAATTCGTTGTTATGGCCCTACATGCTTGCGCTAGCCCGCCAGTCTTCTAGTCTACTGTGTTTTGTTTTGGTAACTTATATTAGTATTGTAGTGAATTACATTAACATCATATAGGCAATCGCAGAGAGCGCTTCTTATAGTTTTACTTTTTTAGTGGCGCTAAATAAATGTTCATGTACGATATCCATTACAATTGTTAAATACCATTAACTCAGTCATTCATGAGTTAATTCATTGATTAAGCAGATAATTACATGCACTGGCGTAAACTTGTCCAAAATATTGGGGAGGGGTGGCATTTGGCTATTTATTCTACACTTATTGCATTGGATGCACAGTCCATCTCAATTACGGGGGGTGCACGTGCCCGGCTGCCCCCCAGAGTCTACGCCTATGATTACATGGGCTTATTTGTTTATAGGACAGTGCTGCGAAATTTGAATGCAAGTAAAAAGCAGTCTTGTTGTCAAGACCTTGAACCTCGAGACCAAGACCAAGACCTTGAACCTCGAGACCAAGACCAAGACCAAGACTTTGAACCTCAAGACCAAGACCAAGACCCAACAAAATCCCATTCAGGCCAAGACTTCTTTTCCTTACGCAAAAAATTGTGGAGTCAATATTTTAATGAAAACGTGAGTCGTTTATTTTATTCAAGCAAATGAACTTTAAATGCAGACTGCAGAGAATTCCGAATTCGTATTTACAAAAGTCCTTCATACAAACTGTTATTCCAAATGCTTTTTGTATTTTATATAAAAAAAAAACAATTCGCCCAGAATTTTCTGACCAAGACGTGCCTTGTGAGCCTCATAAAAATTCCACCACGTGAAAAAATACTTTCCATAGCTAAGTGCTGAAGTCGCTGGCACACACAGTAACTTTTCAAGTACTGGATGTAAATGTAGGCTAGGCCTACAAATCGTGAGCCTTTTTGACATCCTCCCATGGTTTATCAGACCGTCTGGCTTCAGAAACAAGTCTCGACAGGGCTTCCATATACAGCATAACTTAGTTGCTGCTGCCACTGGGGTTTCCTGACCAACAAGACTTGCATCCGTCCGTAGGTATTGTTGTAGATTATGATGCAAACAGGTTTGATAAGTTTTAAAATTCTTGAGTTTTGTAAAATGACTGTTCAAATTGACAGCCGGTCTTGGTCTTGGTCTTGCGAGACCAAGACCAAGACTTTGAACCTCAAGACCAAGACCAAGACCAAGACCTTGAACCTCAAGACCAAGACCAAGACCTTGAACCTCAAGACCAAGACCAAGACTTTTAAAAACGAACTCGAGTGCACTCGAGACCAAGACATCGGTCTCGACGACAACAAGTCTGGTAAAAAGATTCTACAATTTAAACATCATTCTTTTCTTATTACATTTATTCTGGGCACTGAAGAGAGACATAGGCAGCCATGCTTGCATCCGATTATATAAAATAATACATTCATTCATTCTAAGGATTTGATATAGCGCCTCTTCAAGATACCTGGTACCTACTCAGAGGCGCTCCCAGCTCAACAACAGCTACAGAAATGAGACTTGAGGGACTTACAAAAAGCAGGCGAGTTTACCAGTTGCAGCAAGCGCAGGTTTAAAGGTAGGCCATTCCAGATGGAGGGTCCTACAACCGAAAAGGCCCGACACTGTCTAGTACATGCATTCCAGCGCAATTGGACGATGCTGTGTTTGACATAAACGCGACTTTAATTCATTGTCACAGTCTCATTCAATGGCCTTTGTTTTGTTCTTTATCCGGATGTCGTGCCATAAAATTCATCGACCAATTTTTAATTATGAATCGCCATCACTATCATTATCATAAATATCAGCTACCGTATGGTTTTCCTCTATTTGGAGTCTTGCCGTTTCCACAACATGTTGCCAATGTCTCTATGATGATCTTGCCTCTATAGGCTCCGAAATTCAGTAGGCGCCTGCCAGGCTCCGCAGCTCGTGTCCATGCTTTACTCGGTAAGGAATACAATTTAAATATTCGGTGTTTATAGACCGATTTATCTCTAAGGCACATCTGATGCGCAGTTAACAGCGAATATAAAATCAGAAGCGGAAACAGAAGCTTAGAATTGCACTGCATGCAGAGTCTGATAAAGAAGTAGGTCACATGGTTGCATTTCTTGCGCTGCAAGATCCTATTAACTGCCTACCGTAAGAAGCTTCGAAACAATTGAGATTGTCTCTTTCTCCTAATATCACAGTTGAATAGGCTATAGTGATCCATTGATGCATGACGACGTGTACTAACACGATTAACGATTTGTTCCAAAATTCATAGTCGGAAATTAAGAACTGCTGATGAAAGTGTTATAGACACGGTAGCTATTAGAAATATTGTCAATGTAACAATGACTGAAGTGTTTGAATAATTCTGTAGCGTCTGTGTAATTATCGCTTTTGTTATCTAAATATAATAAAAAGATTTTAGAAGCAGAACTTCATAAAGATTAAAATTCACAGGATAGTTGTTGATTGAAAAAACTGAAAAGGTGAGTCATAATTTGACAGTTGGTCTTCCATATGGAAGACCAACTGTCAAATTATGATCCACGCATACACGACGTTACACGTGGAGCCCGAACACCTGATTAGTCATATTTTGAGACAGATATAAAGGTACGAAGGATTAGATGGTGTGCTCCCCAACAATATCGGAAGCAGCAAAGTGGTCAAAATTAAGAGGCCTAAAACCAGGGATTCAGCTAAATCCCTCTGTAATGGTTCTTAGAGCCTGTAGCCTTGTCGCCTGCTCTAGAAAACCTATGACGGCATCCAAATTTGTGTTTATAGGAATAATAATTTAGTTACAAAAATAAATTGCTTGCGAGCAATTGTTCTTAATTTAATTGTTTTGGTGAGTTAAGAGAACTTTTCAAAAGTACGCGGAGGCGGCGGAGCTCATGTCATGCGACCATCATCCGTCAGTCAAGAGCCAACGAAAGCTCAGTTCTACTCGGAACCAGTCAAATGGATCACAGAAGTGTCGCTGTGTCAGGTCGAATATGAAAAAAGCCTTAGGATGCAGTGTGAATATTACCAGAGTAGAATATTAAAAGATTACCACACATTTTGTTCAGCTGTGATTTCAACCCAGTGCTAAACAGGTTTGCTCAATAATCTCCACATCTGCTGCAACAGCTGATGTCTCTCCACATACTGCAAGGAGATATTTTATAAGCTAAAGTAGAGCGGGTTGAAATGACAGTTAGAAACGAAGTTGAACTAAATGATCTCCTTGTTGTGGAAAATCCTGAAGCGTGAGGGTGAAATTGAAATCAAATCAAATCAAATCAGTCTTTATTGTACCGTGAGCAGTGCATGTAACATCATACAATGTAAAACATTGAAACATTCACATTGAAACATTCACTGTTATTACATTTATTAAAAAGGTAAATTAACACAATAAGCACAATAAGCACAATAAGGGCGACCCAAAAGGGGCGCAAGCCCCGCTATAGGATAGGGTAACCCACATTCCGAATTACACATTGATGGTGGGTGCATAAATTCGTAGTAAGGATCACAGAATCAGCGCGTGCTACTCATAACACAGGCAGGTGACAATCAGTTGGCAAAGTTGGCGAAGCTGGATCAGTAGGCCTAATATTAACCCAAGCAAACAAAATCTGTTGAGTTTAACTGATTTCATATTTTCCACCTACTAGGCTCCTTTGGTTTTCAAATATTTTATCCATCGATTAAAAAAAAAAATCCAGTTGTAGTAAGGTTTCGAATGCTCAGTGGTATACTGTAATTCCATATCCTAGGTCCAATAGAACGAAGTGAGAATCGATAATAGTTAGTTCTTGTATATATTTCAGAGACCCCCATGGCTGATCTTGTAAAATGATTATGTATTTCAGTTGTTTAGTAAAAAATTTAGGAAAAGAATTTGGCAACAGATTATTTAGATATTTATACATAAAGAGACCAACTTGCATTGTATTTATATCATGAAATTTTATAATATTATATTCCGTAAGTCTAGTTTTAGTGTGAGAATGTCGCTTGTCAAGTGCAATTACTCTTATGACCCTCTTTTGCAGTATTGAAAGTTTCTTCAGTCTTGTAGGATAAGTAGATGCCCATATAATATTACCATAAGTAAAGTACGGATATATTAATGTGTAATACAAGCTTTTTCGTATATAGTCAGGTATGAGATACGATATTTTTGCTGGTATACCTATATTTTTGGCTATTTTTGTTGCAACAGCATTAATATGATGTTTCCATGACAAGCATTCATCAATATAAATCCAAAGAAATTTAGTTGATTGTAGGCCCTACCTGACTGATTATTGTATCATCTATCATAAGGGAATTTTGCAATACCGGAAGTGGTTTTTTAGCAGAGCGAAATATAATATAACAAGTCTTTTTGATATTAAGTGAAAGTCGATTAATTCTAAACCAATCAGCCACTGCTTCCAGTTCTGTATTTATTGTATCCACAAGTTTGACTACAGATTCACAGGAGTGAAATACATTAGTATCATCTGCAAAAAGAATAAATTTTAAAATATTAGATGAATTAGGGAGGTCATTTATGTATAACAAAAAAAGTAAGGGGCCAAGATTTGAACCTTGCGGCACTCCAAATTTCATAATTTTCCATGACGACTTGGCGTGATTACATTGGACCATTTGAAAATGCAGAGTTAAGTAATTTTTAAACCATAAAAGAGGGACACTCCTTATTCCATAGTTTCCCAATTTATTCAATAGTAATTTATGGTCCACAGTGTCAAATGCTTTGGCTAAGTCCAAGAATATCCCCACTGAAATTGTCATATTTGAGGTCAGTAGTCCGTGATCCGACAAAAAGTGCCAGTTCTGGTAGGACTGCATTTACTGACGCCAACATACAGTCTGCTGGATGCATACGGAATCTCTATCAGTAAAATCTTTTATAATAATTCAGGTATAAACTTAACATTAATCTCGTTCAGGTTTTGTTTCGATAATAAATTCGCTATACTAATATAGAACACACATAAACACAGTATACGTGCATACGTACATCCATCCATCCATCTATATGTACATACATACATTTATGCAATCAGTGCATGTACATATATAAACACATGTATAAACACATGTATGTGTGTATGCATACATACATACATACATACATACATACATACATACATACATACATACATACATACATACATACAAATATACATACATACATATTTACATACATAAATACATACATACATACATACATACATACATACATACATGCATGCCTATATACATGCATAAATACATACATACATGCATACATACACACATACATACATACATACATACATACTGTCAACATGTGGCATACACACATACATACATACATACATACATACATACATACACACACACATACATACATACATACATACATACATACATACATACATACATACATACATACATACATACATACATACATACATACATACAAAGCCACTTCGTATCGACCAGCAAAAGCGCGCACTAACACGCGAGAATTTTGCATTAGAACAGCTGGACCACTACTTTGGTATACCATTCCAATAAAAACCCGCTCCCCCTCTACTCGATATCAGTTTTAAAAACGTTTACGGTCATTTATTATGCACTCCTAGAATTCGCCCTGACTAGACTCCTCCTCTTAAAAGTTCAGTTATAGTTTGGGCCGTCAGCTCCGCGCACTGGCCCTTGAGTTCCTTAGTTATGGTTAAGATAAGATTAGTTAAGTTGTGTTCCATTTCTTCCTACTTCTCTGAGCCCCCCCTCCACCCAATCCCGTTTAATGCCCAGACTATTCTCATCTTTTTCTAGTCACGTCGGGAAGGATTACTTATAATATGCCATACACTGAATTATGTTACTTGGCCTGTCGGGTGTCCCCGCCGAGCGGGATAATTATCCCTTTGGGGCCACCCATTGCTTCCATGCATCACCGACTGTTCTCTCTCACTTTATCTAATGAAGCAGTAATAAATGTACCTGAATTGTTATACTTATGTAATTTTACTGATTGGTTGCAATAAAAAGACATTGATTGATTGATTGATTGATTGAACTGATTTTTGAGAAAAAGCTTAATTTCAATGTGACATATGGCAATATATACATGTATTTAGTTCGCTTTGCGTTAGTATCGCATAGGCCCTATGTACGTGTATATAATATGATAGATATACGCAGCTAGCTCTCGCTGTGGATAGATAATTAGATGTCGCTCAGGCATAGCAAACACATGTGCCTAAGCGCGGGAAGGATTTTGCTGACAGTTGATGTTTTGTTCTGTAGAAAATTATTGGTGACTATATTTGAACCGTGTATTATAATATAAAGAGTTCTATGAGTGAAAAGTCATCGACGAGTACACCACCTATAGGCTGCTGGCATCTACTGGACGGACGGCTGCTGGACCGGATGGCATCCCATCATTGTTCCTAGGCATAACTGCCTCGGTGCTGGCTAAACCGGTTGCGCATCTGTATGGAGTCTCAATCCTATCTGCCTTCATTCCGACCCAATGGAAGATTAGCACTATCACACCTGTGCCAAAGGTAACTAGACCAATGAAGCCGGTGGACTACCGTCCTATCTCCGTTACGTCCATCTTGTGCCGCCTACTCGAAAAGTTCATCGTGCAACGCTTCTTCCACCCGCTACTTTTGGATCCTCAGCTCAACCACGAATTCACCGACCAGTATGCTTTCAGACCAACTGGTTCAACTACGGCGGCTATTACAGCCCTACTTACAGATCTCACGGAACTACTTCAAGAGCACCAATACGTCCACCTCATTGCGCTCGACTTTACAAAGGCTTTCGACATGGTGCGACATGCCAGCCTAGCTGAACTATTGGCGGAACTACCCACACCAGACTCAATATACAATTGGGAAATTGAATTCCTCAAAGATAATCAACATGCGACAAAATTTAATGGACTCACATCGTCCCTGTTAAAAATAAATGCAAGTATTGTACAGGGATCTGGTACTGGACCAGTACATTTCATTACAATAATCTCTAAACTAAAAACGGTTAACCAAGGAAATAGAATCTTAAAATACGCCGATGACAGTTACTTGATGATACCTGCATCAAATACCCACACAGTTATGGAAGAACCAAACCATGTGGGTAATTGGGCTGAGACGTGTAACTTAAAATTAAATCAGAGTAAGACACAGGAGATGCTAATAGGATCCAGAAGGGGTGGGGGTGTTCACGGGAAGATACCTGTCATACCAGTATCTCTAGAGTGGAAGAAATGAGGGTGCTGGGTGTTACAATTACTGAAACACTTGCTTTTGTAAAACACATTGACCGCGTCTGTTGCAGGGCAAGGCAGTCCCTCTATGCACTAAGGGTGCTGAAAGCCCACGGTCTTAAAGGCCCAAACGTCTTTGATGTCACAAGGGCGACGACAGTGGCATGCATGCTGTATGCAAGCCCCGCATGATGGGGATTTGCATCCCAGCATGATAAAAATAAACTTCAAGCAATTATAAACAAGATGACTAGGCAGGGGTACCTGCCGGAGGGTGGGCCAACGTTTGACCAACTCTGTAGGAAGGCGGATGTTGGCCTATTCACGGGCGTCTTAAACAATCCTGGTCATGTACTACACAAATTGCTCTCACCCAAGAAACCTAAAAATTATGTTCTGCGACTTCGGTCTCACGATAGAGTGCTTACTCCACTGGACAATAACATTAGGAAAAATTTCATTGGAAGAATGCTGTATTCTTATTGATTGTGATGCTTTTTCTTAAAAACTGTTGTATTATGTATTGTATTAAGTGATGCATGTACACTGGAGTGCTAATCTCTTGCAACCGGTTAAATAAAGAAAATACTTACTTACTTACTTACTTACTTACTTAAGAAAAAGACTGAAAACGTTTCGGACGGTGTTTGTTTGATATAGGCTACGTTATATACTGTATAGATAGCTACCTATACGTAGAGTTAAGTAAAACAGTGAACAAATTCAAATGATGGAACTTCCAAAAAATTTTGTGACACGCATGTTCCAAGCGGTTTTTGTTGTTTAACAGTCTTCTCATTCGAACAATATAACACAGAACAACCAGTTGTCTATAGCGGTGAAAATGTCATGGATTCATTTTTTCACACATAAAAAGTGAGCAGACCAGAATTAATTAAATTCTTTCAAACAATTTCAAAATGAGTCCACTAACCCAGCTACAATTGGAAAATTATAAATCTTGTCAAAATTGTTCCTCATGTGAGGTCAAGTTGGAACCTAAGAATAAAGTGAGACATCACTGTCATATAACCGGCAACTTCTTGTCACCTCTGTGTAGAAATTGTAATTTACAGATGAAATTTAAGATGCCGACAAAGACGAAGGGTTAAAAGGTTGCAAATTATGTGATACCAGTCGCGTTTCAAAATTTAAAGGGATATGATTCACACGTGATTCTAAAACATCTGACAAATTTCTTTGCTCCGAACGATGTGAATGTCATTGCCACAAACATGGAAAAGTAATTGGCTTTTGAAATTAACGGTTTAAAATTTGTCGATTCTCTTCAAATTCTAAACTGCAGTCTGGACACTTTGTTGTCAAATTTGATGAAAGATGACCACTCAAATTTTAAACATATGCGTCGGCTTTACGACAATGATGAGCAATTTAAGTTAGTGCTTAGGAAGGGTATTTTTCCTTACGAATTCATAGATAATGTAAACAAAATGTCAGAAACATGTTTGCCAGATCGAGGACTTTTACAGCCATCTCACAGAAGAGAGCGTTAGCGATGCTGACTATGCACATGCCCAAACCGTTTGGTCAAAATTTAACATACTCACCATGCAGAGTATCATGATCTGTATTTGAAGACGGATGTTATACTACTTGCAGACGTTTTTGAAGAGTTTCGAACAAAGTCAATGAATTACTAAAAATTAGACCACCTCCTCTATTTCTCATCTCCAGGTCTGAGTTTTGATGCATGTCTGAAAATGACTAAAGTCTCGCTGGATCTTATAACGGATCGTGATCAGTATCTATTCATTGAGAAGGGAATGCGGGGCGGTGTATCCATGATTTGCAATCGAAATGGCAAGGCTAACAACCCTTATCTTGAACATGAATACGATGAAAATGTCGAAAAGAGTTACATTATGTATCTCGACTGCAATAACTTGTATGGATATGCAATGAGGAAGTTTAGGTTTTTGGGTCCAGGTGAAATTGAAGAGTTTGACTTGCAATTTAAATCTGCTGAAGATGCAACTGGTTTTATTCTAGAAGTAGACTTAGAATAACCTTTCCACCTGCATGAGAAACGCAATGATTATCCATTGGCACGTGAAAAGCTTGCTATCTCGGCCAACATGCTGTCTCCATATGCACACGAGTTAGCGAGAAAGCTTGGAACCAATCTTAACAGTAAACATGAGAAATTAGTTCCAAATTTACAGAACAAGACCAACTATGTTGTGCATTATAGAAATTTGAACTTTTATCTGAAAATGGACTTGTGAAAATTCATAAAATTTTGGAATTTGATCAATCCAAATGGTTGAAAACTTACATCGATTTTAATACGGCCAAGCGTCAGGTTGCTAAGTCATGTTTTGAGAAAGACCTTTTAAGTTAATGAATAATTCAGTCTATGGCAAGACTATGGAAAACAAGAAGTTCCATTTAGACGTTCGCATAGTTATAAATGCCCGAAGAGCAAAGCGTTTTATAGCCCGTCCAACGTTTAACTCATTTAACATCATTAACGAAGATGTAACTGTTATCCAATTAACCAAGTCTAGCGTTTTTCTCGACAAATCTGTTTATGTTGGCATGTCAATTTTGGACATTTCTAAACTGCAAATGTGTGGCTTTCACTACGAGCATATTTTGAAGGAGTATGGTGAAAGAGCGAAATTGTTTACCGATACGGATAGTCTGTGCTACCACATTCGTACTGATGATGTATATTCTTGTGACGTTCGTCGCTCGAGATCAACTAACCCTTCATCAGACGTGGTACCAATTTGTGACGGTCTTACCCGAGACGCTGCTTCGTCGTCGGGCTGGGTTCGGCTCCAGCCAACTGACCTTCTGGAGTCGCCCGGGTCACTATCCTGTCTACTTTTGCTGTAGACGAGCGGTTCCCTGTCTCCGCTCTCAGTGCCCATTTCTCCAAGAGGAGGTCCCGAGGGTATCGCTTGTTTGCGAACAGTGTCGCTGTCAAGCTCCATCTCACTTTCGGACTCTGCCACTGCCGCGGTCGCCGGGTGGGCAACGTCCTCGTCCTCAGGATGGCCGTCCTTTAGAACAGGGTTCGCTCTCTTGCCGGCAGGAGTCCTCAGCTTCCTGTGAGATCTCTTAGTCAAAGACTTCCTCTTTTTCTCCGCCTTAACCGAACCCTCACGTACCATTCTGCATCTCATGACTCTCGAGTTATCGTCAATAGGGGAAATCACTGAACGTTCTCCTGTCCGAGAGGACAAGGTGTACATCTGACGAGTCGTCACGTCGTGCCGTCTCAAACACGCGAACATCTTGCGATAATATATACACGTGTAATATTAACGCGGTATACTGGTCTCACGACACTCTCTTCTGATAGGACAGGTTCTAGGTCTAAAACCTCCCTAACCGCACGCAGAACTGGGTTCCGACCGGCGCACGAGGTGGGCCCTACTTCGCACCTCGGTCAGTTCTCGGAGCTACGTGTTTCGATCACCAAGTTATTTGCTCTGAATAACGATTGGTTTGAATACAAGATTTTCCTGACTCTATCGTTTTCCTGGTCTTACCGCACTGTAATCAGTTGTCGGGCGGTCTTTTTCCGTACTGCGGTCTTTCGGTAACAGTGGTCTTTCCCAGTAACTATTTTTAGTTACCGGGCGATGGAGCCCCTCCAACGCTCCACCGGCGTGTCAGCCATCCAAGTGTCACAATCCAAATGTAACGCCGACCCCGTAAGGTTACCAGAATGTCCTGAATTTTGTTCCCAAGAATTTCCGAATTTTGGTTCCCTAACGAAGGTCACGCTTACTCCTACAGGTAACCGGACAAGCTCCGATCGCGGGGTTCTTCAAAACCCAAGAGGGAATTTCCTGCCTGTCGCCAAATTTACCCTTGGTTTCAAGGATTTCAGAATTCCAGAAAATGGCTATCTTAAGAAGGTCACCTTTACTCTCATGGATTACCGGACAAGCTCCGATCGCGGAGTCCTTCAAAACCCAAGAGGGACTTTCCTGCCCGTCGCCAAATTCACCCTGGTTTTCGATCTCACACTGAATTGGTTTTCCTGTGTATCAACGGTATCCTTCCCCGAGTATTACTCAGCCGTAGATTTCCCACAATCGGACCTAGACCGCTTCGCGATCAACTGAGGGATCCAACCCGCCGGATCGGCGCTGTCGGCCCGTCTCCCAACAGTGAACCTCTTTAGCTGTACTCGGGATCGCCTGATTATATTATTCGGACGTCCCTTTCGTCCGTAAATATATTTGTACTAACCGGAAACTCGAACTCTGACTCTGTCGTAACCAAAATCACTCGCCTACCACACTGAGTGCAGTATAGTTGAATCGGTAACTGAATCGCTAACCAACAACGCTGTTTAACAGTATTGCTATGTATGAAGAGTCGAACCAACTCTTCACGTATAAAGCAGCGCACCGTGAGGCAGGCTCTATGCATCCCGAATTAACGCGTCTGCTCGCTATGCGCTGGCTTTACACCGCCGATCGGGCTTCCCTATCACTGTCGTTGCTGGACAGTCGCCTATTGAAATTAAATAAAAATTAAATGTTCGATGCTGGGTCTTCGCATGTAAAATGAAGAGAAACGATGCTGGTCCCTTCGCATGTAAACTTAAAAAAAACGATGCTATTCGCATAAAATAAATCCTCCCACTTACGCACTGTGGCCTTGACCGCCACACTCTCCCCACCTTACTTAGATGCGGAGCATCTCTGCCAAAATCGGGGACCTTAATCAAACGTGACAGGAACATCCCCAACCCAGATCCACTTAGAGAGCAAGGAACCAAATGCACCTTTGGTTATAGGGCGGTATATCAACAATCTCGGCACCCTGCACGTACGCCAAACACGATGAGAACCGTGATAGCGACAGCCTATTTAATGATGCTTTCGATCTCTCGGCACCCTGCACGTACGCCAAACACGATGAGAACCGTGATAGCGACAGCCTATTTAATGATGCTTTCGATCCGAACCACCACCCTACTGGCAACCTGTCGTACCTGACAAATCGCCAACCTTAACAGGCCCTCTATCATGAACCTGGGCTCTACCGGACCCCAAGGGCCAGGAGAACTAAAGGAGAGAAAAGTCGCCCACTGTCTCCCGATCTGGTAACCATTGTCGATCAGTCACACCCGGTACCACTTCAAAATCGTGAAAGCAAAATAAACTAGTACAAGTTATCATATTTACGCACATGATCTAGGCCCTAACATATGCTTCTATCGCATGATGCTCTATCCTAAATAGCACACTAAGGTAGCGCACTAAAGTATCATGAAACGGTAACCAAGGAAATCGCGTTGCCCCGAATTTCCTCAACACTCGTTGTTACGAGCATTATACTGTCGAAAAGAAACTCTGTCATCACAAGGAAACGGAAACATGGTTCTCCAATAGTTCGCTTGTAGAACCAACGCAATGAAGCGTTCTAGTACTGGAATCTTTACTCGTTTCAGTACTAACCACTAATCCAATGTTTAACCGAAAACATATCATCAAAACGGAAACTTAAACGTCATTCACTGACAATCTGTAAACCCAACGCAATTAAGCGTTGCTGGTAGCACAGGTACTGTATGCTCCCAGATACCGCTCAAAAGAAATACTCTCATCAAAAGGGCAACTGAAACATGGGTCTCGAATAGTCAATAAAACCAACGCAATTAAGCGTTCATCTAGTTGGTCCTAGATACACGTCTGCTTCAGAAGGTCACTAACAAGGACTTCTACAGTCGTAGTCATCCATCCAAGCGAGGTCTTCGTCTCGTCCGTCGTCCAGGTGGCATTTCTGGATCAGCGGTCTCGTCTGGATTTTCTGAAGGTTCCTCTGGTTCATGTTCTGCATTAGGATCTTGAGCCAGGACTGGCCAGTCTACTGTAGGTAACTCAAGATTTCTGTCCCTCTCCGGTAACCAGGTACTCGGAGGTTTACCGTCAATTCCGAATCTCTCCATTGGTTCACCGACCACAGGAGTCTGCATGTAACCCTGTCTTGGAGGTTTCTCCCTTCGATAACGAGCACAGCGATCGCACCTTTGGCAGAACCGTCTAACATCGTCCTTCCAACTCGGCCAATACGCCCGGCGTTGCAACTGAGACAAACTTTTCCGAATCCCGAAATGTCCTCCGGCAAAGCTTGCGTGTGTTAACTGAAGCATCTCTTGCCGTAGAGATAAGGGCACAACTAACTGAGATCGCTCAGCTTTTCCTGTGTTACCCTGAATCCAGCCTCTGTGTAACACTCCTTGCAGGACTTCCAGCTGATTCCAGTTGCTCACCAACACTTTCACCTCTCCGTTAGCAGGTGATAGTTCTGCCTGTGTTGGATGATGCTTCGACTCCTTCCAATCAAGGACCGTACCAATATTGCAATCGCTCTGCTGTTCTCTTCGAAGAAACTCCTTTGTCCAACGGATTTCCTAGCCTGTATCGATCTCGTGTTGGATCACCGAAGTGAATCCGTTATCACTTTCGTTAAGGGAAAACGTTGCGCTGTACGTTAGCACAAGTTTTCGTAACCTGATTCGCTCTTCTTCCGAAATGTCTGCTGGCACTTCTTCCCATAGTCGTTTTAGGGTCTGTTCGGCAAGTGGGTTGAGCGTCTGCTCCGCTACACTGGCCGTTGTACTAATCTTCGATCCAAACCGGTCAATCGTACTTTGCTGCTTTCCTCGGCGTTCCTCCGGATAACCTGGGCCCATAGGCTTCTCCGGATTTTCGCTTCGGCAAGGCTCATCATACGATTCCGTTCTGGCTCGATTAACTGTCACATCGACTACGTTCACTCGCTCCAGCGGACATTCAGTCCGTTTCTTGACTAGCGAATCTCTGTCTCCAACATTCAACATCCTGATCCACACTTCCGTGTCTCTTCCTGTCACCAACGTACGTCCGATTATCAAATCTTTTGATAATTCCATTGGAATGGTCGTCCAATCTTCGTTATCTTTTTGGAAATGCGGGTATACTACCCAAGCTGGAACGTCAACTTCGCTCCTTGGAGGAACTATTATGTCCTCTTGCACAATAACCCTCCGGCACATGGACTCGGTAACGACCTCTTTCAGAGGGATCTTCTCGCTCCCAAGGAAAACGCATCGACTTGCGAAGTCCCATCTTGCCTGATTGGCTTCCAGCCAAGATAACCCCAAGATCACTTCTGTCACTTGGTCTGTAACTAGACAGGGTACAGGGTACACCTGCTTTCCGATCCGAATCTTAAGGTTAGTTTCACCATCCACCTTAATCTGACTTCCATTAGCGGCTAGGAGTCGCTGTTCTGACGGTACTAGCACAGCGTCTAGCACGAAACGTCGTGGCACAAGTGACATTTCACTTCCAGAATCAAGTAGACAGTGTATACGTTTTCCTGCCAGTCTCGCAACCACGTAGGCCACCCTACTGCCTTTGACCAGTCGGTTTTGGGTTTCCTCTTGTATCGGTTCAGCCTTTGTAGGTTCACTGGTACCGGTTGCACCATTCGTCTCAGCGTTTCTCTGAGGACAAAATCGCTTCATGTGTCCTTTTCGTTTGCACAAGTAGCATTCGATATCCGGGTTACGCAACCGTGTGGGCGGATAAATCCGTCGCCATCCCACATTCGGTTCGGTTGTCCTCTGATCTCCCACAGCTAGATCAGAACTGTTCTCCCTTTCATGAGGTTTTCTCGGAACGATGCCCAAATTCTGATTTATCGTCACTCGATCAAGTTCTCTTGAAAGATTTTTAATCTTTCGCTCGAGATCTTCTAGACGACGAGACTGTCGCCCCTCAGTGCTCGAGTCGTTTCGGTCTTCCATGGTAACTTTAACTCTCGCGTGTCTCCGGTCTAAATCACCACCTTGTGTCGAAGATCGACCATAGGCATCCAACCTCACCGCATGTTTATACGCCGCTTCGAGGTTAACTGGTTCTCGCTCGCGCACCTTCTGCCCCAAATCTTGGTTTGCCAGTGCATCGATGAAAGCGTCACAAGCGACCGTCTCGACGATATCACTTGTTGGTCCTGGGTATGCCAAAGCCATTAGCCTTCGTACTTCCTGCACTACACTACTCAGCGTTTCTCCGTGAGCCTGCCGGTAAGTGCGAAGTTTCATCCGATATAGGCTAGTTTGGTCATCAGACCCGTACCGGGCCTTAAGCCGCTCAACAAGTTCTCGCCAAGACACGTCCCTCTGTGCACCCATGTCCCACAACAGCTGCGAAGCGGGACCCGTTAGGGCACACATTAACTGGTCTGCTTTTTCCTGATCACTCCACCGGTTGCACCGTGCACAAACTTCGAACTTTGCTAGAAAGGCTGCGATCGCTGACTTGCCGTCGTACTTCTCTAGCTTGATTCGTATACCGCGATCCGATCGGTCTTCGCCTCTTGTCCGTGTAACAAGTGATCTTCCGACACTCTTCTTGGGATTTCCTCTCCGGTTGTCCTCATCGTTACTCCTGGAATCGTTTTCCTCGTCTGTCCTCACCACTGACCGGTGCCGACTCTGTCCCCTCAGAGTACCCAACGTCTTCCCTGTACGCCACTTAGAATACATCGTAGTCATCTCTCGGTCGTCTGACGTTGCACTGTCTTCATCAGAGATGTACTCAGCCTGTCTCTGACCTTTTCTACGAGGCTCACCACCTGCGTAGCCTTTGGACTCCGATCGTTTATATTTATTGCGAGAGCTCTGAGAGTTTCCGTTGACGAACGTAACTCTTCTGTCTTCTTCGCGAATATCTCTTTTTCCTGACTCTGGCGGTCTGTCAGATTCGTCGTACCTAAGACAATTACGACTTCTCGAATCTGGTTTGTGCCCTTTAGAGTACCGCTCGTGGATCTCATCCCAGGCCAAATGATCTCTGTCTCTTCCCATGTTCGATTCTCTCTCGGTTTCTCTATCAAGTGCCTGTTTTAAACCGCGTCTCTCGTACTCTGGTAGACGTTCCTTACCATACGTCTCCTTTTCAGTTTTCTCATAACTCTCGTGTCTTCCTCGTTGGCGGAGGTTTTTCCTGTCAAAGACTCCGGTTCTCATGGCCTCTTCTGGACCAACACTATCGGTGTCTGAATCCGAAGAACTCACTGACGAACGTAATTTCGCCTCAACTCTTCCTCTTGTCAACAGACGTTGTCGACTCGATTGCCTTGCCGTTTTTCCGTGTGACTCTCTCCCGCTGTCCTCGGGAAGATAGCGGCTACGTAACTTTTCCGAAGTTTCCGAAAGCGAAACTTCCTCGCGTGTCTCTGTGTTACCTCGGCTCCGTGCCGACTCTTCGATCTGCAGCTTCCCTCGGCGATCCATCTGGTAACCTGGGCCCATAGGTTTCCCCGATGTCTCGCGTCGGTAAGACTTCGCATGCTGAGCAGCAGGAACAGACAGTTCTTCAAGTTTCGAACTCATCATTGCCACACTCTGTCGCAGGTAAGACATCTCCGCTTGCCAATCTACCTCATCGGTCACAGGTCTTGGGCGACCTTCTTCCATGTTGGTAAACGGTACTCGATTACCTTCGTTTCGCTGATGCGCCACGATGTCACCACTCGTTTTCTGCACTACGGCGTCACCCCGCGGTTTCAGGCCTGTCTCAATGTCTCTTGGCCTATCACAAGCCTGTCTCGACTGTACAGGTTGCCTGCCCCGTACAATACTAGGTACTTGAACCTGCACAAGGTTCCCCGATCTATTGTCGAACGTTCTCTCATGTCTTATACGCGGAACTCTATTGTCGTCGAGTGGTTTGGACCTGTCAAACCTACTCTCACCAACGGTCTCTCGCCAGTGTGTGAATGTCTCGTTATTCACATCGTTCTGTACTACCTCAGTAGTCTTTGGACTGGTTATCAACCATCCGTTATCCTCATGGAAACCTCTTTCACGCCCACTGCGGGTTCCAGCTTCCGTTTCAAATGCACTGGTTTCGTCAGGTGCACCCGTTTCATCAAGCAACCTTCGTTTGCTTTTCCGTTTATGTAACTTTGGACGCGCGCCTCCGTGCTCACTATGGGGCACTTCATCCGACTCGTCCTCGGTATCTTCCTGACCTTGTCTGGTTCTGTGACAAGAAAACGCTAGTACCCCACTTCTGGTACCAGTTTGTGACGTTCGTCGCTCGAGATCAACTAACCCTTCATCAGACGTGGTACCAATTTGTGACGGTCTTACCCGAGACGCTGCTTCGTCGTCGGGCTGGGTTCGGCTCCAGCCAACTGACCTTCTGGAGTCGCCCGGGTCACTATCCTGTCTACTTTTGCTGTAGACGAGCGGTTCCCTGTCTCCGCTCTCAGTGCCCATTTCTCCAAGAGGAGGTCCCGAGGGTATCGCTTGTTTGCGAACAGTGTCGCTGTCAAGCTCCATCTCACTTTCGGACTCTGCCACTGCCGCGGTCGCCGGGTGGGCAACGTCCTCGTCCTCAGGATGGCCGTCCTTTAGAACAGGGTTCGCTCTCTTGCCGGCAGGAGTCCTCAGCTTCCTGTGAGATCTCTTAGTCAAAGACTTCCTCTTTTTCTCCGCCTTAACCGAACCCTCACGTACCATTCTGCATCTCATGACTCTCGAGTTATCGTCAATAGGGGAAATCACTGAACGTTCTCCTGTCCGAGAGGACAAGGTGTACATCTGACGAGTCGTCACGTCGTGCCGTCTCAAACACGCGAACATCTTGCGATAATATATACACGTGTAATATTAACGCGGTATACTGGTCTCACGACACTCTCTTCTGATAGGACAGGTTCTAGGTCTAAAACCTCCCTAACCGCACGCAGAACTGGGTTCCGACCGGCGCACGAGGTGGGCCCTACTTCGCACTTCGGTCAGTTCTCGGAGCTACGTGTTTCGATCACCAAGTTATCTGCTCTGAATAACGATTGGTTTGAATACAAGATTTTCCTGACTCTATCGTTTTTCCTGGTCTTACCGCACTGTAATCAGTTGTCGGGCGGTCTTTTTCCGTACTGCGGTCTTTCGGTAACAGTGGTCTTTCCCAGTAACTATTTTTAGTTACCGGGCGATGGAGCCCCTCCAACGCTCCACCGGCGTGTCAGCCATCCAAGTGTCACAATCCAAATGTAACGCCGACCCCGTAAGGTTACCAGAATGTCCTGAATTTTGTTCCCAAGAATTTCCGAATTTTGGTTCCCTAACGAAGGTCACGCTTACTCCTACAGGTAACCGGACAAGCTCCGATCGCGGAGTTCTTCAAAACCCAAGAGGGAATTTCCTGCCTGTCGCCAAATTTACCCTTATTATCGTTTTTGTACTAAATTGGTTTTTTCAGGTATCCCGACGGTCACTTCACCGAGTGCCGAAGTCGCGTAAAACTCTCCCAGCCGGCGACGCCGAAGTCGCGTAAAATTCTCCCGGCCGAGTACGCCGAAAGCGCGTAGAACTTCCCCTGTGTCGAGTACGCCGAAATCGCGTAAAACTCGTCTCAGTGTATAAAACCAAACACTGTCGGATCTTGGAGTTCTTCGAACTCCAAGAGGGATTTCCTTGCCCGACGCCAAATTTACTCTTGGTTTCAAGGATTTCAGAATTCCAGAAAATGGCTATCTTAAGAAGGTCACCTTTACTCTCATGGATTACCGGACAAGCTCCGATCGCGGAGTCCTTCAAAACCCAAGAGGGACTTTCCTGCCCGTCGCCAAATTCACCCTGGTTTTCGATCTCACACTGAATTGGTTTTCCTGTGTATCAACGGTATCCTTCCCCGAGTATTACTCAGCCGTAGATTTCCCACAATCGGACCTAGACCGCTTCGCGATCAACGGAGGGATCCAACCCGCCGGATCGGCGCTGTCGGCCCGTCTCCCAACAGTGAACTTCTTTAGCTGTACTCGGGATCGCCTGATTATATTATTCGGACGCCCCTTTCGTCCGTAAATATATTTGTACTAACCGGAAACTCGAACTCTGACTCGGTCGTAACCAAAATCACTCGCCTACCACACTGAGTGCAGTATATTTGAATCGGTAACTGAATCGCTAACCAACAACGCTGTTTAACAGTATTGCTATGTATGAAGAGTCGAACCAACTCTTCACGTATAAAGCAGCGCACCGTGAGGCAGGCTCTATGCATCCCGAATTAACGCGTCTGCTCGCTATGCGCTGGCTTTACACCGCCGATCGGGCTTCCCTATCACTGTCGTTGCTGGACAGTCGCCTATTGAAATTAAATAAAAATTAAATGATCGATGCTGGGTCTTCGCATGTAAAATGAAGAGAAACGATGCTGGTCCCTTCGCATGTAAACTTAAAAAAAACGATGCTATTCGCATAAAATAAATCCTCCCACTTACGCACTGTGGCCTTGACCGCCACATTCTGACATGCAAAATCATATGAATTATTATGATATATCTGATTATCCAGCTGACGATTTTCTGCACAGTCGTCGCGATAATGCGAAAGTTATAGGGAAGTTTAAAGATTAATGCCATTCCATTGCTCCTTTAGAGTGTGTAGGATTAAGGTCAAACATGCATAGTTTGTTACTTCCTGGAAAAAAGGAAAAGAAACTTGTAAGGGTGTTAAAAAGTCGCATGTAACGAAAAGAATTCGGCACACTCATTACAAGAACTGTATTTTTGATGAGCAGCCTATCTCCTCGAGGTTCTTTGTTATTCGAAGTCGCAAACATGAACTGCATACAACTGAAATTTGGAAATCTGCTCTTTCACCTTTCGATGATTAGCGATATCTGCTTAACAGTATTAATTCCTTAGCTTATCGACATGTTGATATTTCTGCTGTTAATGTCTAAGACTAATTATATTTTTCATTGATTGTAAATTGTATATAATCTTTATATATAATTCTATCGATTGTGTTATTGTTGTGTTTTCATTTTTTGTCTATATAAAGATAATTCGAACTTCAATTTGTCATTCTTTAAAATGGATCCTACTTGGCAACACCCCTTTTCCTCTATTGTAAGTGCACCTTTGTTTGGGGTGTGGTAAAACCCAATTTACACTGAGATTTATAGATCACTTACAACTCATGGCAAAGCCAACAGTTGACAAAGTAATGTGGTGTTGTGGGATATACCAAGACATTTTTGACAAACACCCCCACATCCAGTTGCATGAAGGACTTCCAGATTTGAACATTTTCGACGAAAAACACAAAATCCTTCTCATTCTAGACGACTTGATGAGTGAAACATATGAGAGGGTGACTAAAATTTTCACAAAGATTAGTCATCACAGAAATGTTTCGGTATTATATGTAACACAAAATCTCTTTTACAAAAGCAAACATACCAGAACTACCAGTCTCAATGCTAACAGTTTGGTTCTGTTCAAAAATGTAAGAGACTCTACACAGATTGCAAATTTAGCTAGGCAGATGTTTCCCTTAAAGTCAAATTTTATGCTCGAAGCATTCAGAGATGCAACAATGGCACCATTTGGATACCTCTTGGTCGATCTTAGACCAGATACCGACGAGAGATATAGAATAAGAACAAGCATATCTCCAGGCGAGACACATTTGGTATATGTTAGAAAATAAATATATACAGTTGCGCACAACCTGTTACAGTCATTCACTTAAAATGTCTTCCAGAATAAAGAAGTATCTTGCGCAACAAAGGTTGCTTAAAGATACGTCAGTCACAGTTCGGAAAAAGATTTTGAAGAATTGTAGCAAGGCTCTTTTGTGTGGTATGTGTGAATGCGTGCATAATGTTTTAAAAGGCTTTGGCCCCTTAGCTAAACCTGAGAAGAGGAAACTCGCTCGACATATCAATCAATCAATCAATCAATCAATATATCTTTATTGGCATCAATGACAGCATTTAACCAATAACATACAACGTTCAGCATAATTACATGCAGGCAGATCACAATTTACAGGAGTTAAACAACTTGCATCATTTGAGATAATGACAATAAGCTTTCTGGATACATAGTACTGCCATCAACGGCAATGGGTACCCCCCAAAGGATGAGAGTCCCACTAAGATGGGGATACCGCATGCACATGTATCTAGTCAGTTTGATGCAATAGGGCTAGAGATCATCCTCCCATGCGTTAAAGTAGCAAAGAATATACAAACGCAAATAGAGGAGATTGTTTAGCTAGATTTAAAACTTAATTATCCTTAACTACAGCTCCCGTCTCCAGTGTGACGTCCGCTAACAAGAGTTACTTCAAGGCAATCACGATAGATAAAGCATCCTATGATGCTGTATCGGTGGATACAAGTAAATTACGTAACCTTTTTTTGAACTCGTATTTATTATTTGATGATTTGATTTCCATTGGCAATGCGTTCCATACTGATGGACCGGTAACTTTTAGTGAAAACAGTCTGGTATTGGTGCGCGCTTTGATTGGCCGATATAAAGAAGCGCTTCTAGTTAAATGATCGTGTATCGTGGAGGTAAGCGTGAAGTACCCAGCAAATATAATCGGTAAAAGGTTTTGTACATACATATAAAATAATACACCAATTTGGAGGATCCGAATCTGCTTTAGTTCAAGTATCTTGAGTTCCTTAAATATTGGCAGTGAGTGACATGTTGATGGTGCCCCCATAATCATTCTTATCGCTTTCTTTTGAAGTACACATAACTTATGTAGGCGGGAGTCATAATTTGAAGCCCACACGAGATTGCAATAACTTAGGTATGGAAAAATCAAGGAGTAGTACAAGTTCAATCTGATATCCCTAGGTAGTACTCGTGCCACTCTCGAGATAATTCCGATGTTCTTGGCCACTTTTGAGGCAATGTAATTGATGTGTGCTTTCCAAGTGAGATGATTGTCAATGTAAACACCCAAGAATTTTATAGAGTCAACTTCAGCAATTGGGACTCCGTCCAACGATATGGTTCCTACTGTCGGTTTTATTTTCCTGTGCGACTTAAAAACTATAAGATTTGTTTTATCTATGTTGAGAGTTAATTTATTAGCTATGAACCACTGATTTACTTTAGATAATTCCTTATTTATTATTTCTACAAGGGATGTCCATGAACTGTGTGTGAAAAATATGCTCGTATCATCGGCAAACAATACGAGATAGAGTGCAGATGAGACTTTGGCTAGGTCGTTTATATAAATCAAGAAGAGGAGTGGTCCCAGATTCGACCCTTGGGGAACTCCCGAGGTAATATAGCCAGAACTCGATAAAGCGCCGTTACAGCTGACTCTCTGAATTCGACCTTCCAAATAACTTCTAAACCATTTTAACTGAGTTCCTCGAATGCCGTAGTTTTCTAACTTATTTAGTAATATTTTATGATCTACCGTATCGAACGCTTTAGCCAGATCAATGAATATACCCACAGAGTAGTCATTGGCGTCTATTGCTTGAGAGATTTTATCTTCCATCTCCAGTAAGGGCATAAACGTGGAGTGTCCTGCCTGGAATCCGTGTTGTGATGGGTGGATCAAATTTTTCTTTGATATATACGCGTTGAGCCTGGAATGCATAATCTTTTCTAAGAATTTGGCGAAGAATGGGAGTACAGAGATGGGCCTATAATTAGAAAGTTGCTGTCTATTTCCTTTCTTGAAGATTGGTACAACCTTAGCCTCTTTTAGTTGATCGGGGACAATCCCATGTGTTAAGGAACAATTTATAATTTCCGATAGGGGATGGGCAACTTGGGATATATAGGGCAATGCAATATACGGATCAATATTATCCAGCCCCTTGGTATGAGTTTTTTTTATAGTGTTCCCAACACTTACTATCTCCTCCGGGGAAGTCAACAGCATGCCCATTGAGGATAGGTTAGGCTGGGGCAGATACTGTACATGGGAGCAAGAGACGGTAGGTAGGCTCCTTGCCAACTCCTTAGGAATATTGACAAAGTAGTCGTTGAAACAGTTAGCCATAGCTTCTGGATCATCTACTTCCTTGTCATTGACTATTAGTAGATTAATTTTTTTACAATTATCATCTGTTTGTAGCGCTGTCCTAATTAAGTTCCACGTTGATTTCAAATCCCCATGATGTTTGAGAAATTCAGACGTATAGTACAGTTTTTCAGCAGTAATCCTTATTGACTTAAACTTATTTCTATAAGCAACAAATTTAGTTTTATTCGCAGGGCTTGGATTCTTTAAATATTTAGTGTATAGACGATTTTTCTTTTTACATGACTTTAGCAGTCCTGGGGTCATCCATGGTTTATTAGGTCTGGCATTTTTTCGTTTCAATTCCGTTTTCATTGGAAAGGCATTTTCATAGGCCTTTGTATACTTCTTAATGAAACATTCATATGCCTTA